>JAKGSA010000616.1:68716-139460 GCA_033558755.1 Philaethria dido
TGAAAGTAAATTTTGATCATTCTCAGTATTATTCATCATCGGAAAACTAAGAAAAAAGACGTTTTTTTTTTATTTTTTTAAGTTTAAATCTATTTTTTGTAAATTAATATGGAACAACTAATAAATATTATAGTAATACACCGCATCATACATTTTTCGCTATTTTTAGACTTTAGGTAATGCCCATTTTGTTTTTATGACAGTTATATTTCGGCGTCGGCGGAAAGTGGGGAACGGAATTGTTGAAAGAGAATGGAGTGTCTTAACACTATGTTCTCTGGTTCCCTCTGCCTACCCTGCTATATGCGGGTTACAGCGTGAAGTCAAAAAAAAAAGAAGAAAATAATATTTAATTTAAATCTAGAGAAACAATCTTCAATAAAATTGTTAGGAATAAATTATGTTATTTAGAATAATTATTCTAAGTAATAATTATAAAATGTCACAATTTTGTGCGATCAATAGTACTTGAAATCTCTTTATAATTGCTATAGTATTCGACGATAAGATTATAAACTATACTCACGCAAAATAATTAATTTTATTTGTATTATAAATTACAAATTAATTTTCACACGCGTTTACAAATCAAATAGTGAACCGTTAATGCTATTTAAAAACCAACAAACAATTACCGCGGTCACATTTAAATGAAGGACGGCCGCCATCTTGTTTGCGCCACGTGACCGCCGCGTGTTGTTCATACAAAACACGATTAAGTGATTTACAATCTTTTTTAAAATAATCTAAAATATATGGCTAAAATATTTAATTTAATGTATAGAATTTTCGATTTTATTTTTATTTAATACAGGCTATTTTTCTTTAAACATATTTTTTTAATGTAGATAAAAAATTGTAAAGTTGTACGTATGATGAAAATCACAGTCTATTTTTAAAGTTGAATCAAAAAAGCTTTGAGTTTTACGCTTTAGAGTTCAAATTGTATTGAGCTATTAATTTTAAAGTTTAAAATAGATGAAAATGAATGTAGTGTGTAAGCTTCGACTAAATCGTAAACGAGTGAGTTGTTTCATTGTTGTCACATGCACTGACAGATCAAAGGCCATAAAATTGCCTACATTTTCTTTTGTAATTGTTCTAATATTGTTTATTTATTACGATACTTGGTATTTGATAAGGTGGCCATATGTAACAGATGCTAAAAAATATTTTTAAGTACTTATGGCGAATTGAAGTTTACCTATATATGAAAATCAATGTATATTTTTGTTAAGGTCATCGTGGCGTGGTTGTGGGTTCGGATATAACCATTTTGTCGAGTGGGTACTTAGTGGAGAGAGTGATTATACCTATTTAGTTAAATTATATTTTCGTTTCTTCACTCTGATAATGTTATAACCGAAAGAGGTTTTGTCCCAAAATAATATAGGTATAAAGCCAAATTTGTATATACATACTAGTATTCAATTAATTAACTTCACGCCTTCCCTTGTATTAAGTCAGTCTATTCCCCGTATTCCGCTAGAATTCAAGACATCGCCGTTTCTTACTGGAGGGGAGAAATTTAAATATATACATTACCCCGAGTGGTAATAGGACCCACAACCAAACGCATTTACAGTCACACGGTACAATAAAATAAAAACCTAATCAAAAAAGAAGAAGCGTACATCCTCAGGGTACGATGGTCAGAGTCCACTCCACGTCACTCGAGCGCCGGCGTGAGAGCTATGAGCATTAACGTCTGTCTGTTAGATGAAATGTTTGAAAAATAGGACCTGTCTCGAATTTGGACACAAAATGGGGAACGGAGTGTCTAGACACTATGTTCACTGTCTAATGTCTATGCAGTGCGGGATAAAGCGTGAAGCTGAACAGGAAACTGTTATTGAGTTACTTATTATAAACCTTATTTCTCGTAGCTTAAATCTTTTCACTGCATAAACAATCCATAAGTATATTTCTATATATCTGTATATTTTATAAGTAAGTAGACATATTTATTATAAAGTAAAAACAGCAATTGCTAAATTTTTGTCCGCTTTTTTAGCTAAACTACGTTCCGAAACGTACGACAGTTTTTTTTTTATCAATTAAACGTATTTATTTAAAAAAAAGTATTTGCAAAGGCTTATTGAAATACTTATATGTATTGCTTCACTATGGCGGAAAGTCGGGAACGGAGTGTCTTAACACTAGGTTCTCAGGTTCCCTCTGTCTACCTTGTTATATACGGAATATAGCGTAAAGCTAAAAAGTATATGTTTTTCATTTAAATAACGCTTACATTTCTTAGTGACTGACAGATAAAATTCAGCCGAAACTACTGCCCATAGAAAACTGAAATTTGACAGGTACGTTCCCTGAGGAGTGTAGAGGAGCACTAAGAGAAAATTTCTGAAAAATTCTTAGAAAACGGGATTTAAGTTTCATAGTTCCGCATAGCTAACGAAGTCGCAGAATACAGCTAGTATAAACTAAAGCCTTATAGATAACTTCTAGATCAAAATGTCTAACTTCAGTACAGGCAATCTATTTCCTGTTGTACACCACTAACGTCAACTAGACGTCACGCCGCCACGACGTGACGTCAGCCACGATGAGACGTGAGAGTGGCGAGTCTGTCCACTAACTGTCTAAATGTCTACCTAAGTGATAGTTCATTTAACGAGGTTATGTCTTCGGTTTTAACATTTTAAGCAGGTTCACGCTTTAACAATTTACTATCAAGACACTGCGTTCGCTTTTTTATGTTCATATTCCAGATATTGGTTTTTTAATAGTGGAGCTTAACGCCGAAAGTAAAATGAATCGAAACCACGACCAGAGGCACAAGCGTGCGACTGGAAACAGGACAGGTTGGTTCGATTACCACTCCAGGAAATGAAAAATATTTATAATAAATCATATTTAGTATTTTCATTTCTTCGCTCTGGTAAAAAGGCAAAGCGCGGCGATCTGCCACTCAGTAGGTAATGCCCCAATTAGTGGGTAACGGAAATATTAAAAAGAGAACAGAGTGTCTTAACAGTAGGTTTACTGGTTTCATCTGCCTATCTTGCTATATGTGTGATATCGATTGTCTTATAAGAGTGGAGGTATGAAAATAATTTAAGAATGATTGGATGAGAATCGAAACCACAACCAATAGTGTTCACAGTCATACGCTGCCCCTAAACGCAACGATAGCCAGCATGATTTGAGTAAGTTCTTAGAAATAATCTGTAGTTAGCAGGAATTTCTAAAATATCCCTCAAGCATGTTTTTTAACATAGAAAATAAGCTGGTAATTATGATGAAGTCCCAGGTTTAATTCCTTCTCTTTTAATCTTATCTGACAATATTATAATTTAAACGATTAATATCGTATAAAAATATTTGATTTTCATGACTTCTACATTTTATATTAAGCTTCTCATTTCAACTCCTTAAAATATTTAAATTGAAAATATATTGAAATTGTTGTCATTTAAAATAATTAATCTCTCTTCTCTCCTTAATATTGTAAACCAGTAGATTTTTTAGGTAAAAATAAATAAAATATATAATATTGTAGTCGTTTATTATCAATATTTAATACATTTACAACGTTCTATACTAACGGTTATACATTCTCTAGTAATTATTATATTTATTTATTATTAATAATTAAACTATAGCTATTGAACACTAACTTTAAGTACCTTTTATTATGATTATTTCTTTTAAATATATTTTAAGTTGCGTGAATAAGTCAATAAGTCGACTTGCGAATAGAGTTTTTCTTCAAGTAAAATACTGATTATGTGTACCGTAGTTAACAACAGCGTCGAGCTAAGTGAGAAGGGGGTAGTATAATCGGGTACTCATGGCGACACGTCGCCACACCGTACACTACAGAAACACTATTTACGAGTATACCTTAGTATAGCGAGACGAACCATCGCCACGGCAACGATTCGATTTATACCTGCGCCAATAGATGTTTCACATCAAAAATTCTAGCAAATTCATATTTTAGTAAAAAAAAACATTTTAGTTTAAAATGTTTGCTCTGAAAAGTATGCATTTTCAATATATATTAACTTATTCACGCACGGTACGGATATAATGTCTAGGGATTTCAACTTTTCTATAGTTTTGTGAGTAAAAAGAACAATTTAGTGTAAAATCACTTCGTTCTATTGATTAGTGTGTAGATTTTAAAGTAACAGACATTAAAATTGGGCGTTCTTGTGCTAACGAGTTACTAAATATTAAAAAAAAAATTAATATGTTCTTCATCATATGTATGGATTATTAACATATTAAAATATTATTAGTCAGTTTGATTATTTCTTTTGCTCTATTTCTAGACATTGTGTGTTGATTTGCGGAACCCAACGCCGCACAACGGATACTTATATAGCATATAATTGGTTATTAAGGTATAATAGGCTAAGACCAAAAGATCTTTTAAAAAAGTACAGACTTTATACTAAACTAAATATACATACATAGTTCATATTGGAATGTCGAATTAAATTATTTTTACAGCTTATTTAACTATCTATAAAATTTTAATCTAATTTGACTAAATTATTTACGTATCATCGGTATTCGTTATTTACATGCGTCTAACGCTGTACTTAATTATTATAAGTAACTTAATTAAAAACACACGATTTTTACAATTATTTTATTGTAATATGCTAATGATTTCTCTTCAAATTTTCAATTATTTTATGGAACAGATCAATAATTATTTAATCTCAGCGACGGTTATTGACTGTCAAAAAAAAAATTATATATAGTCAAAAGAAAAAGACAAGGCAGTAAAGTATTATACCTTTGCCTTTTTTATTAAAAAATACTAATGTCAAACATATGCCAAATATACATAGCATAATAATAAAATTAAATAAAAAATCATAGCTCAATAAAGGAAATTTAACTAAATAGTAATTACAATTTTAACAAAAAAATAACTGACTCCCAATAAAATGTACGAAACAAAAAGTCACCTTATGATTAATTCAAAAACTATTTGTCAGATTTCAACAAAATCTAAATTGAACGACATCAGAAGTACTAGCTAGCATATAAACAAAATTATCAAAATTGGTTTGCCCAGTCAATGATTATAAGGTTATGATTAAAAAAAACATAAAAAAACTAATAATTGAATCTTCTTTTTTGAAGTCAGCTAAAATGTATATTTTAATATTACAATATAATGACTTTCTAAATGCTCTATGGAGCATTTACGGGGTAAGTATAAGTCAAGAGATTCTTTTCGTCCACTTTGTTTTTTATTTATTCTTACATATATTTACATTTACATCTAATGTACTGAAAAGTGACGTTTAAAATATACAGTATTTCTATTTTCATTAATTTTCGAATAATATGAAATACATTCTCCATTTACTAAGGAGTAGCGTAAATCATAATTTATTTTTATACTGTATTCTGACATATATTGTGGACTTATATTATTTTGTCATTGATTATTAAAAATTACTTTAAATGTATACATGATTAAATTTTAAATATATAAAGGTACGTCATATTCTCTATATTCGAATACTATTCATTATTGTATACCTGAATAAATGAAATACGTATACATCTAGTATTATTTACAATGATTTATAAAACCCATTTCTACTTTACCATCTAAAACAATACTATCTATGGAGACTATTAATATAATGTACAATGAAGTAATAATATTCTAATTCTAATATTATATTTTACACATTATTCGGAATTAACACTGGAATTCACTTTCATAACTTGAGAAACACATTTCTTTTGTGTCTCATCACGTACAGTCTATAATATTTTTTACAACAATTGATATAAATAAGCACAAATTAATAACTAGTCGCTGATAATATTACGTTTAAACTATCTTCAACGTCCAATGATGATCATTTTCATATATTTAAATGTAAACATTAAAGTCTTACGTTGCAATTCATATGGCCACGTGCTCCTTAAAGCACGGTCCAATATTTTAAGTACTAATCTGAAAATCCTTCCGTGTTCGTGTTATCCGAAGTTGGGGAGGTTCCAGGAGATGGAACTTGGAGCTGTCTGCCGTACATCAGCTCTGAGGGAGGCAAGAATGATGACAAGTATTCTGGGGGTGGTCTTATAACTGTTGGCATGTACCTAGTTCCACTGTAGGGTGGGGTTAAGAATCTTCTAGAAGGAGAGAACTTGAAACTTTGGTTGGATAGAGGAGAAAAGGCAGATCTTGATTGATAGTTCTGCATATAAGACTCGGGTGTTAAGTTATAAGTTTGTTCTGGGCCGTTAAGCATAGTTTCCATCGCAGCAACCACGTCCCCTTTGCATCTCGTGAGGATCGCGTCGATCTCTTGACGACTGCGTTTGGGAAACACTTTGATAAGAACATCAACCGGCGATTTTTGAAAAGGAGCAGGGTCTTCAGATTCAATTGAGCCTTCAGGTTTCGAGCGTCGGAATTTAAAATTTGGATTTTCCCATTTTTCGTCCTCTTCCTTTTTGACTTCATCTTGTCTTTGTTCTTTCATGGATAGGTTTTCTGGAGTTAGAGAAGGTTCAGAATGCTCTAGTTCTTCCTCTACGTTAAGTTCGTGGTCGGAGGGAGACCGAGGGGGAGGAGTAGAGAGTGGGGGAGTCTGTGCGGGAGTACCGTCTTGTGGAACTTCGGGTGGTGATGGACTGGAACATACTTCTGTGATGCGCGCGCGTTTATGAACTGTTGACAAAGGAAATGATATTAAAACATGATATTCCGAATATTAATTTTAAATACACTTGTTTTTATTTTGTTTTAATAGTAATATTAATATAAGGCCATCGTGGCACAGTGAAACACCGAAAAAGAATAACTATAAACGTCATTGATTGTAGATTCGATTCCCAATAAAGGAAGGAATATATTTAAATCATGTATTGTTCTAAGTAGAGCTCAAACAAAGTTAAGTTTTGTTAAGTCTTTACCCTAGAATCTTTTAGATTTTTTTATAATCAGATCTAGATCCACTCTACCTACTACAACAACAAAATGAAAATAAATCTTTAATTCTACATTTTTTTTAAATTAAGTTAACATTTTATTAAAAAATATTTTAACAAAAACAATACGCAACATTTTGTTTTGAAATACCACAAAAACATCGAAAGTTCATTTCGTTGAGCACACAGTGCAGTGCGAGCAAACAGTCGCCGATAGAAGTGGGCGCGGCAAATAAAAGCGCTTCATGTGCACGAACGACTTTTACAGTCACACTACTTGACTTTTGAGACAGGTAAGTGTAAGCTAACTTTGGATATTATATTTTTACTAGTATCCCCGTAGACGCGTTAACAACGCGTTGCCTAGCAACGTATATGTCACTTTATATAAACATGGATGTCAAACCATGGTAGTGTGTGTAACATTTATTTTATTAATTTAATATATTTTTTATGCGTTATTATAAAAAGATATTATCATTCTGCGCTCCTTCGCTATATAAACTATAAGTGTGCCAAGTTTCACATTTTTCCGACTGCGTAATTATCGTAAAAAGGGGTACAAAGTATTTGCTTCACGTATTTATATATAGATAAATGTTAAAATAAAGCACGGCATTCAGTTCCGAAATTAAAAGGTACACTGGAGTTTGGACACTACGTTCTCTGTGACTACCCTGTTGGGTAAAGCGTGAAAATACAGCTCTATTCCATAATCAAATTATTTATTTATATAGCAGGCATATAGCAGGGTAGGCAGGAGAACCAGAGAATCTAGTGTTAAGACACTCCGTTATCGTAACATTTCCGTTCCCTACTTTCTGACGAATTAAGACATTGCGTACTGAATGGTGGAGATCAACGCCGCGCTTTGCCTTTTTACCAGAGCGAGGAAATAAAAATATTAAATATTGTTTAATATTGTAAGTAGAACATACATATGCACATATAGATTTTTTTTTTCGGTGGAAAGTGGGGAACGGAATTTTTGTACGAGAACGGAGTGTCTTAACACTAGGTTCTCGGGTTCAGCGTGAAGTTAAATAAAAAAAGATATTTTAAATAATAAACTTTTCAAGTATTCATAAAAATCAAATATGTCTTTAATTCAAATCTTTTATATATGAAAACCTTTTAAAATCAAAGTAATATAAAATAAAGGTATTGTCGCATAGCATTAAGCGAGTACAAAAGGAACACAATATTGTGGCGTCTTTGTACGCACGACTGGAAATGCAAGAGTACAGTGTTCGAGCCAACGACTTGCTAAGAACAAGCGCTTTTTGTGTTCACTTATATTGTATGGGCATTTGTTATAAGTAATGTTTAAATATAATAAATATAAAACGCCTGTCGTGGCGCAGAGGCATAAGCCTGAAATTATAAACGCGACAGGTTGTGGGTTCGATTTCCAGTCCAGGAAATGGAATTTTTCATTTTCCGCGTGTGGTAACAAGGCAAATTCGACGGAAGGTGGGGAACGGTGTCAGTGTCTAAACAACAGGTTCCCTCTGCCTACCTTAGCAATATTTTGTTTATGTTTTAGTGATTGATATACGGAACTACGAAACTACGAACGAACTACGGAAGTTACTAGCCGTTGATAATTGAAAGTTGCTGATTGTTTTTTGAGTACTTTACTCAGGGAGGAACACTAAGATAAGAATAAGCCAAAATTCTTACGAGAACGGAAGAAGTAGGACATGAAACATATAACAGAAAGTCGAAATAAAAATATAAACATTTATATCAATTTCGATTGGAACACCAACCAACACTTATCGCGAATAAATCGAATTATAACTGAAAAATATATTGAAAACACCTTGAACTTAACGCTAACTTAATTAAAATCATCAATTACTAAGATTTCAGGCACACTACAAGCAGGTAGGCAGGTAGGTAGGTAGGTAGTGTCGATGGCATTTCTACAATATTCAGAGTTTTGTACTTCATAGGAAGTCATTGTGCCCGTGCAATTAGAGTGCGCGGCGTTTTCAGTGATGTGAGCGAATTTAATGGTCTGTGTTATTGTTTTTTAAACGATCGTTGGGTTGGGGGTCGGGGGTCGGGGGTCGGCAGTTCGGTTCCGGGGAGGCGATTTGATTACAATTTCATCGGATTACTTATGTATGTATAAAGGTATAATGTGGTAGCTAAGTTTGGTCAATTGTTCTTAAGCAATATCGTTTGTGAATGAATATGTTTTATTTCTACAGTGCATTCATTCATTTGTTTCATTTCATACTATGAGTAAGAAACCCGCGTGTTCGTAATTAAAAATTTAATCATTATTTCATTTAATAACAATATGTAAGCATTTATGCATACATTTATTATTAGCTCTAGTGACAAGGCAAAGCGCGGCGTTGAGTTCCGCCACTCACGCAATGCCTCAATTCAGCGGAAAGTGAAGAACGGAAATGACAAAAGAGTGTCTTACTAAGACACACACATCGCGTTCTTAACACGTCGGTTCTCTGATTCCCTTTGCCTACCCTGCTATGTGCGGGATACAGCGTGAAGATGATGATGTTATGGCTCAATGGGATAACCTATTATTGACTGTTAGCACAATTGGTTAGTTATATTTTTTTTATATTTGCGCTCTCGTACTAATACAAAGAAATTAAAATAAGTAATTTCAATATAATCATAACTCGATATGGGAATCGAATCTTGAGATGTCGTTAGTTGTCGAAACGCATTCATCATTTCGTGATGCAAACCTCAAATACAGATATTAAATCTAAATTTACTAATATAATAGGAACTGAATTGTAAAATATCGTGTTACAGATAAAAATGACTCATTCCGCGGGTAGTGGGTAATTGAAATTTTGAAAAAAACGGAGTGTCTTAACACTAGGTTCTCTGGTTCTCTCTATCTATCCTGTTATGTGTGGGATACACAGCGTGAAGGTAAAAAAAATAAACACAAAGTGTGTATTTTAATGAATATACTCGTAGATAAGTAAACTTTAATCTATATTATATTTAGACAACGAATATAAAATAAAGCCTGTCTGGGCGCAGTAGCTCAAGCGTGCGTCTATAAGCGCGACAGATTGTGGGTTCAATCCCCACTCCAGGAAATGGAATTTTTCATTTCCTGGGTTTGATAACAAGGCCAAGAACGGCGTTGAGTTTCGCCACTCAGCACGCAATGCCTCAATTCGGCGGGAAGTGGGGAACAAAGTGTCTTAACACTAGGTTCCCTCTGCCTACCCTGCTATATGCGGGATACAGTGTGAAGCTACGTATGTATGTATGTATCAAATAAATAACCAGTACAAATAATAATAGATATGTTTTACTCTTTTAATAAAAAAACTAAATAAACAACGAACAAAAGAACATAATGAAACACAAAAAGCGTACTCCCTCACAAAAGTATTTCATTAAAATAATACGCCATTATTATTCTGGCCATTTCGAATCTCATTACGCGAGCGAGATAGCAACAGTTTTGTTTATTATATTACAATGGTTGGAAAGAGATGGATATAGTTTATTCACTGCGTCCTTATAGTATAGAGACAGCTGGTATAAATGTAATGAGTGTTTATTTTAATCTTTTCAATTTTGTAGGCGTGTTTTTTGAATTTGTTTTTTTTTTAATTTTTACTTTTTTTTATTGCTTTTGTATGTGGTTAAAGCTCTTTGATAGAATGCCAGCTTTATTTGTAAAATGTATGTAGAGACTTATGTTGATAGTTTATGTGGCTTATTTTTTTATATACTAACTGTTACCCGCGGCTTCGCTCGTGGTCAATGTCAGTCCACACTACATACTATAGTGCGTATATGCGTTAATTTGAAGGCTTTCAAGTAGATAGATTTTCAATTTTTTGACAAGGAATAAATCCATTAATAAAAAATATCCTTTGTCTTTTACAATATATGTACCTACAAAGTTATCTCTAAGAAAATCAGCTGAGTAGTTTCAGAGTGACAGCGTAACAAACAAACTTTCATCCACATCTACAATATTAATATGATAGGGGTCTATTATCATACATATTGCTAAGGTAAAATGATTCAAGTAAGTAATTCGAATAAAACAAACAAAACGCGCCATTTAATTCCGACTCTTAACATTGAATGTCTGGAATTCAGAGAACAGCGAATGGAGGCACTATGTTCTCTCTCTTTTAAATAAATAAAATAATATATCATAAGATATCAAATTTTAAATTATTTAAGTCAATAATTCCAATTTCTTTTAAGCATTTTAATGAAAGTTTTATTCTATGTCAGCCGTAACTCAAACAAATAGTACAAAAAGTTGTAGATGCTTAATATTCATTTACAATTGTATAAGATATTGTAAAATACAGTGAGTTAATGTACTCTTTAATTGATATGCTAACCAACCACAAACCAACTTTATTTATTTATTCTTTTATTTATTACTTTTTTTAAATTCACGCTTTATCCCGCATATAGCAGGATAGGCAGAGGGAATCTGAGAACCTAGTATTAAGACACTCCGTTCTCTTACAACAATTCCGTTCCCCACTTTCCGCCAAATGAGGCATTGCGTGCTGAGTGGCGGAACTCAACGCCGCGCTTTGCCTTGTTACCAAACCCAGGAAATAAAAATACTAACATTTCCTGGAGTAAGAATCGAACCCACAACCTGTCGCGTTTACAGTCGCACGCTTGTGCCTCTGCGCTACGACAGGCGTTTTATAATTATTTAAAACTTATATTTAATTTTTTCCAAATCCTAATTGGTTTAAGGCCTTTGTATTTTCACGTTTCTTGGTCGGCGTATCTGATACTAAACGAAAATTTTAATTTCAATTATAAACGTAATATTGCCGTCTTTGATACTGCAAGAAAAGGATCTAACAACTTTTTTTTTTTTTTAGCTTCACGCTTTATCTCGCACATCGCCGTGTAGGCAGAGGGAACCTGAGAACCTAGTGTTACGAGAATCCGTTCTCTTTTAACATTTCCGTTCCCAATCTCCGCCGAATTGAGGCATTGCGTACGGCGGAACTCAACGCCGCGCTTTACATTGTTACCAGAGCGAGGAAATGAAAACATTAAATAGTAATAAATATAATTATAAATATTTTAAATTTCCTAAAGTAGGAATTGAACTCACAACCTGTCGCGTTTACAATCGCACGCTTGTGCCTAATTTAAAAATATGGCGGTATATTTTCATGAACACTGAAACTCATATAACAAAAAAGTAAATTTCTTCAGAAATCTCTTATTTCAATAATATCATAAAAAAAACTTTAAAATTAACGAAAACACTCCAAAAACTAATAAAAAACCTAAATACCAGTAATTTAATTACACTTCATATTGTAAAATGTTCCACATAGATGCACTCATGCGTCATGCTCGTACAAACGTGGTAACAATAGGATCTCAAATACCTCCTGCTCAGCGCTCTCCGCTCTCTGCTCTATGTCGTATATTAAATACAGTCGCCTAATTTAATTTACTGCTTTAAACTTTGGATAGGGTTGTCGCGTGAAATTGTTGTAAATTCTTTTTTAATTTTATTTATTTTGTTTCATGTCTTGTAAGTACTTTTTTTTTAATAAATGTTAGATAAGGATTATCAATATTATGAGAAACTTTACATTTTTTTTTATTTTAACTTTATTTTAACAGAAAGAAATAATTTTTTGGACTACAGTGCGAACATAACCAGTTCTTTTTTACTACTCTTTTTACCATTTACTTAATAAGCATATAAAAATATAATTTATTTTGAACCATTAAATTAAATTAAAAAAAAACTTAACAATTATTAAATTTTTCAAAGAGACAACCCTAAACTAGCCACCGTATGATTGCATTGCAATAGAATACTAATTCCTTACCATTCACACTAATTTGAACTCTAACCTCTCAGTGATAAAATTTAATTTACAATACACAACCTTAATAATAGAGTCGCCATACAATTGGTTTTATTGTTACCACCCGCCGGTTCAAAACTCAAAATTTTACAAAATTTTGAACCTTATTCAGTTCAAATTGAGTTCAAAATAAGTTCAAAATGATAGGGGTAGTAAATAATAGGTGTCGCGAACAATTGGTCGCCAGAAGGGTATTGTCAGTATCGCTAATCACTCGACAGTGAATCAAGGGTCGAGATGTTTATTAAATTTGGTTTATTGGATTTTGTGTTACTAATAACTATTTATTATGTTTTTTATTGAATTTCATTAAGTAATGC
This sequence comes from Philaethria dido, assembly GCA_033558755.1. Classification (NCBI taxonomy): domain Eukaryota; kingdom Metazoa; phylum Arthropoda; class Insecta; order Lepidoptera; family Nymphalidae; genus Philaethria; species Philaethria dido. Next base: position 81,864 of record JAKGSA010000616.1, read on the forward strand.
CGTGGCGCAGAGACACAAGCGTGCGACTGTAAACGCGACAGGTTGTGGGTTCGACTCACACTCCAGGAGATGGAATTTTTCATTTCCTGGGCTTGGTAACAAGGGAAAGCGCGGCGTTGAGTTCCGCCACTCAGCCCGCAATGCTTCAATTCGACGGAAAGTAGGGAACGGAGTGTTTTAACACTTCTCCCTCTTATCAGTGAAGCTGCCAATTAAGTTTATAATTACTATATGTAGGTACTAAAACAAGGGACATGTTCTCTGTATAGTACAGGGTCCAAAAGACCGAACTCTACAAAAAGCCTATATCGAATCATTATAGCGGTCAACTTTGAGTGAAAAATAGTTTTTATTTTCTTTATTATTCCAACTACTGACGAGGACTAAATGTATTTTTTGTCTCACGATATATAAAGCATTTGGGCCGGGTTCATATTTTAACTTACAACTATGTAATTCACTAATTATATAGACTAGAGACCCTGTATAAAAGTAAATGTCAAAACAATAGTAATGTGGGTAATATTTATTTTACTAATTTAATCTATTTCTAAGTATTAGATTCTATAAATAACGTTTTCTGCGCTTCTTCTCTATACTTTAACTGGGCCAAATTTCATATTCTTTCGCCATCACAGTTATTGTCGTAAAAAGAAATTCAAAGATTCCCTTCAGTTTTCCTTTATGTATTATGTATTTATTGTGTCAGTCAATAAAGTGCTTATTTAATATGTTAGTAGATTTTATTGTTTTGGTTTTCTGGAAAACCGGATAGGCAGAGAGCACCTAGAGTTAAGACTGTACACCAATTTTCATGTTGGTATAATTTTTGACCTACTATTACAAAAAAGGAAATCATTGTATTAATTCGTAAATGAAAATCTTTGTATCCCATTTTATACACATTATGAGGATGGGGAGTATCAAATTTAGCTCAGTTGGAGTTTATACAGATTTAAAGAAAAAAGTTAATATTTTTTATAATTATTATAAATTATAGTAAAAAGTAATAAAATAAATGTTACACACACTGCAATGAGCTTGGTATATAAAATTACAGACGCGTTGTCAAGGCAACACATAGTAAATCCATCAGCGAGGCCTCTACTTCCTACAAAACCGTCATCAGATCCCCAATTTTCTTGAACTAACATAAACTAGTACAAAATTCGCTATCAAAAATTAAATTAAAAAAAAAAATCCGCTTAAAGCGAAAACAAAATAATAATTTCATGTACAAAAACTTTTCACAAACGGTCGCTTGTAACGCAAACTGGCCGCTAATTACCGCGCTCGCCCATTCAGTTATTATTACTTAATTAACAGCTTTCCGGAGCTTTCTGTTTCGCCTTTTTTTTTCATTTCGTTTCGTTTCGTTTCCAGTTACTGCAAAAAATGGTTTTTTTGTGTGTGTTTTTTTTGTCGTGTCTAAATTTTTTGGGGTTCTGGTGATATGTGCGGTATATAATGTGGGAGTGTATGGACGGTTTTAGAAGTTAACTAGCTGTCGTGACGCAGAGGCACAAGCGTGCGATTGTAAACACGACAGGTTGTGGGTTCGATTCCCATTCCAGGTAATGGAATATTTCATTTCCTGTGTTTGGTAACAAGGCAAAGCGCGACGTTGAATTCCGCCACTCAGCACACAATGCCTCAATTCGGCGGAAAGTGGGGAACGGAGTGTCTTAACACTAGATTCCATCGCTTACCCTGCTATATGCGGGATACAGCGTGAAGCTATGTATGTATGTAACTAGCTGTATACAGCGATTTCGTTTGTGTGGACTGTAAAAACTTAATTTCGTCTTCGCAGGAATTTCAAGAAATCTTCTCTTACTCCTCTTTTACTCCCCAAGGAGGCCGACATGCGAATCTTCATCCTTCTACGGCCAGTAGTTTCGCCTGTACGTCGTCTGTTAGATACTCAGTAACGTAAGCTTTTTATATAGAGGTATTGTAATTAAATTTCGAGTTGTATGATAGAAAATTACTTTTATTGGTTTCACGATTTTTACCACATAGCATATTAGTTAAAGAGATGCTAGTGTCCAAATATTCCTTTGATTTCCATTCAAAATCGAAAAATGTGGTGTTGAGTGATGAAAATCTACTTCGCGTTTATTCTTACCAGAGAGAATGAAAACTATTTAAATATAATAATTCCTTTGAGTGGGTGACTATATTCTACTACATCCCGATGTCTTCTAGATAATATTATATGCTGTATGATATGGCCATCATGGCACAGTGTGATAGAATTATGAACGCCCGAAATCCGGTCGAAAAGTGGGGAACGAAGTGTCTTTTATTAGGTACTCTCTGACCTTCCTAACCTTTCTAACCTTCCGTTAATCCGCATAAGAATAAAGTATGCAAAAATCACAACTAAAACGTACATATTACAAATATCATTACCAGTACCAAAGCACTTGAAAAAATATTACTCTTAAAAAAGCAACTTGAAAATAAATCAATATAAATTATTATAAATAATAAAAAAAGTTAGAATTTATAAACATAAGTAGCTGACATTGAATTTGTAAAGTGCTAGAAATTAATAGCTATTTCACTATTATACTCGTGAATATTTCTGATAAATATATGTTATAATCCTAGGATTAGTCTGAGGCCAGGCAGAAGGCAGAAGGTTGTGGATTCGATTCCCACCATCTTTACCTCAATTTGGCGGAAAGCGGAGAACGGTTCATAAGAGAACGGAGTGTCTTAACACTAGGTTCTTAGGATCCCTCTGCCTACCCTGTTATGTACGGGATACAGCGTAACGTAAAAATATATGTGTATATTTTTTTATCTTCACTCTGAATCCTATATAGACAGAAGGAATCTCAGAACCTAGTGTAAGACACTTTGTTACCCATTTGCCACAGAATTGAGGCATTGCGTGCTGAGTGGCGGAGCTCAACGCCGCTCTTCGCCTTGTTACAGAACCTAGGAAATGAAAATACAAAACATTTCCTGGAGTGGAAATCGAACCCACAACCTGTCGCGTTTACAGTCGCAGTATAGTATTTCTAACTTCCGTTTCAGTGAGCGATACTGTGAAACTATGTTTAACAAGTTCGCCGGTCACGATCGACTAGATTTAAATAGAAACTGCTATTCATATTAAGTTCTCCTTTTATGAAATTCCCTCGTTCTCGTTGGCTAAACTATCGTATTGCGTATCGGTTATATTGTTTTTGTTGTGTTTGAAGTGCCTTTTATAACATACTAGTTTCTGTCTGCAATTTTTTTTGATTTCAATAACTTTTTTTAAAAACGTTTTCATCGATCAATAAGATTATAATAAAAAAAACTTCAAAAGATTTCAAATAAGATGCACTAAAGTATCATTATTACGAATAACCCAAAAACCACTTATTAGATTTTAATTAAATTTAATCCGAACTATATCAGAAACATTACCGCCATATAAAAAAGAATAAGACACAAAATAATACGGTTGAATCAATTCAAAAAAAGAGAGAGAGCTCAAGCACTCTCTCTTTTTTTGAAGTAGATCAAAGATAAGGCATAAAAAAGCTGTTTTTTAGCATTGCATATAATCATTCCCCTGAATGGAAACCGAACTAATAACCATTGCGTTTACAGTCAAACACTGTTAACAGAAAATGCCCATCACGCTGAACTATTTTTGCCTAACTAAAATTTACACCCCTCGCCCCTGTAACCTAGTTAAAAGTTACGAGGTAACACATATAAAATACAGTCAAACTTAGAACTTCCTCCTTGTAAAGTCAGAAATTGCCATAAACAAATTCAAATTCAATTTACAACTACAACAACTACAATTTTCCTAAAACACCACCAAAAGCCCAATAAAGTCAAAACCTTTGCCATCATAAAATTCTTAACGCTCATTTAAGCAAACGCATGTACGAGCAAATACTCGGCGTTCTGCCAAAATAGGCTCAGGGGATGTAAAGTAGTCCTCATATATAGTAATACTACAGTTGTAGAGATGGTGGTAATAAATAATGTGAACAAAGCTATGAGACAATAACTGGCGGTGAGCCATGCGTGTGCACGACGTTGTACGTGTTGTGTGTGGAGCTGTGGTGCAGTGGTACATTTGGAGATTGTAGAGGAGGTTTGAGGTTCTTTTGATGTATTTTTTTATGAAAATGCTATGTTTTAAGGATAATAGAGCTTTAAAACAATTATAACGAAAGGAAATTAAGTGAGAACCTAACATCATTAGATACGTGATTGGTTTTCGCATGTTACATGTATTAGTTAAATACTGTCGCAAACGCATGTCGTGGTGCAGAAGCACAAGCGTGCGACTGTAAACGCGACAGGTCGTGGATTCGATTCCCACTCCAGGATTTTTTTCCTGGGTTTGGTAACAAGGCACAGTACGGCGTTAAGTTCCGCCACTCAGCACGCAATGCCTCAACACCGCGGAAAGTGGGGAACGGAGTGTCTTAACACTAGGTTCTCAGGTTCCCTCTGCCTACCCTACTATATGCGAGATACAGCGTGAAGATATGTATGTATGTATGTCTGTATTAGTTAAATAAAAAGTAATATTTGTAGCAGAAATCCCTACTTTAACGAAGTTCAAATTTTAACAGATATCAATATTTTTACAATATATTGGCTATATTAATATTTTGAGATACTTAACCCGAATAATCTATCAATACCTATTTAAAACTTTGCATTGAAGAATGGAAAAATATTGAATTTTGAGTTTTATAGTCCACGCAAACGAAGTCACTTTATATAGTTTATCATTCTATATAACATCTTCATGTTACAATAAAGTCAAAGTCAAGTCAAAATCAAATAATTTTATTCAAAATAAGAAGTTACAAGCTTCATTTTTTGAACGTCAAATAATTTACCACCGGCTCACTAAATTTAATGCCTCAGACCTGAGAAGAACCGGCGCAAGAAACTCAGCGGGACTATTTTTTTTTTTTTTATATTCGACAATGGTTTACAATTCTTTATTAATGGCAATGATACCTTGAAACAGATTGGAGCGAGCATTTCATTCCCAAGGTGTGTTATCATTTATAAAATCACTAATTAGGTAATAACCTTTAACACACAAACGTCTTTTTACAATTTTTTTAAATTGTAAAATTGAATATAATTAACATCTATTTAGATAAGGATAAATCCTACAGATTTATTTTATCACAAGAAAAATTTTAAATTAAGCAAAAAATGGACGATACAACTTGTATTCCACAAGACACGAGAGGTATGTGAAATAAAATATGGAAAATAATAATATACAATCCTACTTATATTATATGTTAGCTAAATGGGAAAGTATGCGAGGAGGTGTTTGTTACTTTTACACGCAAAAACTACTGAACGGATTTAGATGAAACTTTACAGAAACATAGTTTATACCAGGGCTTCTTAAACTGTGGGTCGCACCCCCAGGAGGGTCGCGATACTACAAAAAGGGGCGTCGCAAAGATCTGATACTTTTCAATCATTATTGATACAACTACATGGCTGCAGCTGTCCTTTAAAGAACTTTTCTAACAAAGTTTTTTTTTATATTTCTCCTCCTAAGTTCCTTCATTACCCCTTTTCTATTGAATAAATATATATATATATAGTTTTATGTCATTCTATTTATTGTGTTTTATTACTACCGATATCCCATCAACGTTTCCAATTATATATATGTGAAATGATTGGGTACGTATTCTTTAATCCTTATTTTATTTACATTGTAAAATAGTGCGATATTACATCTACATCTACGATTAATATAATTCATTATATGGAGAGGGGGTCGTTTAAAATTGCCTAAGCTTGAAGGGGGTCGCTATATAAAAAAGTTTAAGAAGCCCTGGTTTATACTACACAATAACACAAAAGCGACTTTTGTCCATAATATAACATATTTCGTTATATAAATATAAATAATTGAACGAAAAATGAATATTTATTTAAAAAACAGCATCCATCGATCACTGGCAGTGCATAAACCTTTTTTATTCATACAAAAACTGCGATGACAATCGAATGATATGCGATAACTGACGTTTATGGTTTCCGACTCGATTTAACACATTGTACAGAATAAATATATATTTATTATTGTATTTAAATCATGTGACGTGGTAATATGGGATATGAGGAAGGTCTTTATTCATGTTTCCATGTTAAATATTTAATATACATTTATTTACAGGCCACTGTGGTACAGGGAGTGTTTGATTGTTGTGCTTGGTTGTGGGTTCGATCCACTCGGAGGAATTATTATATTAGACAAGGAGCAGCGTTGAGTTCTGCCACGTTACACGCAATTGCTCAAATGCGGGCGGAAAGCGACGAACGGAGTGTCTGGACACTAGGTTTACACTGACCGCCCTGATGTTTTCATGTTAAATATTTAATATATTTTTATTTTGAGGCCGCTTTTATTCATAAAGTAATTGCTTCTAGAGGGCGCCATATTAAAATAAGAGTGACGTCACATATCTAAGAACACTTGGAGTGTCAATACCCATCTAACGTCACCTTAATTATATAAATCGGTCCAGGGGTTTGCAAGGTAATAAAGAATATTACAAGCATACATGATAAGCGCGAAAAACATAACCATCCTGTCAGTCGGGAAAAAAGAGATTAAAGCATAAGTAATAAAGTGTCATCTATCGACGAGTGACAGTCAGTGCAAGGGCTCGGTCCCGGCCGCGCTTACGAGCGTATGCACCCTAACTATTCTGGCTGATTACTTAAAAACTATTATTTGATATGTTCTAAATAAAAATATATAATGATTATGAACATTTTGATACTTTAAAGTTTTAATCACGCGTTTAGGAAACGAACCATTTAGAAAACGTATACACGTTTTTTAAAAAATACATAGGCAGAGGGAACCTGAGAACCTAATGTTAAGACACTCCGTTCCCCACTTTCCGCATTGAGGCATTGCGTGCTGAGTGGCGGAGCTCAACGCGGCGCTTTGCCTTGTTACCAAACCCAGGAATTGAAAAATTCCATTTCCTGGAGTGGAAATCGAACCCACAACCTGTCGCGTTTATAGTAGTTTAATCTAACAAAAAACACTTGTAACCTACAAGTGTACCCCAAGACACTTTTAGCACTTCACCATAACACACGAGTACATTAATAAAGTGTAACACGACACAGAACAAACAGTTATAACTGACTGAGCCAGGAAGCCGACACTGGATTTAATCAAAACATTTTTGTTAGCGAATACAAAAATTTAATAAAAGTTAAGAACTGGATCGCGTTACGAATCAAAATAAAAGCTCGCGTGTATCGGTTTCATGGGAAAAGGGAAAAATGTGGATAGGGACTTCCCCCATAGATTATACTTGATTGAATAATAAATATATATTTTTTATGCTTGGTAGCAAGGCAAAGCGCGACGGCGGCGGAACTCAACGCCGCGCTTTGCCTTGTTACCAAACCCAGGAAATAAAAAATTCCATTTGCTGGAGTGGGAATCGAACCCACAACCTGTCGCGTTTACAGTCGCACGCTTGTGCCTCTGCGCCACAATAGGAGATTTATAAAGATTTTGTGAGTTTTATATATCATATAAGGATAAGAATCTGTTATTATACTATAAAGAAATTTCTTTTCGTCGTGTGAGTCTCAAATATAAAAAGTATAAGAAAAATACATGTAAATTATCTGATAATATATTCCAAGTGTGTAGAGAATACTCTATCTAATGGATTGTAAATAAATTTATGTAAATTTTTTCTGTTCTTTTCTAGTGTCGAAAATCTAACCTGGGACAGCGTCTACATGTAGATATGATGGTTAATGAGTTCATTTCCCACTTCGGGTAATTATCATATTTGATTTATTTTCTTTTACCCGCTCTAGTAACATGAAGCGCGGCGTTGAGTTCCGGTGAGTAAAGTGTTAAACAGTGTGTCCTACTAGCATCTTTCTGAAAACTCTGCTATGCGAAAAATTATTACATACATACACATACATAGCTTCACGCTGTATCCCGCATATAGCAGGGTAGGCAGAGGGAACCTAGTGTTAAGACACTCCGTTCCCCACTTTCCGCCGAATTGAGGCATTGCGTGCTGGGTTGCGGAGCTCAACGCCGCGCTTTGCCTTGTTACCAAACCTAGGAAATGAAAAATTGCATGTCCTGGAGTGGAAATCGAATCCACAATCGAATTTACAGTCGCACGCTAGTGCCTCTGCGCCACAGGCGTAAATTTATTAATGATAATAAATAAAAAAAAACATGAATTTACTATAAAATATAATATATTGTATCATTTCTTTTAATAGAAAGCCAATACAATTATCTCTAATCAGATTTTAATCACATCATCCTAACCTAAACCGCACACTACACTTTAATTATCAAAGGCGACTCACAAAGCATTATAACCATCTAGTGTCTACAGTCGACTGTCTAGTGCATACAAGTGTCGATTACCTGTTAAGACAAGGCCTATCTATCTATGGACCAATTTAACGTCAACATATCAAACGCACTGTGCGGGCCCTCCGGCCTATGTCGATTACTCTACCATTACCCCTAAATTGGTAGGCAAGAGCCCTTCATACACACACTAACTAAAATATACCTTAAAATTATCTAAACAGAGCTTAGAATGGTATAAAAGATATCGTTAAAAGATCATTCGCAAGTGTTGAAGTGATTTTGAATCGTATTTCTTAAGTATTAGAGTTATTTTTCATTTGATAAACGTTTAAGATGTTAAGGGATGTAAAGCAAACAGGACATCGGTTCAGTATTTTTTTGCGCTGTTTCAATAATCGCCGGTCAGTTATAATGGCATCTCCTTTAAAAGTACAACTTGTTATACAGAGAGCTCATTATTTGGAGTTTCAACGTAATTCTATATTTTCCTGAGGAGGGATTTTTTTTGTTATTTTATTTGAAAAGCCATTGAAGTTTTGTAAGTGATGAACTATGAGATGATGTTTTATTCCACTCGCTTTTGTGTGCTTTGGATTGAATTATTTGTACTAATTGAGGAAGTATTATAATTTAATGATTATTTTGACTTAAATGTACTTAGTACTTAGTAACGCCTGTCGTAACGCAGAGGTACAAGCGTGTGACTGTAAACGCGACAGGTTGTGGGTTCAATTCCCACTCCAGGAAATGAAATTTTTCATTTTCTGGATTTGGTAACAAAGCAAAGCGCGGAGTTGAGTTCCGCCACACAGCACGCAATGCCTCAATTCGGCGGAATCGGGAACGGACCCTACCCTGCTATATGCGGGATACAGCGTGAAGCTGGTGTTGCGTGCTCAGTGGCGGACCTCAACGCCGCGCTTTGCCTTAACACTGTCCCATTACAATGTAATGTTATAAAAGCTCATATTCTTTTTTGCCGAGCGCGGTATTGAGTTTCGCCACTCAACACGCAATATCTCTATTTCCGGCGGAAAATGGAAAACGGAGTGTCTCGACACTATGATCTCTTTGACTACCTTACTATGGAGAAAAAATCCGAAAGCTAGATAATGATTTCATTCTATTACGATAATTTAGAACTGGTATGAATATTCAAATGTTATTTAGTAGCTCAATTTAAGTAATAAATAATAATAACCCACAAAAAAGACTCAAAAGATGAAACTCGACAGCACGTAAAAACATGAAAATAAACTGACCACTACCACTAAGCGATCCATACAAAGCAACATAAATGGAAATAAAAATATGTATTTCATTATAAAAAAACGGGGGAAAAAGTTTAAAAAACCGAGCAACCCTTCGTAGCCATCGTTGAAAACGATTTATACAATGAAAATTCAGGTTGCATCCCTGACCTCGAGTGGACAGGGATGCAAGACGCGCGTGCGAGCGAGACAGCGATACGACTACAAGTGCCACTTCAAATATAAATGGTATCGAAATTGTGAGAGAGACGCGATGAGAGAGTTACATGCGAGAGCGGGATGGCAAGATGTAAAGATACCAAACACGTCCTGTTCACGTTTCTTTGAGGTTCAAGTGATATGTCAAAGGAGATGACGATGTTAAGACGTTACTGATAATATTATGATATTATCTATATATAAATAAGTCAAGCAAAAACTTTGGATCCCTTTTTACGCAAATGACGCGGACGTAGGAGCATGAAACTTGGCACACTTATAGTTTATATAGCGAAGGAGTGTAGAATGCTTATATTTTATTTTAGATAATGATTTAAAAATATATTAAATTAACAAAATAAATGTTACACACACTACCATGGTTTGACATCCATGTTTATATAAAGTGACATATACGTCACTACGTAATGCGTTATTTACGCATTTACGGGGACACTAGTTAAATAGGCAGGAGGAAAAAAAGTTAATTACAAAATCGGATATTTTTTTGGACAATTTAAATGGAAAAATGTAAAAGATAAGTGCTTCATGACTAATGTTACAGATACTTATACCAAAATGAGATGAAACCGTACTGTTAAATTGAGTAGAAATCTGCTTGAAATAAGTATACCTATTTCATTTATTTATTTATTTATTTATTGGTTTATTGGTTTATCACATAAGTACAGTTACAATATATATAAAATACAATTACACTTAAAAAATAAAAAAAACATTTTTAGAAGAATACAGTAACCGTACACATGTATGTTACGATGTTCATACCTACATATGTTTATTGACGTTATTAATATAACTAGTGTCCCCGTAAATGCATTAATCACGCATTGCGTAGTGACGTATATGTCACTTTATATAAATATGGATGTCAAACCATGGTAGTGTGTGTAACATTTATTTAATTAATGTTATAAGTATATTTTTATGTATTATTTTAAAATGATACTGTCATTCTGCACTCTTCGCTATATAAACTATAAGTGTACCAAGTTTCATGCACCTCCGTCCGCGTAATATTTGTAAAAAGGGGTACAAAGTTTTTGCTTCATGTATTTATATAAAGATAAATGTCAAAGCTCGCATATCAAAATTTGACATTAAATTAGACGAAAGAAGGTAAATGGATTTATATGTATGAAATTTCTGCTTCACCCTTTATCCCGCAGAGGAAGGTCAGGGAAAATTTGGGCTTAAGACACTTTGTTGCTCACTTACTTTTTGAATTACAAGCTTAACATTTTGAATAACGGAACTCAACACCATGCTATGTATACTAGAACGGGAAACAATAATTTAAATCAGTATAATCATCCTCCCTAATGGAGATCGAAACTAAGCTGCCCTCAGTATGGCCTCAATTTTGGCCAAATAAGGTTAAAATTATTTAACTTTTTTTTTAACTTTACGCTGTATCTCGCATATACCAGAGTAGGTAGAGGGAATCCGAGAACCTAGTGGTAAGACACTGCGTTCTCGTACAACAATTCCGTTCCCCACTTTCCGCCGAATTGAGGCATTCCGTGCTGAGTGGCGGAACTCAACGCCGCTCTTTTCCTTGTTATCAATATATATAAATAGACTATATATACATAAATTACATGTAGTAATAATTGTTGAATAACTAGAATAAGATATTCAATAGCATAAAGATAAATGGCAGTTCAAGTCTCTTGAACGTATAGACGCAATAGGAAATGATTTTCCCTATTCACTGTAGAGAAGTGTAGTACACAGTCATGAGGGGCTATTGTTATGTAATTGTAATCATTCATTACACCTAGTTGCTTATAGTCAACTTTTGTTTTAACCGGGAATCGAATATGTGACCTCGAATGATAGGTATCCATCATCACGAGGGTTTGTGGGTTTTATTCCAATTCGCAGTGATGATTATGTTTAAATTATTGTCGTTTCCCTGCTCTTTTTTTTATTGATGAAGGATGGCAAACGAGCAGTAGGACCACCTGGTGGTAAGTGGTCCTTCGGCTATGGACATCTACAACACCAGAAGTGTTGTAAATGCGTTACCGACCTAATATTCAGATGGGAGGGGGAGGAAATAATGTAGTGGCCGCGGCAGGTCGCCATCGGAACTATTACATTCTGGGGAAAGGATGGGTGGGAATAGGGAAATCCTGGCTTACATGTCATCGAACCGGAACACAATTGGCAATTCGTCTTTGACATGATAGTGGTCGCGAACCAGTCGGAGGCCGAACCTTCTACCACCTAACGACCACTGATGAGACAAAGCACGACATTGAGTTCCGCCACTCCACACATAATGTCTCGAATGCAGTCGGAAAGTGAAAGACGAAATGTCTTGTCTCGGTTCTCTTTGGCTACTCTAATAAGCAGCAAAAAGCGTGAAGCTGAATACAAAAGGTAATATTAAATTCTACCACTTAATAATGACTATAATAAGACGTTAAAAATGGAGTGTACAGTGCCCAGTCACTGGTATATTTGCCTATATTAAATAAATTATTCATATTAATTAATATATTCGATACTTGGCAATAATATACATGAAAAATATATTTTCATTTACATCGGTATCGAATAGAGTTTCAAGATGAAATCGATATTAAAACGTATTAATGTTATAACTGTGGAGTAGCTTGTGTGGTTATACTGGCCAGTGGTTATTGAAAAAGTTCAGTGAAAAAAATAAATTGAATAAAAAAAATATTTAGGTACATATATTTTGCCTTTTGCGAAATAGAAGGGAAAGTCCAGTGATAAGACACTCCGTTGACCACTTGTCGCTCAATTTAAAGATGTTGCGTGTGAAGTGACGGAACTCAACGCCGAAAATATAAATGGATTTTTTTTAGCTTCACGCTGTATCCGCATATAGCAGGGTAGAGGGAACCAGAGAACCTAGTGTTAAGACACTCCCTTCCCCATTCTCCGCCAAATTGATCCATCGCGTACTGAGTGGCAGAACTCAACGCCGCGATTTGCCTTGTTACATAAATAGATTTTTGAAGATCAAGACCATAATGTCTTCTAAATAATGTAAAGAAGCAAATTATTTGGTTATTATATTATTATACTTATGTAACACTTTTTTTTTAAATAAGCAAATGCTTATTATACTTTTTCTTAATTCTATGAATTTTTCTTCCCCTTAGATCTTGTACAAAAATCGAACCAGCGACCTCTGCCTTAGTAATACAAGTTACTGAACACTAAGCCAAGCCCAGTCAGTGAATGAAATTCAATTCACTATGTAATTGTGTAATTGTGTAAGTGAACTGAAAACTGAACTGTATAAGTAGACTGTATACATAAAAAACAAATAACACTCCGTTCGCCGCATTTCGTCTAAAAGTGCAATCGAATCCACACCGCGCTTACAGTTACACCCAACTGCGCTACGATGCCTCTACTAATAACCTACTATATAAATAGAATGTGTATATAGTACTGTAAAACACCTGTCGTGGCGCAGAGGCACAAGCGTGCGACTGTAAACACGACAGGTTCTGGATTCAATTCCCACTCCAGGAAATGTTAGTGTTTTCAATTCCTGGGTTTGGTAAAAAGGCAAAGCGCGGCGTTGAGTTCCGCCACTCAACACGCAATGCCTCGGAAAGTGGGGAACTGAATTGTTGTAAGAGAGCGGAGTGTCTTAACATTAGGTTCTCAGGTTCCTTCTGCCTATCCTGCTATATGTGGGATACAGCGTGCAGTTAAAAAAAAAAGAAAAAAGTAGTACTGTATAAATAGACTGTATATATATTACTGTATAAATATTATACTGTATAAGTGGTACTGTACTGTATAGTGTATAGAGCGATCAATCACGCCCTTTGATTAAATACTACGAGTACGTAAATGTTAGCCCTCGCTTGTAATTTCGTTTGGTGAAGCGTTTCATTTTACATTTGATTAAGGGGTTTTTCATTTTTAAAGTTTCTCTAATATTTGTATTTGTAAATTATTTTTTGTAGATACGTATTTAGTTAGTATTATAGTTAGTAACACATTGAGATAGAGGAGTTGAGGGTTCGATTTCTAATTCTGAAAGTAAGAAGTCTAAGAAGAGTGCTTCACGCTGTATCCCGCATATAGCAGGGTAAGCAGAGGGAACCTGAGAACCTAGTGTTAAGACACTCCGTTCTCAACTTTCCGCCGAATTGAGGCATTGCGTGCTGAGTGGCGGAACTCAACGCCGCGCTTTGCCTTATTACCAAACCCAGGAAATGAAAATACTAAACTTTAACATTTCCTGGAATGGAAATCGAACCCACAACAGAGCGCCTTGACACTAAATTCTTTCTGACTACCCTACTATACAAGAACAAAAACTACAAAGGAATCTCATTAAGTGCAGTCTCTAATAAAAATAAAAACATAAAATGACCATACATATAAATATATGAAGTACAGATGACCGTCTTATGAGTATGAGCAATAAGCGATCGTAGTAAGCAAGTGAGATATAATGAAGTGTCGTGCAGTCGTAGAGCGCGGGGTGTCAGTACTGTAGCCGCAATAAACGTTGCGCGTGACGATACTATGTGTGGTGCAAGGTATGAGCGAATAATATACGTTAAAGGATATTATTTTAAGATTCACATTTGTTCCTTATTACAACTTGTGCTTGTCCTTACTTGTGGTTTGTTCGTTGAAAAAGATTTAGTATAAGACACTCCTAACGGAGTGTCTGGATAACTCCACTTTCGGCCTGAACGCATTGCGTGTTGAGTGGTGGAAATAATAACGCGCTTTCTTTTACTAAAGCGAAGATATTAAAATACTTTCATAATAATCGTTCCCTCTAGTAGAGATCAAACCCACAACCCATTTTGTTTACAGTCTGATTACTGCGCAATGATGGCCAGAAACGAGTTTTTATTCGATTTTTTAAATATTCCCCTGTCTACTTACAGCTAATCTTTAATGATTTTGGATTTGTAATCATTTTTTTTAATATTATATTTATAAAAAAAAAAAATTAAACATATTTTTTTTACAATACGCACTTTTAGTCACGAACTTTGTATTGCTCACAAAAGATTTATTTATTGTCCTAAAATATTGCAACTTTACAATAACAAAATAGCATTTACTTAAAATAGCATCTCATACTATGAGTATCTATATAAAAACACAAATATTTACTATAAACATATAAAAAAAACATAATACATTTAGAATTTATAAAATATTTAATTAGGTCTTTAAAACGATCATAATAAAATTAACTTTACCCCAAGCATTTCTTAAGCTACAATTATATTCCCGCTGTCGCCTATAACTCGTACTACCCCATATGTATGCGGTCTACCCTGTATGTACAGGGTAGACCGGCGCGTCCGGAATGCAACCCCACAGTAATATCTTTAATTCCCTCATATCTGTAGAGTGTAGCGTTAATATTATATTTTATATGAGAATGAGTGTGAAACAATTCCTTGTTTAATATGTGGGACGTGACTACTGTTTAGTTGTTGGAGTTAGAATTTATTATAGTATGAATTGTGCTATTTTAATTTTAGATATAAATATTAAAAGAACGCCTGTCGTGGCGTAGAGGCACAAGCGTGCGACTGTGCGACAGGTTGTGGGTTCGATTCCCACTCCAGGAAATGTAAAAGTTTAGTATGTTCATTTCCTGGGTTTGGAAACAAGGCCAAGCGCGGCGTTGAGTTCCGCCACTCAGCACGCAATACCTCAATTGACAATTCGAAGAAAAGTGGGGAATGGAGTGTCTTAACACTAGGTTCTCTGGTTCCCTCTGCCTACCCTGCTATATGCGGGATATAGCTTTGAGCTAAAAAAGAAATTTATAAAATTTTTGGGGCATAGTGATATAGAGGATTCCAGGGGAATGATTATCTATAAGTAAATAGTTTAAATGTTTCGCTCTGGTAAGACAAAATGCAGCGTTGAGTTTCACCATTTAGTGTACAATATTTTGATTCAGGATGACACTAGGTTCTCTTCTTTCTTTTTTTATTTTTTTCTTAGCTTCACGTTGTATCCCGCATATATCAAGGGAGAGAACCTGAGAACCTAGTGTTAAGACACTTCGTTCTCTTTCAACAATTCCGTTCCCCACTGGACGTGAAGCTTCAACCATCTAACATAATAACCATCTATATAACAGGATGTCTCGTATAGACAGAGAAGACCTAGTGTTAAGAAACTCTGCGTGATACAATTCCTTCTTTAATATGTACGTGACTGCTATTTAGTTGTCGGTGTTAGAGTTTATGACATGATATTATGCGATTTTAATTATAAATATTAAAAGATATGTATGTTTTATTACATTTTTTAGAGCACAGGGGGTTGGGAGGTTTATGTAGCGAGATCGATCCGCGATCCTCATTTAGGGGAATGATTATAATATATAATTTTTTACGCCTGTCGTGGCGCAGAGGCACAAGCGTGCGACTGTAAACACGACAGGTTGTGGGTTCGATTCACACACCAGGAAATGTAAAATTTAGTATTTTCATGTCTTGGGTTTGGTAACAAGTTTAAGCGCGGCGTTGAGTTCCGCCACTCAACACGCAATCCCTCAATTCGGCAGAAGGAGAATGGAGTGTCTTAACACTAGATTCTCTGGTTCCCTCTGCCTACTATATGCGGGAAACAGCGTGAAGTTAAAAAAATTGTACCTTATCATATTATACCTACATCACACAATGTCTTGATTTGATGAAAAGTGAATTGTTTTGAGATTTGCTTCTCTCTGTTTACCCAGCTATACCAAAAAAGGCGTAAAGCTTCATACATTTCCCGTATATAGCCTCAATTCGCTTCGGAAATTTCGCTTTAATGACGTAATCCAATTGTACTTTTTATCTTACCAAAACGAAAAAATGTAATTTAAATATTCCCTTTAACTATAATTGTCCTATTGCGACACAATGGAATTTTTTAAATTGCTATTTAGTAATATAAATATTATCGGCCAACCTTAGGCATAGATATATCTATGAAAGAAATTCGAACCTACAATTCAAACAGTAGTTATATAATATTGTATCTACGAAAAGCATCAACAAACAAACATAAATACAAACCAACCACAAAGCCAAGCAAAAACACTATCATGAAACAGAATAAAATAATGAAATTCTTGACTCCATACATTAAGTATTTGAACACTAAAGTATGAAAATATTGCTTACTCTAAAGAAAATTGAGTCCAGAATAACTTGTTAGTGAAAAAAAACTCTTTTGATGTTTCAAAAAGGAATTTAAAACATTTGTATAATAAAAAGCAATTAACTAAACGTTTGCGTTTTAGAAACTGTATAAAAAATACCAGACTACTTACTTTTGACGCGATGTATGAAGTACTTGGTGTGGGAGAGGTGTGTGGAAAGTTCTAATGGGTTGTTGAGGTGTTTTTAAGTATGGGTGCGGGTTGTTGTTCTTGGTTGAGGCAATATTTGTGATTTAGATTAGATAATTAGTTATTTGTAGACTGTTAAATTACTTTACGTAATAAATGCTAAATGTTGCATTGTCGACTGATCTAAGATTTTTCTAAGTAAAGAGACCTATAGTCTTATCTCCGCAAAAGAAAAATGGGTACAGAGTTAATTACTAAACCCTAAACTTTATACTTTACGAATTTTGGGCATTGCTTTTAAGGTGGCGGTACTAAACGCCGTTCACTTTCTAAGTAGATTAAATATTTAAGAAATATATATATTTTTATCGTTTCATCAATATCTACTAATGTTATAAGTTTTAATATAATAAAAGTATGTTAACCTTTCCCACAAAAACTTCGAAACTGAACAAAAACAAACTTTACAGTACTATTGCTTATACACAACCATATATAAGCTTCAATTTAAAACAATTTTGCATAGTTTAGTCATAATATCTACTCTATGCCTCAATTCCTCAAATGCCTCAATTCGGCGGAAAGTGGGGAACTAAATTGTTGTAAGAGAACGGAGTGTCTTAACACTAGGTTCTCAGGTTCCCTCTGCCTACCCTGCTATAGCGTGAAGTTAATATCTACTCTATTATAAATAAAATATGCGACAAACTTTCACCAGCTTCACCCAAGACATTTATGAGTAAGTCTAACGTACATACATGTATAATGTATACATTTGATTAACGCCTGCTAAGTGACTGCTCGGTGGATTGCTCATTCATCTCAGTATGAACACTCCTCTATGCGCTTACTTTTAACTTTGACTCTTAAAATTTCGACTTGTATATGTTAATAGTGCGCGTTAGCGAATGGTGAGTGAATTTGTGTGTTTTTGTACGGCGTTTAGTTTGTGTTGTAGCCTAAATTCTTGTTAGATGATTTTGAATTTAATTTTTTTTTTGAAAAAAACTAAATTTCACCTTTTTTTTCCCACTTGAGAGAATAAATATTTTGATTATTCGCGTTATGGCGTTAAGTTCCGCCAATCAACCCGCTATATTGAGAAACATCTCGATCGACATGCAATAGCTTGTTGATGACCAGAACTTAAAAACTGAAACGCAAACGATTACTATTACCGAAATCGAGACATTGAGGAAGGTAAACATAAGAAAAACCTTTAAAAAAATAGGAGCCATTCTGACAGCTTAACCCATAATAAATATTGGTTCTAATAATCGCCAAGGACCTATTATTTTCTATTGGTTAATAGCATATATTTCTTTAGCTTCACTCTGTGTCCCGCATACGAGTATAGCAGGGTAGGCAGAGGGAACCTGAGAACTTAGTGTTAAGACACTCCGTTCCCCACTTTCAGCCGAATTATGGTGTCTACTAAATTACTAATAGTCATTATCAATAATTAATTAGTAAATATTACATAGTTCACAAAATATTTCATTTTCGGAATTAATTTGTCTAAATAAATACATTTAAAATGTATTAAGCCGTGTATTAAGTATATTACATTATTTATTAAATTTTACATTTCTCGACATTACTTAGAATTTGACTTATTTAAGTCATATGAATATCTATCTCCGATTTTCCATACTAAACTTGCCCCTACAAAACATTAATTCTAATAACATAAAAAAAAAACATAATTTTAACCATTTAAAAACATGAACGGATCTCCAAAACGCCTTTAGAATATAATGAAAAGAAAATAAAGTAAGACTATAGTGAAGCAAAGTGTCGTTTAAGCGATACATTCCATACTGACTACTCAGCAGTGCGGAGCGGTGCCAGGGTGAGCGCTCGTATGGGCGTGAATAGCCTTACGAATGAATAAATATACAGTAATGTTGCTAACACTCGCTCTAAATGCACAATAAAGCTGCTGTTCACGTTGCGTTAGGTTTGGTTGTGTTTAAATTGTTTTTTTTATCTCGCACATAGCAGGGTTGCCAGAGGGAACCTAAGAACGTAGTGTTAAGACACTCCGTTCTCTTTTAAAATTTCCGTTCCCCACTTTCCACCCAATCGAGGCATTGCGTGCTGAGAGCGGTTTTTTAAATTGTTTCTTTTTTTTTGTATTTTGTATGATGTAAGGAGAGCACACCTTACGTTGCCGGAATAAGAAGTTAAAACAATTTTGATAGAAAATATGATACAGTATAAATTTTAAGTTAACAGTTTTAACAAACGCAGTAAGATACATACAAAATTCCGATTTACTATAATTACAGACTAAAAAACCTCAGTCTATAATCTTGTACTAGGGCAACATTTACTACAGCAAAAGGTATATTAATTTACCTCACTAGAAATCGAACTCAAAACCATCATACCACAAACCCACTCCTACTGAACCACTATAACGATAATTCCTTAAAAAAACCACAAAAACAACCCCTAACACAGTATTTAGCCCTCACCAGAAGGGTATTTTAAATCGATAAACATTTTTCCACTCTCAGAGGTTGCAAGCAACACTGCCAGATTAATTGGCCCGGCGCGACGCACTAACAATATCATTGACTCCCCCGGTACCCAGTACCCGGTGTTACGTGACAAGTGGCGGATAAGAAATGAAAGGTGACTTTAAATTGCGCTTTATAATGTGTTTTCTATAGTTTTGTTAGTATTTTGTTCTTTTATAATTGATGTAAGGTGGATAAACAAACGAGCAGCAGGATCACCTGATTATAAGTTACCTTTGCCCATAAACGTTTACAACGCCAGAGGAGTTGTAAATGGAGTTGTAAATACGTTGCCTAAACTATTTAATGTTTGAATTAAAAGCGTTTTATCTGCGGGGTAACAATGATAGGGTAGGTAAAGAGAACCTAGTGTGTAGACACTCTGTTCACTGCTTTCTCCTCGAATGTGAGATATTGCGTGTTGAATGGCGGAACTGAAAATTATTGATATAATCATTTCTCTTAATGGAACGACAAAATTATAAAGGTAGGTCAAAAATTGAGACCGTAGCATAGTGTGACAGCGTATGATTGTACAGGTTGTGGGTTCAATTCCCACTCGGGGTAGTGATTATATTTAAATTTCGATATAGGAAAGTGCAGTAAAGAATTCTATCCGACTGCACGCTGAAGCTTCTTTGCTGGAAAACAATAACTCCTGAATTTCTTGTGTTGGTGCTTTAATAAAATCTTACTACTATATTATTACTACTTATTAACCGACTTCAAAATAGATAGAAACTATAAATATGATTTTTTTATGTATGTTACCGCATAGCATTTTACTGGGTCAAGCAATTTTAATGATTTTATTTTTTTATGACATCTATTGCTGTGTGATGTAGTCCCATTTTTTCTCTGTTAGAAGATCTGACGAGTAGCTTTTAAGTTATTCGAAATGATATATTTTTTAGTGCATTTTACATGACATGTGATTTATTTTTTGTTAATGCATTGTTAGATATTAGAAACATTGGCATTGTTTTTTTCTTTTTTATGATTGATAGGCAAACGTTTGACCGCATCAAAGTCTGATGGTAAGCATTAATGCGGTCTACGATGCCTAGAAAGAACCTATTGACTGTCGATTTGAAGACCCCCAAATTGTATGACTTAGGAAACACAGTAGCCGGCAATGAGTTCCATAGTTCCGCTGTGCGAATAAAGAATGTAGACTTAAACCGCTTTGTCCGTACATAAGGAATATCTACTATTGGCTCCGTCTGCATAATTTTCGTAAAAAGCGGTACAAAGTTTTTCCTTAACGTATTAATATAGGTAAAAATAATATGTAGCCTTTGTTAACTAAAACAACATCAAAAATGTCGTTGTTTTAATATAAGTTAATTTCTTTGGTGGTAGGAGGTTCGTCCTCCGTCTGGCTCGCGACCACTATCATGTCAAAGACGAACCGCCAAATATCTTATGATGTGTTCCGGTTCGATGGCATGTAAGCCAGGTTTTCCCCTATCCCACCCATCCTTTCCCTAAAATGTAGTGGTTCCGATAGCGGACTACTACATTGTCCTCCCCTTCCATTTGTATCCTCTAGGTTGGCAACGCATCTACAACGCCTCTGGTGTTGTAGATGTTCATGGGCGAAGGTAACCACTTACCATCAGGTGGTCCTTCTGCTCGTTTGCCATCAGTTATCCATAAAAAAAATAAAAAAAAAAGTGCCTACTTAATACTATTTAAATTATCTACTTTAAACAGTAAAGTTATAATTCTTAGAAACATTTTTTGTATGAAAACTTATAATATATCTATACTTGGAAAGAATACACGACTATCGATGATTGTATCGGGTAAAACCCATTTTCATTATTAGAAATCAAGGCAATATTGAAAACTAGTTAACATAAAGTTGTACTAAAATTACCTATAAGATTGTTACTGTCGTGGCGCAGAGGCACAAGCGTGTGACTGTAAACGCGACAGGTTGTGGGTTCGATTCCCACTCCAGGAAATATAACATTTAGTATTTTCATTTCTTGGGTTTGGCAAGAAGGCAAAACGCGGCGTTGAGTTCCGCCACTCAACACGCAATGCCTCAGTTTGGCGGAAAGTGGGGAACGGAAATGTTGAAAGAAAATGGAGTGTCTTAACACTAGGTTTTCTGGTTCCCTCTGCCTACCCCGCTTTGTGCGGGATACAGCGTGAAGTTAAAAAAAAAAGAGATTGTTATTTTGGCAATTTTTGGACGTTTATAATAAAAGACGCGCGGCAGCACGGTGTTGAGTTCCGCTGCTTTCGCATCTTCGCGTGACAAGTGTAACGAATTGAACGGAGTATAAAGCGCGAAACTGCTATATTCATTTTGACATTTAAATGAATACGAAAATTACGTTTACAGTTAGACGCGCGACTATGGCCGTTTTTCATAGTATTGCCAAATGATTTCTAACATATTTATTATAAAAAAAATACCAAAGTATCGTAAAAGTTAGTTATTGCTCTTTTCTAAGCTTCACGCTGTACCCCGCAAATAGCAGAGTAGGCAGAGGGAACCTGAGAACCAAGTGTTAAGACACAGTTCTCATTTAACATTTCCGTTCCCCACTTTCCGCCGAATTGAGGTATTGAGTTGAGTGCCGGAACTCAACGCCGCGCTTTGCCTTGTTTCCAGAGCGAGGGAATGATAATACTAAATATTATTTAATATTTTCATTTCCTGGAGTGGGATATCTAGGTAACGTTAAAAAAATCGTTAATATTTAAGTTATAACTAACCTGGTGCATCTTCAGGCATGTCGGGGAAGTGCGGTGCTGAGGGCTGCGCGTATAGCAGGTTCAGTTCCCGCGCCTCGTTCTCCTCTTGTGCTTGTTGACGGCGGAGAGCCACCTGTTTTGTTGGTGATATTTTATTTAGAAAAAAATTCAAACTCTTTTGTTTTTTTTTTTGAAAATTCTAAGTTTAGTTTCTTTACGCCTGTCGTGGCGCAAAGGCACAAGCGTGCGGCTACAATTGATTGTTTGATTCCCACTCCAGGAAATGAAATTTATCATTTCCTGGATTTGGAAACAAGCAAAGCACGGCGTTGAGTTCTGCCACTCAACACGCAATACCTCAATTCGGAGGAAAGTGGGGAACAGAGTGTTTTAACACTAGGTTCCCTCTGCCTACCCTGCTATATGCGGGATACAACGTAAAGCTATGTATGTATGTAAGTTTAGTTTATGATGATTTTTTTATAAAAAAAAATTACACATACTTTTTTTTAATTTCTAATGATATTATGTTGGGTGTATGTGTATGCAAACACACATATACCTATTCGTTGTTCTTTTTTCTTAAATATTGTTAATTTTTAGTAAAAATATTGAAGTATCCGAACATTTAAACATTGTATTTTAAGTAGAGGAACTGAACGCTGCACTGTGTCTCTCTAGACTAGGGAAGCATTTATAAATATTACTTGATAAGGATTTGAAAGATCAACTACAGTTTTTGGACGTGCAACAATTGTGCCACTATGGTGTAAACTTTCATCTGTATATAAGTATATTTTATTACACTTATTTTACATATGTATAATATATGATTTATTTTTTAGTCTCATACTTCTTCCTGCATAGCGGGGTAGTCCGATAGGTATCACTAAAAAATAATATTATTGATATTATAATAGCCTTTGTGGCGCAATATCTTCACCAGACTGCAAATGCTATCGGTTGTAGGTTCGATACCCACTTAAAACAAAATTTATTAGAATTAAATTTGGGCAGAATGTAGAGTACGAACACTATACTTGCGTTATAAGGCTTGAAGCTGTAAAATAATAATTATTAACAACAATACTCTATGGTATAGTATAAAAAATGATCAACTTGCCACCTACCTGCGCTGCCATGACTCTCTGTCTCTCCGCTATGAGCGTGCACTTGGCGCACACGCAGTCCCGCCACCTGCAGTAGCGCTTGTGCCCTTTCAGTGCGGACACCACGCCGTGGTTGCGACAACGGGCGCATTTTGGTGTTCTCTGTATAGACAGATAGATATTTTTTGTTATTTTTGGAGGTGTAATTTGTAAATAGATGTAACGAAAATGCGTCACGGTAAGAAATAAAGACATAAATGTATAAGATTAGGACGGTAAGTACATGTATTTGTTTGTCCAATGTAAAAACAAGAAAACAGAATAAAATCTTATGTAATATATACCTTAAATAAGTAATATATGTATGTCATGTAATATTTCATACTATAATATAATTTTTTTTTATAGTTTAACAATAATCCTAAATGTCCTGATTCTCATCAGCTCATTGCTCTTAGGCAACTTTCCTAAGCGACAGGTTGTGGGTTCGATTCCCACTCCAGAAAATGGAATTTTTCTTTTCCTGGGTTTAGTATCGAAGGCAAAGCGCAACGTTGAGTTCCGCCACTCAGCACGCAATGCCTCAATTCGGCGGAAAGTGGGTAACGGAGTGTCTTAAAACTAGGTTCCCCATTAACCCATTGAATAATTTTAATACGGTTTATTAATATAGGCTTACTAGATATTATAGGCCAAATAACACTAAATCTTTATAATAATACTAACCTACCTATTAGAATTCTAGATATCTCTGTAAAATTTTATTCAGTTTTGTTCAGTAGATTTTGTATGAAAGAGTAACAAACATAATTCCATTATTCATATAATTTCGTGTTGATAACTTAGTAAAAAAATATCAAAACCACACCGCCGTGACTCATTGAGAATATAATATGGCTAAATACGAAGACTACATGTTGAAAATCCCACTTGAAGAAGTAAGGTCAACCTTCATGACGCATTGGAATCGTTAACTTGGGAATCCAATGGTTGTGGGTTCGACCCACACTGGAGGGAATGATTAAATTTAAATTATTTACATTAACCCGCTCCAGTATACAAAAAGCGGTATCGAGCCATTCACCAGTCAATACTAAATATCTGAAATACTGACGGAAAATATAGAACGGAGTGTCTTAATATTATTTCTTTCTGTCCTGCTAGTTGGAAAAAACCGCGGAGGTATAAGAAAACTATTTACTAAGTAGTACAGCAAAAAGTAAATAACTTGACTGATAACAGATAACGCCTGTCGTGGCGCAGAGGCACAAGCGTGCGACTGTAAACGCGACAGGTTGTGGGTTCGATTCCCACTCCAGGAAATGTAAAATGTAGTATTTTCATTTCTTGGGTTTGGTAACAAGGCAAAGCGCGGCGTTGAGTTCCGCCACTCAACACGCAATGCCTCAATTTGGCGGAAAGTGGGGACCAGAAATTTTGAAAGAGAATGGAGTGTCTTAGCACTAGGTTCTCTGGTTCCCTCTGCCTACCCTGCTATATGCGGGTTACAGCGTGAAGTTAAAAAAAAATATATAATAACTAGAGATATGTCTTATATCTTTCTACCTAGGAAGGTACGTAGAGGTAAAAAATCATATAAGTAAGTAAATTTCAAAAATTCTTATCTTCAAAAATTTATAGTTAGCAAAGATTATATTTTTTTAAAAAAATATAAGTAACCTTTAATGAGGTTCAATCCCGAAAAAGGGATATAATAATAAATCTAACTTTGAAATATTATTTCATTACTTTAAAAAAAAATACATTTCAGAAACTTAAGTATTTTTTTTAACTTCACGCTGTATCCCGCATATAGCAGGGTAGGCATATTTATTAATACTTTTTTAATGGATTATTTTTTTTACTTCACGCTGTATCCCGCATATAGCAAGGTAGGCAGAGGAAATCTGAGAACCTAATGTTAAGACACTCCGTTCTATTAACATTTCGTTCCGCACTTTCCGTCGAACTGAGTGCTGAGTACCGGATTTCAACTTCTTTATTTACTTTATTCAGTAATTTATTATTAAATAATTCACAAACTATTTAGAGAACAGTGTAACATTTATTTTATTAATTTAATATACTTTTTATGCATTATTTAAATAAAGAAACTGCACTCCTTCTCTATATCTTATAGTTTATAAGTGTGCCAAGTTTCATGCTCCTTCTAATTTTTGCTTCATGTATTTATATATAAATATATTTTTTATCTCATTCTTTCATCTTTGTTTCTCTACCGTGACGCTTTTTCGTTACATTAACTTTCAAATAACAATTCCAATAAAGTTTCACTTCAAAAGATTTTTTTTAAATATAGTTTGATATGAAAAACCATAATTTTTCAGTACTTTAGCATATTACGAACAGTTTAGTAGGCATTTTTATATTCACACAAATATTGAATCGAGCTCATTAAGCGTCACAAATTCTACGCAAATCATTTTATCATCTAATATTAAATAGATTTCTCTATATAAATGAATATTATATTTAAAATCCTTTAAAAATATATTTCATACAAAATTTGTATGTGTTTGAATGAAATAATTAAAAATATATTGGTAGAGCATTAAACGCTTTTGTATCGGCATTCATTTTAATTAACGTTCGCATAACGATTTCAGTTTTTTAAAACAAATTATATTTTAACTAGCGTTTTGCTCGGTTTTCCTTGTTGAAATATGACCATTGAGGCTCAGTGGGACAGCGTCTGACTAATGTGAGTGGTTATATGTTTGATTTTTACTCGAGGGAAAATTATTTTAGATTTCTTCTTTTTTGTAAAACAACATTTTCGATCAATTCAGGCAATTTTTTGAATTTGGACGAAAAGCGAGAGAGAAAGAGAGGTTGTTAAAGAATAGTTATCTATTACATACTATTTTCTTTTAGCATTTTACTATATCTCTCTATATCCTTTATACCATGGCAGGATATATGAGGAGACACTGAAAGATTCTTATAAATTACCGCTACCCAAATTTTTTATAATAATTTTTCGAATACTTTAATTTGAACTGACCTCTTAACCTAATTGTTAATAAATCGACCTGATAAGGCTAAAATCACAGGAAACAGATCAAGTCCTAAGTGCTTCTTTGTAAATGTTACCATTTAAAAAAATCTTCTATATCAGATGCGTACACAAATACGGGTGCAAAAACACAATTTTACAGGAAAGCCATTTCAACAGTCTTAAGATTTCTATTTAGTCATTATTCAAAGGATTCATTTAATTCAAATAATAATAAAATAATAATCTTTAATATGGAAGTTTTAAATGGTTCTTCTGTAACAAAATGTTGTGTATTTTTCAAAGTAAATATGTTAAAAATAATGTTTGGTTCCGTCCAACATAAATGTAAAATAGAAATATTTATTTTTCTAATCCTAATCCGTTTCGAAACTCGGCTTTAAGTTTCAATACTTAGCGCCATGTAATCTATCTGAAATATCTAACAGTCAGTATTCTCCCAAGATATAAATCTAAGCAAATATGTCCCACTATTACTGAGAGTTTGTGAGGATGGACGAGTGTTTGTCACTCTTCCACGCAAAAACTACTGACCGAATCTAGAACAAATTCTAATGACACAAGTATAATTTATAAATAATTTGTAATATAAAAATAAAGACATATGTAATATAAAAATGATATAGTACTTATGAAAATATATAAAAAAATATTTCAAAATAAATTCCACACGGTTTTTTCTTAAAAATAAACAAAATTAATATAACACAAATCATATTGTAACCCCTACATACAGAATTGAAGGAAGTAACTGAAAACGTAATTTCTACATTGATATAATTTAAACCAAAAAAATACTGTGCCTTAAAAAATTGTCAGAAGTGCCTTCCTATAATACATTTACTCAATGGAATCACAGTAACAATGATACTGGAGGCAAGTCACGTAAAAAGCATGAGGATCCTCCGGAGGGCATGCATGAAGAGGTTAATGCCTGTGGACGAGGCGAAAGTGGTATGCAGGTGTGTATGGCGTTCGGCGCTCCGTTCTCTCTGACTACCCCGCTAGGGATAAAGCGTGAAGTTAGGTAGGTAGGTAGGAATTATTTAAAAAAAACTAAACCAAATATAAAGAGTTATTTCACGGCAATAACTACTAACGTAATAATCATCAACGTGTTTAGTTATTAAGCTACAAAATTGATTTCACCAAAACGATTATTTCAAAGGTATCTTCATTTTGTATATTTATAACAATCGGTGTGACAAAAATAACTCTTAATAAATAAATACAGAATTTCTCTAATTTTTTTACCTATACCTATACTCTTAACCAACATATCTTTTATTCCTAACATTTCATGCCTATTATCTATCTATAAAAAGCTAGTGTCAAGACATTCCGCTTCTTCCTTCTGCCGAAATTCTAAATATTCCATATCAAGAGACGGTACTTAACGCCGCGCATTGTCTTACTAAAGCAAAACAAAGGAAAGAAAATAATTTAAATATTTATAATCATTTCACGTATGGGAATCGAACTTAGAACCACTCACGTTTACAATAAGTTCCCACTTCGCTACTACGTATCTATTACTCTTTCACTCTTTCATAATTAATTTGAAAAAAAAAACATATGAATATCATTTCAAGAATATAATATCTACTTAACATTTGAAAAAAAAAACTTTTGTATAGAAATAATAAATAATTACAGTATAACTATTACCACAAAGCTAATACAAAAATAACAAAAATGTAATATTACCCGGTAATATAATGTTACATTACATTCAAGGTCAATTTGTTTTTGTTAGCCCTTAGTAATATAATTACGGTGGTAATAACATTATAACAATGTTACAATGGTAATCGTAATACGGTAATAAGCGGAAGTGTTATTGGAAACTTTTAGGGTGTTATTTTATAGTAACGGATTATTTTTTGTTATTAATATCTATTATTGTAACTATGATAATGTTGCTTAAATTATTTTAAAAGTAATGAAATGAAGTTTGGACAAGGCAAAGCGCGGCGTTGAGTTCCGCCACTCAGCACGCAATGCCTCAATTCGGCGGAAACTGGATCAACGGAGTGTCTTATCACTAGGTTCTCAGGCCTCCTTCCTACCCTGCTATATGCGGGATACAGCGTGAAGCTAATAAAATCAAATGAAGTGAAAAGCAAAATATTTATTATCTTTTCTTATAGCTCTACCCCGTATTATAGATTAAGACAGACACCTAGTGTCAGGACACTCCGTTCTCAGCTTTTCACTTGAATTTAAAATACTACAGGTTAAGTAGCGGAACTCAACAAATATCTATATATAAATACATGAAGCAAAAACTTTGGATCCCTTTTTACGAAAATTAGGCGGACGGAGGAGCATGAAATTCGGCACACTTATACATTATAGTTTATATAGAGAAGGAGTGCAGAATGGAAACTATTTTTTTTTAAATAATACATAAAAAGTATATTTAACTAATAAAATCAATGTTAAACATGATATTCACGTTTATATTAAGTGACATATACGATACATTTATAGACAACGCGTTGTTAACGCGTCAACGGGAACTCTAGCAAAAATAATTAAAATATAATCATTTCGCCTAGTGGGAATCGAACCCACAACCATGTTGGCCTCTATTTATTATTTATGTTTTATTAATATATAAAAGTACATTTTTAAAGAAAATACAAAACTGATTTATATCTTTTAATTGAACAATTTCAAGGACGGAACGCTCTCCATCTATTTACAATGTATCGGTATTTTTAACGTAAGAAAAGATTAATTTTAAATTAATTTGTTAAAATAAAAAAATATTATATAAGTAAAAACATAAAAACAATAAGAGTTAGGTGTTTTGTTATTAAAAACGCATTCTAATACATGTAACGTTACTTCTAACTTAAATTCTAGAGCCACTACAAATATTGAAAACGCGCCGTCGCCTGTCAAAATTGTATCAATAAAAAATAAACGAACCTAAATGTTGTATTTTTGAACTAAATGTATTATTATATAATAAAAAATTATACATAAATAATAAATAACCAATTATTACCTCATTTAATAATTATTTAAACAGTATAATCTCATTACAACAACATTAACAACAAGAAGCTAAACTAAAAACACTACATAAACTTCCAAAATCACTTCCATTTTCGACTAAAGTTCGCAAAAAATAATAAAGCAGAGAAAAAAGACACTAATTACCTGATATCTTTCGGAAGCTCGCAAAAAGAATGGCGGTAACGCTGCCAACACCGGATGTTGCACTAGCTGGGACACATCAACGCCGTTCGGGAGAGACATATTAATGTTTCTATTCTATTCTATAGTATAACTTCTAGTTGTAGTAGTTACAATAGTAGTAACACGTTAAACAATACTCATGTTATAAGTGAAAGACGACGCGCCCGTTCCGCGGTTCATTCAATACTGTTGCTTCAATTTCGGCATAAAGCTGACAGTTGCGAGCGTAGGGTGAGAGTGAAACGACACTGTATACATATCTCCGTCTCGCTCACTCAACACTGTTAACTGTATATGTTGTATCATCCGGTTATATAAAATGTTGTCAGATGGCAAACCACGCCTATTTAGGCCACGCCCACACGATTTGGAGCGTCCTGATTGGTGGAAATATGATGAAACTTAATTTATAAAGGTGACTTTTTTGAGAAGCATTTCGGTTTCGGACAAAGCTATTGAATGAACAAAAACACTATTACGTTTGTTCGTTGAGTATTTTCATATTTTTTTTAATGTATATTGTCAAGGTTTTTTTTGTTTAATTGTCCCTTTGTATGTAATGTATGAGGTTATGAGGTTTTCGTAATGAGATCGTTAGATAGTACTCGTCTTTTCTATCTGGGTAATCATCGCGACTGCGCTGGTCGTGTGTTCAATTCTCGCTTAAATAATGTTTGATGCATATCTTGTTGTCTTTATTCATCTATTATGTTGAGATAACTATTCTTTTTAATTGGCTATAAATTTTTTCTCATGCTTTTTCAAATTCCAGTATATGTGTAATTTAACTTAAAATAATAAAATATATAGATCATTATGGCACAGTGGGATAGAGTCTGACTGTAAACTATAGGTTGTCGGTTCAAGTTCGACTCAAAGAAATTATTTTTATATATAATAGTATTGTAAGACAAAGTATGTTAAATTTCGTCATTGAACACGAACAATTGAATTCTGAGAGAAAGTGAAAAACAAAGTGTTTTAACACTGCTTTCTCTCTAACTCTAACCTACTACATAAATAAATTCCATTAATTTTCTACCATAAATAACCCATAATGTCATAAAACGTCATAAATTACAAACTCATTTAATTCCTTAATCAATATCGATATCACATGACATCGTATCGGAGCGGAAGGTGCGACCGAATTGAAATATTTCAATTTGCTTGTCGAAGGGAATTCAATTTAAATTACAATGCCAGTAGGGGATGAGGCCGGGGGGTGGCGAGGGGCCCCAGGGGGGTGGGGGGAGTGTGGAGGAGTGAGGGAGCGGGGAGGGGGGAGTGGTAGTCAGTAATTATTAATGTATAACTGAATATCTGCGCGTATTGTGCTCGAGACAGCGCTCGGTTTAATATAAAATGTTTGTTATAAGAATTATAATTGGGTTGAAACGTGGCACTAGAACTGTTTGTGTGGAGGCCCGTTTGTTTTGTGTTGTGGTTCTGTTGGGGATTTTTTGTTTTTTTTTTTAATGTTTTTATTGTTACTGTTGTAAGAAAGGAGTGTTTTTACACTAGCTTCTCTCTGTTTGACCAGAGTCTCCCTTTGTGGGGTGAAAAGTGAAGCTGAAAATAAATATTATTGTGACTAAGTTAGTTTTTTTATAGACTTTTTAAACTTTATGGAAGGTCACTCTGCTGTCTATTTGCCGCCAAACTGAACTCCGTAATTTGTCTTGGCATATTGAAGAACTAAACATATTGCTAATATAAAAAAAAAAACTCTGTAAAACTGTATAACGCCAGTCGTGGCGCAGAGGCACAAGCGTGCGACTGTAAACGCGACAGGTTGTGGGTTCGATTCCCACTCCTGGAAATGGAATTTTTCATTTCCTGGGTTTGGTAAAAAGGAAAAGCGTGGCGTTGAATTCCGCCACTCAGCATGTTATGCCACAATTCGGCGGAAAGTGGGCAACAGAGTAGCACTTGGTTCCCTCTGCCTACCCTGCTATATGCGTGATACAGCGTGAAGCTATGTATGTATGTATGTACCTCTACGTAATATTAAAAAAAAATAAAATTAAGTAATAAATAAATGGCAAAAATAAAAAAATGGCAAAAAATGGCAAAAATGGCAAAAAGATAGAAAAATACAGACCTAAAACACCTTATCTGAATGAGATTTGAACCAACGCTTATGTTATTAAGTAGACAGGACACTGCGCTACTAAGATAGCAAAAAACCGTGTCTGTGTTTTAAATCATAAACAATTATATTGTACTAAATAGATTCGTAAACGAACTCATTGCTTTTAGCAAATACAACATTTTTAGAAAACGTAAACATTTGAACGTAGCAGGACTCGAACTGGAACCTTTTGGAAACCGTCGGAACGCTCAGACCATTGAGCCACACGTTCTATCTAGCTACGTCGAAATTCTAATACGCCGGTTACAACTTATTTTTGCCAAACCTCCACACATTGCTCTGGTACCAAACGATTGTTCTTAGAAATAATCTTTGAGTTGTAGAAGCTTGTAACAATCTCTCTATAGAGATGCTAACAACTAAAATAACTTTGTAACAAGCGTATAAGAATTTCGTTTTTTTTTTTTTTTTTTCCGACTGTGTAGTATGCTGTTGGCCCTATTGGCCTCGACAGCGTCACCGGGTTTTGTGGGGGGCCGAGCTTGAAGAGCTCTGACCCTGGCTTGGCCTCCTCGGGAGGAGGACCATCAACTTAGAACTGCAGTGTCACAGGGGCGCCTCCTGCGAGGCCGAACCTCGGCTTGCGAACACTGCTTGTAGTGGGGGAGTAAGAATTTCGACGTAATAAGATAAGAACATATAGCTTAGACTAGATCACTTAAATAGCTTACAAGAAGTTGGAGTTCAAATCCGCTACGTGATTTTTTTTATTTAAATTAATATTTTTCTTTAAATATGTGAAAAAAATATTTATAAAATTGTTAAAATAGCTGTCCATACTACATACATTAGTGTATAATGCGTGAAGGCTTTGAAGTAGATAGATTTTGTTTTTTATTTAACAAAAAAGTCATGTCTGCTAGAATATTTATTTTTATTTTCTTTATAAAAAGTATTTTATATATATGTATATATTTTAACTTCACGCTGTATCCCGCATATAGCAGGGTAGGCAGAGGGAACCAGAGAACCTAGTATTAAGACACTCCATTCTCTTTCAACTATTCCGTTCCCCACTTTCCGCCGAATTGAGGCATTGCGTGTTGAGTCGCGGAACTCAACGCCGCGCTTTGCCTTGTTACCTCAATTCGGCGGAAAGTGGGGGACGGAGTGTCTTAACACTAGGTTCTCTCTGGCTACCCTATATGCGGGATACAGCGCGAAGCTATGTATGTATGTATGTATTAGTATTGCGATATCATGACCTAATTACATACAAACGAAAACTAACATCAAAAGACTCACTATATTAAAATTTAAAGTTTCAAGACAATATTTCAACGTTAAATTCCAAACTTTAATCCACCCCGTCAACAGATACAGGTGTGTAGGGCGGAGGGCGGAGGGTGGAGGGTAGAGGGGTAGGGGGAGGGGTGAAGGTTTAGGAGAGTAGAGAGGTGAGGTGCAAATGAGAATTCCGCAGCCGCGACCAATTCGCGAAATGTTCACATTACGCAAACGTCTCAACTTAGGCTTAGTGATGCTATGTTGTTTTTATCGATATTTATTATAAGCTCTATGATAAATTATTGGAATTTAGAAGACTTTTTTGTAATTATAAAAATAAGGTATCGACTGTTAAACAAAAACTTATTTGTCGTATTAATGTAGTATTTTCATTTCCTGGGTTTGGTAACAAGGCAAAGCGCTGCGTTGTGTTCCGCCACTCAGTACGCAATGCCTCAATTCGGCGGAAAGTGGGGAACGCAGTGTCTTAACACTAGATTCTCTGGTTCCCTCTGCCTACCCTGCTATATACGGGATACAGCGTGAAATTAAAAAAAAACAAAGTTTAAAAGATATACTAAACAAGATAGGTTTCTTGTAACAAGATTATTTTTTTTTGTTATCTACAGTTTTATTTTTTACTGATGATGTCAGAAGAACACTTTTTATGACTTTTTTTTCCGTCTTCATATATTTCAGTGGAGAAAGTAAAAATCCTAGTACTCTTTTTACTCATAAAGGTTTATACATACTTATTGCAAGGTGGTAGAACATAACAATTCAACTCGACTTTGCTTATAAAGACAGACGAAGTATACTTATTTGAAATTAATTATCATCACTTATTGCGATTTTTTTTTCAATTGAATTCTATAATAAATATGGTTGGCTATCGAACTATTTGGGTGGTTTTGCGGATTTACGTTTCTTTGCCTACCACGGTAGTCAAAGACTTTTGTCATACGGACATTGATCAATCCAATGCCGCGTTTTGTCTTAACAGAGGGGAGAAATAAAAATAATATATTTAGTAATTTCCACGAATGGGAATTGAACCCACAACCATTCGTCTTCACAATCAGACGCTATTCCACTGTGCCATGGTGGCCTTTATTGTTAATAGTATTATAAATACAATTAAATTTAATTGTAATTAAAACATCGATATCGACATTAAATATGTTCCCATCACAACAGAGCGTGGGAGCGACTGAATATCTTGGTAAAGCGTTAAAATGAAATGTTCGCAATTTGAATATCGTCCGTGTCTTCCCTCCCCCTCCTCCCTTCTTCATCCCGGTAACCTGCGGCCCCCTCCCCCTCCCCACTCCCCGGTGCTCCCCCCTCCCCGCGCCTCCCACTCCCACTCCCACCGTAATATGTTCGTCTTTGAGTTTGGCATTACTTTGTTTTATTTTAAATACGTATTTTATTTTCTCATTTATTTTAAATTGTCTTCATTAAGTTAATGGTTAATAAACAGCAAGACTTTATAGTTAGAATGAGTTCAGGAATAGATTGGCTTGGACCTTTGGAATAGTGATACTCAGATGCAATCTATTAGTGGCACTGTACTTAGATTTTTTTGAAATTATTTTTTTTTTTTTACTCTTTAACAACTGTACATGTTTTGGCTTTAAATATAACTCAAGTTAGGTAACGAGCTGTCTGATATCCGAACTAGTATCCAGCCTGTATTTCAGATATCAGATCCTCAACCACCGGTGCAGTGTTTTTGTAGAGTCACTATTTATATCGTACAGCAAGGTAGTTAAGTTCAAGGCACTTGATAAATAATAAATATTCCATACACTACCATTGCTCTGACATACACATTTATGTTAAATGTATCCGTTCCTAAGACAACGCGTAAACAATGCCTCTAGTTTATAAATAAATAGGTGAAGTAAAAACTTTGTACAACTTTTTATGAAAGGTACGCGGACGGAAGAAGGCGGAGAAGCATGAAATTTGGCACACTTATAGTTTATATAGAGAGAAGGAGTGCAGAATGATAACATTTTTTTTTTTATAATGCAAAAAAAATATATTAATTCTATAACGCCTGTCGTGGCGCAGAGGCACAAGCGTGCGACTGTAAACGCGACAGTTTGTTGGTTCGATTCCCACTCCAGGAAATGTAAAATTTAGTATTTTCATTTCTTGGGTTTGGTAACAAGGCAAAGCGCGGCGTTGAGTTCTGCCACTCAACACGCAATGCCTCAATTCGGCGGAAAGTGGGGAACGGAATTGTTGAAAGAGAATGGAGTGTCTTAACACTGGATTCTCTGGTTCCCTCTGCCTACCCTGCTATATGCGGGATACAGCGCGAAGTTAAAAAAAAAAAATACTATACTAATAATAAATTTTACACACACTATCATCGCTTGACATCCGTGTTTATATAAAGTGACATATACATTAAAATCAACGCGTTGTTAACGCGTCAACGGGGACACTAGTATCGATAAATATGTGACAATAATTGTCACATATAGTCAATAGTCATATATACTGTCTTTTGTGTATCTAGAAGCTTTGTAAAGAACTTTCTAGTACTTTCTATTAAACGTGAAATAGTAAAAGCGAACAGTATGCAATGAGACGTGAAGATGGCAATAACACTCTAAGTATATTTTGTTAGGAGTTTCTAGAGATACTCGTAACTTGTATGTAGATGACGATTCAGTTATATTACACTTTTTTGTTTTAGCTTCACGCTGTATCCCGCATATAGCAGGGTAAGCAGAGGGAACCAGAGAACCTAGTGTTAAGACACTCCTTTCCCCACTTTCCGCCGGATTGAGGCATTGCGTGTCAAATGGCGGAATTCAACACCGCGCTTTGCCTTATTATTAGATCCAGGAAATGAAAATACTAAATATTAATTAATATTTTTATTTCCTGGCGTGGGAATCGAACCCACAACATGTCTCGTTTACTTGTGCTTCTGCGCCATGACAGGCGTTATTACAATTTTTATTATAATGCCTGACCATCGTGTCGCAGTACAACGTCGGGTTGTAAGTCCGTGGGTTGTGGGCTCAATTCTCACTCGAGGAAATTTTAATTTTTCTCGTCTCGAATCGGAAAACGGCGAAAGACTACGTTCACTTTGACTACCCTACTTTATTATTATGAAGTCGTCGTGGCACAATGGAACAAAGTGTAATTGTTAACAAGTAGCTTTGGGTTCATCTTTCGTAAGAATAGTGGACAGTGGAGTGGAATAACACTGAGTTCTCTCAGATTATACAGGGAAAGTACGAAAGTTGAAAAAAAGTTACTTTCACTTACCTTAAACATAACTTACACATAGCTTACTCACTAATTACATGACAAAAGACAAAAATACACAATTTTCTATATAAAGCGCACATAAGTACATAGCAAGGCGATATTCGTGCGCAGGCCTAGAGAGGCCGCCTAAAGAGCTAAGTTATAATTTGTGTCAATATTGTAAGAGGCCACGCCCGCTGCGCCAATGGCGACGCTCGCAACTGTAGCGAGTGCGCCATTGGGCCCTCACCGCCTACTGCCTACTGAATACTGACTCTACCATGCTAATGTATAGTAGCAATGTAAATACAAAGCCTTTAGAGTGTTCTTACCTCCCTTACAAATGCCTACTGAAAACTGACTACTAACTACTGACTACAGACTATCATTCTAATATATAGACAACGATACTTAGAACTACCTACTGCCCACTGAAAACTGACTAGTAACTATTGACTACAGACTCTACCATGCTAGTATATAAATAATGACGTACAGACAAACGTTCCACCGAATTGAGGCATTGTGTGCTAAGTGGCGAAACTCAACGCCGCGCTTTGCCTTATAATTACACCCAGGTAATGAAAAATTCCATTTCCTGGAGTGGGAATCGAACCCACAACCTGTCACGTTTCAGTCGCACGCTTGTGCCTCTGCGCCGCGATATTAAAAGTAAATTAAAAATTAAAAATGTCATACAATAATGTTATCTTTTTTACTACTAGACAAACAGTGCTCCTAAACAAGTTTTTTTTCACAAAAGAATCGAGCGTAAAATCAAAATACTTTTTATTCAAATAATAAAAAAATATTAGTATTATCAGCTATGATAGGCAAGAAATAAAACAATTACTCTTTTCAAATATATTTTAGAACTTTGTTTGGTGGTAGGAGGTTCGTCCTCCGTCTGGCTCGCGACCACTATCATGTCAAAGACGAACCGCCAAATATCTTGTGCGATCCGGTTCGATGGCATGTAAGCCAGGTTTTCCCCTTTCCCACCCATTCTTTCCCAAAAATGTGGTGGTTCCGATAGCGGACTACTACATTATCCTCCCCTTCCGTCTCTATCCTCTAGGTTGGCAACGCATCTACAACATCTCTGGTGGTGTAGATGTTCATGGGCGAAGGTAACCACTTACCATCAGGTGGTCCTTCTGCTCGTTTGCCATCCGTTATCCATAAAAAAAAAAAAAGAACGATAAATCCACAATCCATTCTTAAAAGAAAAATCTACTAGGTCTTTGTTTTTAAAGACAAAAACAATTTGAAACTGCTAATGAATAGTAATCTAAACTGAATCTGCATACTTTAAATACAAAATTTACAGTTCAATTTTAAAATATAGTATGAAACCTAAATATAACAATACAATAGGTCCTAAGTACACTGGTACAAGAGCAAAAACACAATTTTACAGGAGAGACATTTGAGCGTACCTTTTTTTTTTTTTTTATGAATACTGGATGGCAAACGAGCAGAAGGACCGCCTGATGGTAAGTGGTTACCCTCGCCCATGAACATCTACAACACAAGAGATGTACTAGATGCGTTGCCAACCTAGAGGATACAGATGGAAAGGGAGGATAATGTAGTAGTCCGCTATCGGAACCACCACATTTTGGGGAAAGGATGGGTGGGAAAGGGGAAAACCTGGCTTACATGCCATCGAACCGGAACACATCATAAGATATTTGGCGGTTCGTCTTTGACATGATAGTGGTCGCGAGCCAGACGGAGGACGAACCTCCTACCACCAATTAAAAAAACCTTAAATTGTAATTTTGTCGCTATTCAAAGTAGATGAATCTTTAAAAATATTGAACCCTTAAATAATGACAATAATAATAATAAATTCTTTTAATAATAATAAAATTACTTAGACACCTTTAAATGGCTTTTCTGTAAAGTTATTTTTTGCACTTGTACTAGTTTACGTAGGACTCTATGAATATACACACGCTAACTCAGTATGATTGAATTTTGTCTTTTTACTTTTCTTGGTCTTTGGTTTTTTCCCAATAATGTAGGGTAGACATTTAGACAGAGAGAAACTAGTGACAAAACATTACATTCTCTATTTTCCATGCGAAAGACATTGTCTATTGTGTGACGGAAATCGTTGTCATGCTTTCTCTTATGAGAGCAAGTCAAGCAAGCAAGATGGCCTAGTTAATAGTTAATATTTTGTTTTTATTTTTTTCTTTTAAAATTACAATCTTAAAAAGCAAATCTCAATTTATGAACTTTTAAATGACTCTAAAGTTATGTTTTTGCACTTGTACCAGTGTACGTAGGACCCTAATACATACATACACGCTAACTCTACGTACATGTGTAAGTCATCGTCTTTTCTTGGTCTCTTTTCCCAATCAAACTGTGAAGTGAATCGAAAGCTTCGAGCTTTAATTGACGGATTAGTTCAGTATATTGTTGTAAGGCTTACACGAGCTTTTATATTACTTAAGTACTGCTTACTTCACTGTTAGGTGCTCGTTGTTAGGTATCCCATGTATATATATGCTACCTGCATATATGCTGGGTTGTGAGCTTGAAAGTGCGGACACAGGAGGCTATACGTCATCGTGGTAGCGTAGTGTGGATAAGGTTTGACGTATTTTTTTTAGATGTTTGATTTCTTCGTTTTTGTGAGTGTAATATTTAGTTTAACGCCTGTCGTGGCGCAGAAACACATGCGTGCGACTGTAAACGCGACTGGTTGTGGGTTCGATTTCCACTTCAGTAAATGTAAAATTTAGTATTTTCATTTCTTCGGTTTGGTAACAAGGCAAAGCGCGGCGTTGAGTTCCGCCACGTAACACGCAATGCCTCAATTCGGCGGAAAGTGGGGAACGGAATTGTTGAAAGAGAATGGAGTGTCTTAACACTAGGTTCTCTGGTTCCCTCTGTCTACCCTGGTATATACGGGTTACAGCGTGAAGTTAAAAAAAAAATGTTTTTGATAGTACGTTTTTTTTTATTTGTATGTAGATGAATATTTAGTAGAAACGGAAGTTGATCAGTTATAAAATCAAATTTATAATCATTTTCCTTATAATAATTTTAATTTAAAAGTCAGATTCAACAATTTTTTTTATTTAAAAATATAAGTAGAAAACAAAACAGTAGACACTTCATTTTTTATATACTTATAACGAACAATTAATTCAATCAGTCATGGCTGAGTATCTTTCAATAAGGCAATTATCAATTCAATTCACTTAAAAAAATACTATATTTTTAGATCTTTATTTCTGCACTCTAAGACAAAGCGTGGCGTTGAGTTCCGTCACTCAACAGACAATATCTTGACACCAGGTTCCACAGGGACAAATCCAGGGACAATATCTTGACACCACCTGACTATGGATATATAGGATGATGCGGGATAAATCGTGAAATTGTTTTTTTTATTTATATAGTTTAATTAAAATATTTTGTTGCAAATATGGCATTAGTTTTACTTAACATTTTCTTATTGTATATTTTGTTTCTAAAAACAGAGAAAATAAAAAGAAAAAGAATGTTCTATTAAGAACAGTGTAGATTTATCCTTCTAAGCTTATTTTTTTAATAAAATAGAAAATTATGTGGACACAATTGAATTTGTTTAAGGATCTCTACGACTACGTCTACGTGTCCGTCTGGCTCACTACCACTATCATGTCAAAGACGAACCGCCAAATATCTTACGATCTGTTCCGGTTCGATGCCAGTAAGCCAGGTTTTCCTCTTTCCCATATCCTTTCCCCAAAATGTGGTGGTTCCGATAGCGGACTACTACATTACCCTCCCCTTCCATGTGTATCCAATACGTTGGCAACGCATCTACAACATCTCTGATGGTGTAGATGTTCATGGGCGAAGGTAACCAACCACTTACCATCAGGTGGTCCTTCTGCTCGTTTGCCATCCGTTATCCATAAAAAAAAAACGTGTATAGTTATAAGACAGTGTTTTATTATTTAATTATTAATTTTTATTTAATTATTAATTAAATAAAAATATAATATAGTTACTGACCATTATGACGCAGTAGAACAGTTGTTGATTCTATTCACATTCAAAAACCTCCGTTCCGAGTTCCGCCACTCAACACACACATGTCTCGAATTTGAGCAGAAAACGAAGTTTCTTTCTATTTACACTAAAATGATAACAAAGATACAATATCTATCATATTATCCAAATAATATGAATAATATTACACATACCATGTCCATACAATTCTTTCTTCCCGTCCGAGCTTCGCTGACCAACAAAAACAAAGCATGCTCCGGCTCTTTGTCGTGTTTAGTGGCGAGTGGGAGTGACTCTGACAGAGCGCCTTATGCCCGTCAGCTTTAGTCAGTCTTTTCCCCTTTGTCAACTTTTTTCCTTAAAACGCGCGATTTATTTCCCACTAGGTATATTTAGTGTATGGTACTGGTATAGGTCTCTGTTCCTCGTGACTCGTGAAATAGTTCGACGTTTTGATAGATGATTGGTTTTTTGTTCGGTTTGAGGTTTTGGGACGTATATTGTTTTGATGTTCGTTTTGTTTTTAAATTGTATTGTTTGTTTTGTTTGTTTGCATTTTTAGGTTATGTTTTGGCTATTCATATTGTAATATATACTTACTTATTTGGCTTCACGCTGTATCCCGCATATAGCAGGGTAGAAGGAGGGAACCTAGTGACAACCTTAAGACACTCCGTTCCCCACTTTCCGCAGAATTGAGAGATTGCGTGCTAAGTGGCGGAAGTCAACGCCGCGCTTTGCCTTGTTACCAAACCCAGGATGTGAAAAATTCCATTTCCTGGAGTGAGAATCGAACCCACAACCTGTCGCGCTTACAGTCAACACGCTGCGCTGCGCCACACACAGACGTTTTATATATTGTGATATAGATTATTAAATTGATTCTATTTTAGATATGTTTCGAATTATTAAATTAAAAATACATATATACATATTTAAATTCAACTATAGCAATTAACTAGTTATTACTTAAATGAAGTAAGAACAAACAAAAACGACAAAATTTCATTGTTTACGCGTTTTAAGCGTGGCTGTTAATGTTCTCATTTAATTTTTAAATAAACAATTTAAAATAAATGTGTTACGCCATCTGTTGTCAAGTGGTATGAAAATTAGTTCGTCGTTTTATTCAGCCATTCAACACTAGATGGCGTTGTTTAAAGAATATTTATTAAGTTATAAAATTGTAATAATCGCTATTTTCAATATTTTGTACTAAATATATATACAATATTTATATCAGTCAATTAATGTAAATTTAAACTATATTGTAAACAGTACTATCTTTAATTTTCTTAAGATGGCGCTAATTCACACCTTTATATCTCACAAAAGTGTAACTAGATGACGCTGTACAAGAACTTAGATGTATAATTTTTTAATCAATTAATAATATCAAATAACCCCCAATTAAAAATTTATTCGTATATTGCACGCAATTGAAAACCTCGATCGTCGCTTTTTGCAATGCAATGGACCCGTCATCTAGTGTTCAATGGCTGAATAAAACAACGTCGTCCATCTATGGAGAATGTTCAGTTTTTATCTTCTCCCTAATTTAATTTATGTTCAAATCTTTCGTCACATATCTTCGCTCACACTTTGTCTCAACAGACCCAAGAAATTAAAATATGTCTAAATAAATACGTTCCTCCGGTAGAGAATCGAACCAACCAATATGAGCAGTCATGCATTACACAACTGGATCACAACAACGTCGAATTTAAAGAAAGCCGACATGAAATAACTCAAAAACTACTTATTCCTAACTTAAGCGCGAATCAAAAACGCAAGCTATCATATAAAAAAATCATCAAGATTGGTTCACTAATTGAAAAGTTATGCGGTGAGTTACACGCAATGTAATAATTTAATTAAAACAGAAAAAGAAAAATATAAGTTATATACATTTTTTTTTTAACTTCATGCTGTATCCCGCACATTGTAGAGTTCCCCACTTTCCGCCGATTCGAGACATTGCGTGCTGAGTGACAGAACTCGACGCCGCGCTTTGAATTATTACCAAAGCCTTTTAAAGAAATAAAAAGTACTAAATATTATTTTAATACTTTCATTTCCTGTAGTGGGAATCGAATCCACAAACTGTCGCGATTACAGTCGCACGCTTGTGCCTCTGCGCTACGTCAGGCCTATAGTTACAATAACCAATAACCAATTTATATAAATATATCTCAAACTCAGGTAGAAAGCGAAGGACGGATTGTCTTAACACTATGTTCTTTTTACCTACTCTGCTATGCGAGATAGAGCGTGAGCTGAAAACAAGAAATTAAAGTCACGTGAGCGAACTCCTCGCAACGTGAGTATGTTTACAAATACACATGTTATTGTTAGACGCCGGATGAAGTAACACCAAACATGTTTCTATTCAACACATTAACTGAAACAGTTGTGAAAATTACGTTGAAAGAACTGGACTTTACTGAAAGAACGCATTCGCAACGTTGTAAAGAAGCAAAGGTATTCATACTTTTTATTTTTAGCAACGAATTGATGTTTTCCTAGAAGTTGTACACTTTTTCAGGCGAAGTTAGTCAGGACAGAAAGAACCTAGCGTCAAAACACTCGTTTCTCAACTTCCTGTTTTCATTGCGTGTTAAGTAGCGGAATTCCATGTAGCGCTTTGAAGTACGAGGCGGTGAAATGAAAATAATTCAAGTAAAAGTATAAGTAACTAATCAGTTAATCAGTAAATGTTCCTCTGTGGGGAAACGAATTATAGTGACCTATTTAAAAATTATAAATTTTTGGGAAACGTCAAATAAAGCATTGTTGTACATTTCGTTTTTTGAAAAGAAATTATATTTTTTAAGCTATATTTTAATGTATATTCTTGTTTTAATCAAAGTCGATAAAAATCGTTGTCTTAAGTCTTAAGTGCGATATGTAAAAAAATAAGCAAATAAAGTTATGTCAAATATTAATACAAACTAAACTAACCTTCGTTTCAGATATATCTAAATATGATGAAACTGAATGTGCGAAGTTTACTGATAACGGCGACTATATTCTTATCAACGAACCAAGCGAAGATACTGAGGAACAATGCCCTCATGACCAAAATGGTGTCTAATTTCCACAGAGAGAACGATCTGTCAGATTCTGAAGCGGAGAAACCGGAACCTGTTTTGGTTCGGATGCAAAATGTATTGTGCAAGAACTTCCCGACGATCCCCTGCGCCATCATCACAGAGGACAGGACGCTGAAGAAGCTCATCGAGAAGTCCATACAACAGATTAACAGTAAGAAAGCTTTTTTAGACAAAACTACACCCTACCCGAGCTACTTGACACTCTTCCCCATCATCAACGAGGACCCCTCCAATTTAGACCAACAGACAAAACGTCCGCGCGAAAGGAATAAAAATCGACACAAAAAACAAAAAGACATCGGCAAAATAAAAGAAAAATCACACGAAAAACTGAAAAAAATGAAGAGCAAAACGAAAAGAACGTCTGTTTACAGCAGGAAGAAGTTGCGCAAGTTCTACCCACACAAAGTGAAATATCGCGACAAGACCAGGAACAAGGACTTCGAGGACCAGTCCGGGGAGAGGCTGTCTATGTCGGTTGAGGTACCAGACCTGACCGTGCCAAGGAAGCACCAGCACTTCAAGTATAAGATGCAGCCTGCGGACCCCCCGGTGTGGCGGATAGACTACTTGAAGCACGGCGAGCCCGGCGCA
Source organism: Philaethria dido (assembly GCA_033558755.1). NCBI lineage: Eukaryota > Metazoa > Arthropoda > Insecta > Lepidoptera > Nymphalidae > Philaethria > Philaethria dido. The sequence continues at coordinate 126,051 of JAKGSA010000616.1, forward strand.
GACCTGTTCGCTTACGACAGCGGCGGCAAGGTGGTGCGGACGGGCCCCAGCGTCGTCGTCGACAACGGGGACCCGGTCGTCGGACGCAAGGACGTGTTACACACTGATTTATATATTAAGAAGAACTTTGTGAGAAAGAATTTAGATTCAGATGGAGCTGATTAGTTTGTTAAATAGGGATTTATTCTTATGATTACTTTTAGTAATGTTTTAGTTATAGGTGAGTGAACTTTTAAGTAAGATAACAGTTCTGACGCGGTCAGTGCCAGAACTGACACACTAAATAGCTAAAATTAGACTCAGAAATACCTATTTTTAATTATAAAAAGATTCCCCATCTGTTTATAAATATGCAATGTAAAGCTTTTGTGCAACCCAAGTTGGGCAACCCAACTCAAAGACTATAAAATTATGTAAAAATTAAAAAAAATAAAAGTTTAATAGTAGTTTTAAGTAGGAAGATGGTTTATTTTCTTTGAATTGTAAATATTAAATAAACATATATCTTGACATTGTTATTATTTCCTCCATACAACCACTAGCACACGTCAGTAGATAGCGGTATCTACTACGTAATACTCGTATCGCGTACATACTACATATGAGACCGCAGTAACCGTTGTGTTGTTTTTCTTTGAGAAAAAGTTCACTCGATAGTGTTATCGATTGTTGGTTATTATGTAAAGGTCTGGCCATACACTTCTTCCTTAAATAAAAATAAACAAATATTTAACGCTTGTCGTGGCACAGAGGTAGAAGCGTGCGATTGTAAACGCGACAGTTTGTGGGTTCAATTCCCACTCCAGGAAATAGATTTTTTCATTTTCTTGGGTTTAGTAACAAGGCAAAACGCGGCGTTGAGTTCCGCTACTACGCACGCAATGCCTTAATTCGGAAAGTGGGGAACGGAGTGTATTAACATTAGGTACCCTCTACCTACCCTGCTATATGCGGGATACAGCGTGAAGATATGTATGAATGTATAAATAAATATGTAATATTTATCGGTATATATCATTTGCAAATTTATTATTTTCAAATAATAATAACAAACATTTAATAAAAAATATATTAATTGGCTATAATTTATAAATACTCATGATATACAATAGTAATAAATTTTATTATTTAAATAAACTGGTATGGTGAGTCCGCCATTTTAGTACTTGTATCTCTTTATGTTGATTAAAAACTACATAAACAATGAGTATATGAAAGTGAAACTCATTTAATGATAATAATTATATTTATTTTACATTTATTTAAATTTAAAGCAAAGGCCGTCATGTGGTTACTAGGATAAAGTCTAACTGTAAATACGATGTGTCGTGGGTTCGATCCTCACTCGGGGGAATCATTATATTGAAGATATTTTCATTACCCCACTTTTTTAGAACGTGAGGGATTGAATTTCGTCACTTAATATCCAATTTCCTAATCTAAGAAACGCCTAACACCATAGTCGCTGTTGCTTTTGTGCGACTGTAAACGCAACAGGTTGTGGGTTTGATTCCCACTCCAGGAAATAGAATTTTTCATTCCCTGCGTTTGGTAATAAGGCGTTAATTTCCGCCACTCAGCACGCAATGCCTCAATTCGGCGGAAAGTGGGGAACGGAGTGTCTTAACACTAGTACCTTCTGCCTGCCCTGCTATATGCGGGATACAGCGTGAAGCTAATCTAAGAAAATGGAGAACAGAGTGTCCTAATACTAGGTTCTCTCTCACTACCCTACTATACGGGATAAAGCGTGAAGCTGCTTGTACTTAAATTCAAATTCAATAAATATTACTCGTTTAACTTGAGTGGTGTTGTTATTTTAATGACATTTATTTATATTAATTAAATATCCCTTTTTTCATATAAAAAGATTACATTAAACTTTAAACTTTTGCACTGTTACTGATTCGAAGGTATTCAAGATTTTTAATACGAGACAAAAAAATTCCACCTCCATAATTAATAAAAAAATCAATATTTAAACAATTCATAATTACATAATTAACAAATTACTCTCAAATAAATTAAAAAGCTAAAATAATTAACATTAATAAAGGTCATTATGAATTCAACTTTAGTAAATTAGTAATATTATATCAGCATAGCAGTTTGACCTCTCATCACAACTGTCAGTCATTACGAGAGACAGGACGTTTGCTTACAACTTAATTTAAAAAAAAAAGAAAAAGTATATATATTTTTAAATTTTAATATTTAAAAAAAAATGTCTAGGCCAGTTTTATCCACGCACGTCCTAGACATATCCACTGGAAGGCCAGTTAGTGGGATTTTCGTGGAATTATACAAAAAGAGGGAAGAGAATTGGACGCAGTGGCACAACACTATTACGTCTAGTGATGGGCGAATACAGTTCCCGTTTAGTCCGGAATCGTTCGCGGAAGGAGTTTATAAGCTAAAGTTTAACGTTGAAGAATATTATAGGAGAAATAATCAAGATACTTTATATCCATATGTAGAGGTATGATTGAGTAATATTTATCTATTTCTTTTAGTGCAGTTTAGTGTAGTCTTTGCAGTGTCTGATTGTTATCACGATAGGTTGTGGGTTTGATTCCCACTCAAAGCCATGATTATATTTAACACATTGACCGCCTTGTCAGTCACGGGTGACTGACACTGGAACACTCCAATGGAGCTATGTCAGTCACCAGTGACTGATACTGAATACTTAATTTAACTTGCCATTCAGTGTCTGTCAGTCACGAGCTCTGTGTTAAGTTGTGTGTGACTGACACATTAAAATCCTCAAAATTTCCCACAATAATACATCAAAGTAAATTGAATAATAATCTCTACATCAAATATTATATTATATAATTAAAAAATATATTTTTTTTCTGACACCTGGTACTTATTACTGCTCTGGTAAGACAAAGTGCGGAACACGCTATGCAAATTACATTAAAATTTGAACGGGAAGTGACAAACGGAGTGCCTTAATACAAGATATTGAAACTTTTTTGTAGCCCATTCTGTGACCAATAGTCAGTAGAGCCAATAGCTTTAACCATACAACCAAAAAAATAAACTTGGATATATATATTTTTAAATTTAATATATTAATCATAATAAAGTATTTAATTTTTTATCAATAATTTTTAGTGTTCGTAAGTACCTAATGATAGGGCTTAAATTTTGCTTACAATTTGAATTAATTGTTTATACAATGCAATGATTCATGATTCATGTGTTTTCACCTTGAATGAACCGGTATTTTAACATATTTCTAGAAATAAACAGTAACAGCTACTTACTGTAATTTAATGTTGTTATAACTTTAAGAATTGAGATATATTATAGGTACGCTAGCTGTACCGTTATAATTATTTTAGTTTTTGAGTTCATTGATGGCATATAAACAAACATTCACTTTTATATATTACTTTGTGTAAAAATATATGGTCATACTGATTTTCATGACAATCGGTTGAACGGGGCAGAAGTTGCTACTCTGCAGCTACAGATGGCGAGTGGCAATGAGCACATTATACAAAACTTCTCCGTGGAAATATAAATATATATACCAATTTTCATAACAATCGGTTCAGTAGTTTTTGAGTTCATCGATGACATACAGACAGACATTCATTTTTTTATATATAAAAATTCAAATAATAAAATGTTAAAGAAAAAAATTAAGCCTAAATTAAAATAAATATTTTATAAGGTAAATTAATTGTAACTAAATTACACAGGAGAATTAAATGTACTGTACATATTTAAAAAAAAAAGAAGCACATTCCCAATTCAATCAATTCATTTGACTGAGTTAGCACATTCAATTTGCTAAAAATACTTTAAATCTAGTTTAGTTTATAAATAAGAAATAAAAATATTTATTAATACTTATTATGTAATTTGTATGAGTTATCTTATCACCGTTATATTAACTACTTACATGCAATAAAACAACATATTTACTTTCAAAAATCGATTAATATTATTAGTTGCAATCGCTTTATATGTAAATATATTATTTTTTTTAGCTTCATGCTGTATCCCGCACATAGTAGGGTAGGATGAGGGAACCTGAGAACCTAGTGATAAGACACTCCGTTCCCCACTCCGCCGAATTGAGGCATTGCGTGCTGAGTGACGGACCACAACACACAACGCCGCTTTGCCTTCTTACCAGAACGAGGAAATGGAAATATTAAATTTTAAATTTCCTGAAGAGGGAATCGAACCCACAACCTGTCTCGTTTACAGTCGCTTGTGCCTCTGCGCCACGAAAGGCGTAAATTATTCTTTTTAAAAAATCATTTAATATTATTCCAGATTGTATTCAAGGTGAAGGATAATGAACACTACCACATACCGTTACTGCTCAGTCCTTACGGATACTCCACATACAGAGGAAGTTAATCTATTCTACTTGATATATTTACAACTACAAAATAAATTTTAAATAAATATATTTTTTTTAATTAAATCGTACTATAAAAAATAGTGCTAACTTGTATAAAAATTAAGATAAAAAAAAAAACTTCAAATAACTGCACTAAAAAGTAAAAACATTACAAATAACTCAAAAACTACTCTTTGGATCTTAACTAATTTTTGAGACCACATCAGATATCAGCATGAGCTATCATATGTATAAAGAATCATCAAAATTGGTTCATACAGTAAGTTATGACATATAAAAAGATACAATTCAATTCAGAATTTAGTCGTTTCGTTTGGTGGTAGGAGGTTCGTCCTCCGTCTGGCTCGCGACCACTATCATGTCAAAGACGAACCGCCAAATATCTTATGATGTGTTCCGGTTCGATGGCATGTAAGCCAGGTTTTCCCCTCTCCCACCTATCCTTTCCCCAAAATGTGGAGGTTCCGATAGCGGACGACTACATTGTCCTCCCCTTCCATCTATAATCTCTAGGTTGGCAACGCATACAACATCTCTGGTGTTGTAGAGGTTCATGGGCGAAGGTAACCACTTACCATCAGGTGGTCCTTCTGCTCGTTTGCCATCCTTTATCCATTAAAAAAAAAAAAAAAAAATTGTCATTATTAGGAAACCTGTTCGAAAAGGTAAATAAAACAAAGAGAAACATTTAATAATATTGTAATTTAAACGTTTTACAAAATGTACTCACTATCACCTAGCTGAATAAACCTAACCTAGTAAAAACTAAAATATTTACATAATACTATGTACTAACTCACTTTGTTCATAAATCCTAATCTAAATATAAAAATGTAGAAAATATATTATCTGTACAAATTTTAAATAAAATTATAATGTATTATATCATAATAATAATTTAAATGCAAAAAGAATGGATACACATATAGTAATAATAAAAAAAAACAAATTTATAATTATTTTATAATTCATATTAAAATTAAAATTTATTTTTTACTTTAGAAATTAAAAAGTTATGTTAATTGACACATTTTATTTCGTTGTCTTTAAAAAAAAAATAACTTGACATAGTAGCTGCTTTATTTAAATATGGAGATAACTTATTAAAAAATAAAAAATTAGGGATTTTTTTTATACAATATTTAAATTTATAAGCTCAAATAGTGTTTTTTATAAGCCACTTGTAAAAATAAGTAAATATAGACACTAGACATAATCCTCTTTAGGTTAGGTTGGAAGGTTATAAGTATGAAGGTATGTTTTGTAGTTACAATAATAAATATGATTTAGTTTTGTTTGGCACGCACTCCGCCGCCGGCCGGTTCTGTAATATAAATGGTCACATTCGTCAGTAAGCTGTGAGTCTATCGCGCTCACCGTTCACAACGTCTCCTCGACGTCGACGTCGACGTCAACGTCAACGTCACACAAATTATCACAGATCACATATTGTCATTGATTTTATTGTTTTTGTCCAAATAAGTCTCTAACTCCTGATTATGTCCACGCGTGCGATGATTACTACACTTGTATACTATGTTTCTAGATGTTGTATATATAAATGTTACATCCGATGGCACTTTGGGCTCGCTACGATGACATATATAAGACACAAGCCTGTTTAGAATATCTTATTAAATCGCAACGCCAGGTGACCGCTAGCTCCTAGACTATCAGACGAATGTCAAACATAGAATAGAATGATATTCGAAACAGACGAGTGGCTTATTCTGAAAAAAATTATGAGCTGGCAATTTCGCTGCAAAATAAACACAGAATATCTTCCGAATATGTCGACATTTCCAATATATTACCAGCATGGTTACCCGGTACCTGCGGGGAACATGTAGTGTATGACTTGTGTAAGTAAGTTTACAAGTACAACTTACCAGGAGGGAGCGGGGCACTTCTCAACGCCGCCCTGAAGTATTGCCGCGCCTCATCTAGTTGTGTAACACAGAATCAAACGATTAGACTGAGACTAACATGCCAGCACTGACCAGTACCCAAACCACTACTCCACATCACTATTTACATGTAATGCTCTTGGAGTTTACAATTTTTCATTATAAACCATCACTATTGAATGCACATGTCATATTTAATACACATTTATTAAAGAAATATTTAAAAGACCATTTTGATTTGATAATAAAATATGTAAAAGAAAAAATTATATGTTATATACTATATAGGAGAGCTTTTTACTGTACGCATACCTGTAGCCAGGGGACCTGCAACAGACAAAGATTAGTAACAAGAAAATAAAAGTGACCCACCTATTTGCCTCCTTCCTCCTGCCCTACAACTTCTTTGTATCTGGCTATCATGAGTTTCTTCACAGTGTCTCTGTAAGTTAAGCCCGGAGTTGGGGTATATATACCTCTCTTCTGTCCCAGTCCCGCTAAGCTTGGTCTTTGTTCTGCTTCAATAGGGGCAATCCTGCCCTGCTCCTCTTTGCCGAGACCTCTCCCCTCCGACCAGCCCATTTTTTGTAACATTTTCCCTCCTATAGTGTCTACAACAGAAGGTGGTGGGTGAGACATGACAGAGGCGTGTGATTCAGAGGATTCATACCGCTTCCTGATGGGTGGTGGCTCATCTTCACCAAATTTCAACCTTCTCTCGGCAGCCCTATCTCTATATCCATTGGTTTGAGGCAACAGTTCCATTCTCTTTCTATGCTCTGTTAAATTCTGTTTGTGTAAATCTGATAAGGTTTTGTGTTTTGTCAAAACTTCTAGTGATGGGAACTTTCTCTTGCATATCAAACATGTCAACTTTGACCAGTCTATAATGCCTTCATCACTGTCTAACAAGCCCATTTCTGTCTTTTTCACCAGGAACTCATCTGTTGACACTGGAACTGGGGATAATTCTCTCACATGAGTTTGTGTCAACGATGGCCCAGCTCCCAAAACTGAAAAGCCTATGTCTGCCGAGCCCTTACTGGCCCCAGTGTCCATTGGCTGTTCCATTACAATATTGCTTTTAGCATTTTCCTTCTTTTGGTTTAATGTCCGAGCCCATCTTTCCATATCTTTAGCTATCTTTTTTGCAACTTTAACTTTATCCTCTTTATCTTTCTTTTTCTTTTCCTCTGGCTCTTTAGTTATAGTATTATCAGCACTTGGATGAGGGGGGTTTTGCAGTTTAGGCTGGTCTGTGTTAGTTTGTGTTTGTGATGCTGCTATGTATGTGGAGGTTGTGGAGTCCCAATACATGTACTGGTTTATTTGACTGTTGTAAAAATACTGAGTGTTGCCATCATAGTACAGCCCTGTAGCTGGGTCATAGTAGTAACTGGAAGTTTCATCATACATAAATGTTCTGACATCAGGGGGAGTGTACACAGTCTTACCATCTCCAGTAGGAATGTTAGCCACGGGGGTAGCCTGGGTGGAAGACGAAACAAACACTGGTACTGAAACAGGTGTCCAGGCCATTTGCCGAGCTTGGGCAGCTGATATTGCTGACTGTGCTACTGCAGCTGCAGCATTCACTCTGTCAGCTTCAGACATTGCCTGAGAAGTGTAATTTGGCATTTGTGCATAATAATTGGAATAATCACTAGAGCTAATCGGTTTTTGCATTTTCTGTGGCTCATTATAATATGTAATTAAAACTTCCCGACCATCTATGTTCAATGGAGGATCGAGAGATGTTAACTCTGAATGAGCTGCTGTGGAATCTGCTATAGAGTTGAAGTTAATATATGCAAGGCACTTGGACGCTCCCGTTAATGTTTCCCGACCAATAGTTATACCAGCAATAGAATCTAACACAGACTTTGTACATCTTTCTTTTATTTCCTCTAATATTCTCTCCTCTGTGGTCAGAGCGTCCAGTCTCCTGAATAACAATCTCTTTGTTATACCAGAATTAGATTCCGAGTTCATGTTTCTCTCATTGTCCCCGCCGTAAACGATCCCTTCGGACCTCTTTCCCTGGCAGTTACGTCTGTAACATATTTGTCTCCGCTTAAAGTTATACAGGCCACATTTACAGAACCAGTCGCCCGGAGTCGCGTTGACGGCGAGATGGTCGCGGTCGACGGCGGACTTGTCCCTGTCGTACTTGTTGTCGTAGTTGTCGACGCCGTGGTCCTGCCGCTCGCGGCTCTCGGAGCGGCTGCCGGCGGAGTGCGACTCGACGTACTTCTCGTCGCCGCTGATGGTGGGCGGCGAGGGCGCGCTGGGCAGGTCCTTGTCGTCGTAGCGGCGGAGGTCGCGCGGGTCGCGGCGGCGGTCGCGCTCGCGCTCACGCGGCTTGTCGTAACGGTCGCGGCGCAGGTGTCGCTCGGCGTCGCGGTCGCGCTCGCGGCGCTCGTCTCCGCGGTCGCGCCGGTCGCGGTCGCGGTCGTACCGGTCGTAGCGGTCGCGGCGCTCGCGCTGGCGGTCCCGAGGCGAGGCCTGCCTGCTCCTGTCGGGGCTCGCGCTGCGGCGGCCCTCCCACACGGGGGAGCGCGCCCTGTTCTCGCCCCAGCGCGAGGAGCGCTCGTCTCGCCCTCTCCACGACATCGCGACGTCCTGTGAACATCAAACATAGTAAACCACGACGTACTCACAGATCCTCGACGCTGATCCCGTAATTCGACGAGCCTTACGATAATCGACGATCAAAACCTTTTCTTCGCGTTATGTTTACCTGCTGAAACTTTCCTGTATAACAATAATGCCTTAGAAAAAGGAAAAACCAGCGTTTTGAACTTAAGTATACGAATCGTTATGGACTATTAATTATTTAATTATCTTTGTAAAAATAATCGACCACTAAAACGTAGTAACGCCATATTTTTTTCTCAAGAATGTGTTGCAAGCACAGATAATGCAATAAAATATAGTCTCTTACAGAATGACATTTCGCAGATATAAACAGACGCATAAAGTAAGTTGTACACTATCATCCCGTATGAATAATAAATTTGTAATTATTAAATTTCTGAAATGATTACTTATTGGTATGTAATATTTAATATTATATATAAAATTTTCGAATCACAGGTGAACAGATTGATACACCGATTTAAATATATAACTTTTTAATATCAATACGCATGAAACTTATAGGAAACTTAAAAAAATAATAAACATTTTCATGTAAAAATGTATTTAAGTATTATTTTTTTAGTATATTATATTATCAAAAGTATTTTTAATGAAATGAAAAGAATGTATAGATTAATCATAAAGGTAAAAATGCTAGCCGTGAAAAACACGTGTTTTCAAATTATTTACATCGGGCACAGATTTAATATATAAAAAAATACTGCACTTATATTGATATTGAATTGATATAATTGTTTTTATTATGTAATATGAATTTGCATCAAATACAATTATAGGGAAAAATTAAAGCATAAGTATATAAAATAATGTTTATTTTCACATTAATAGCAGAACAACTACATATTTTGTTAACAAATTTTCGCGCTTAAAATTAAAACGTACTACAGACATATTTTCATTTTAAGCACAAAAAATGAACAATAAATGCACAACAAATATGAAATATTTTTTATTATTTTTGTTTATATGTAATTTCAAATTTTAACATCTAATATTGAAACTCGATATTGTAGTTCTTTTTTTAATAAATAATAATCGCTCAACTACAGTTGTACAGTTACAGGCAAAGATAAAAAACATTTTAAATGTAAGAACTTACACGTTACAACACTGGTACTGAAATAGGAGTCCAGGCAATAATAAAAGATCATTTGAAAAAACTTTATCACGCCATACAATACTTTCTTAAGTTATATTAAAACGTCTAGCATTACTACAAAGAAACGCCGTAAATGATGTAACATTACATATTCAATAATATAAAATGTTAATTTACTAATCTACACAATATTTTCAACACTTGTAAATTACAAAGCTGCACTAGCGATAAAAGCTTTTAATCAATTAATATTGTTTTAATTTGAAACAGGATATAATTACACATTATAGTTATCAATGTAAATATTCTACATACTAACTACTGTAAAATTGTAATGGTAGTTTTCCAATTACAGCTCATTAAATATCATATTGCTCAACGGTAAATTAATTTTGAAAAAAAAAACTGTTTTCGTGTGACACGTACATTGAGTCAAAATAAAAACCGAAATTACTTTAAATAACCTTTAAACATGTTCAACCACTTGTTATTGTGCATATACCACTTTATAAATTAATAAGGTAAGGTTGATAAGTCTATAAATGTTTTTCTCACAACAAAATTTTGTGTATATCGCCGGTGGACTTAAAAAGTAAAGCACATTCCAAATAAGCATTAATATGCACAGCAGTTATATGACTCAGCGATGCACAATGCACCGTTGAGTCGCTTTATGTGTTATATTTGGAAAACTACCACGGATTCTGTTATAGAATATTCTTTATCATGAGAGAATACACTAAAAAAATTAATGTAGATTAAGGGTATAATTGCTCTACCTAGATAAAAAACACAAAATTAATTGCCATAAGAAAAATATTCGGAAACATAAATGTTAAACGAGCCTCATGGATACCGCCAAAGCACTCTAGTCACTAAGTTGTACATTCTTAACAATATCAAAGTTCACCACTACTTGCAGTTTATTTTTGTTGTTAATAACTTATTTTCGCTTTAGCTATATTTCAAAATATTTTTCTTATCTTATGTGAATAATACCTTAGAAAATATTAAAAATATTAAAAAAAAAGTTATAAAAACTATTATCTGAAAAAAAAAAAAAAAAAAAAAAAAACCACTAACATTCAAAATTATACTATTAATTACATCTTGCTATCTCTAAAAAAGTATAATTTAAAAAGATTCAGCAATCGTTAAAATATCTATTCATATTACTTTCTGACCTTTATCACTCAGGCTCTCTTTCTTGTGAATATACCTATTTAATATTAATATCAATGAGTTGAACTCCACATTTAAATTCCTTTATTTCGATTATTTATCTTCATAATCAATCATTATTCATCACAATCGAACCGTAATAATCCATCATTAATGGTTATATGATTAACTGTTGACTGTATGAATCAATCATTGTTAATTGTCATCAATCATCAACCATGTAATCAATCATAAATCGTTATAATCATCCTTTGATTATTTTAATCAGTCAATCATTAATAATTGTCATGAATCACCAACCATTTTAATCGATCATAAATCGTTATAATCAATCAATGATTGTTTTAATAAAGCAATCATTAATTATTATAATAAATTATCAACCATTTTAATCAATCACAAATTGTAAAAATCAATCATATACCATTACAAATAATCACTGACTGTTTGAATCAATCATTAAATATTAATCATTATAATCAATCATGAACCGTTTTAATCAACCTTACATTGTTATAATTAATCATTAATATATTTATTAGCACTAACTACTTAAATACACTGTTGTAAGCCTGCCTCACTAACATCTAGCTTTTCTAGCAATAAACATTAATGCAAAAAAATTTTTTTTTAAAATATTATACCTTATAAAATAATATTAAGCTATAATACCTATTTATGTTAAATTGGGAAGATTTTTATATATAACATTAAATTGCATGCAAAAATGCTTGAAAATCTATTAATCAATCTATTAAATAAGTTTATGAGAATTCAAACAATGAAAATCTGAACTACATTGAAATATTAAAAAATGTAAAAAGGCAGTGAACTAACAAATAGAATTAAATATGAGAAAGAGAAGGAACATCTTATTTAAGTTTCCCATCTCTATTCTTCACATCTGTCTGTAAATTAAAGTAATGTGTTCATACCAGGCGCGAATAAGTTAATATATCGAACATACATACTTTTCAGGAGAGATATTTATAAATTTAAGATATTACTTCCTAAGTGTGTGATTGACATTTTAAAACTTCAAAAACTTTTTGAAATGATCTTTGGGTAGCAGAAATTTGTAAAAATCTCACTACAGAGACGCTAACAACAAAAATAAGTTGTAACAAGCGTAGAAGAATTTCGACGCAGCGGGACATAGAATGCATGGCGCTGTGGTCAGAGCGCTTGAACAATTTCCAAGAGGCGCGGATTTGAGTCCCGCTGCGTTCAATAATTTTTATACGTTTTCTAAATATGTTTTTCGTTTCCTAAGTGTGTGATTAACACTTAAAAACTTCAAAAAGAAGTTTAAGATGATATTATTTAAATATTTCTTTACTTGAAAATGTTTAATTTGTGCCTAGTATGAATATTATGATACATAAAAAAAAACATACCACAACTTTTATGGTAAAAATATAAAACATTACAAAATTTAATAATTACAATTGCAATATTATCTCACATTACATTATTCAAATATGAATTTCTAATAATTCAGTAATAACTACACTTCACTAACTAGCACGAGACACTAGACACTAGACACTAAGCACTAAACACTAGACACTAGTTGCTGCTGCATGATTGCAGGCAGACGAGTCCATTCACAATACGACTCTGACGACTGAGCTTTCAATAATTCTATTAAAAATAAATAATAGAAAAATAATATAGTAATAAATTGTAAAAGCTTGTATTTATAACACATACTTTTAAATAATACAATGTAGTAAATATATTTTTATTTAGTGGATATGAATTTTAATTTCTTAATGACTTTATAATAAAGTGATTGTGAATTCAAATTCATAGAAAGATATTATATTGTTACTTTAATTCTGGTTGAAAATAAGTTTCATTGTTGGATTCTTTAAAAATCCAAAAAAAGGCAATAATCCATTATTGCCTTGAAATAAGTAAGAAAGAAGTTCATAACAACATTAATAATAATTTTGATGAAAAATAATTATTTGAATGTTTGAAGAACATGCATGAAATGTATTTTTATTTATATGATATTTTTTTTCTAAAACAGCTAAAAGATGGTAGGTATATAAATACAAGCATTACAAATAGATATGTCAATATGCAAACCATTATATAATTTATTGTTTCACATCCTTATATAATAAAAAGTGAATTTTAGGATTATCTGTATTAATATAATG
>JAKGSA010000616.1:159469-183147 GCA_033558755.1 Philaethria dido
ACTGTGTAGTATGCTGTTGGCCCTGTTGGCCTCGACAGCGTCACCGGGTTTTGTGGGGGGCCGAGCTTGAAGAGCTCTGACCCTGGCTTGGCCTCCTCGGGAGGAGGACCATCAACTTAGAACTGCAGTGTCACAGGGGCGCCTCCTGCGAGGCCGAACCTCGGCTTGCGAACACTGCTTGTAGTGGGGGACTTTGCTTTCGCTCGGCCCGAGCTTAAGCCTACTGGGTAGGGCATTTGATGCCCTGTTGGATTTTAGTGGCTTGACCCGGTCGCGCCGAGCCGTGATCGAGCCGTAGAAAAATAAGGACCTCGTCTCCACCGGCGGGGACGGTGTTTGTGTCGTGTGCGTCTGCGAGTAAATTAATTTTGCTAAGGAAAATGCAATTTTATTATATTATATTTATTTAGTTTCAAGCTTTTGCTGCTTGTTATATCACATAACAGATAGAGGAACTTTAATATTAAGACACTCCATTCTTTGATTTTCGCTTGATTACAATACATTGCATATAGAATGATAGCCTTAAAAACTACGATTTTTAAAAAAAAAATTACTTAGAAGCATTTAATAAAAAAAATAATACATTGAGTGTTTTTAATTTTTTTTTCAAAGTTATTAGAAATATTAACCCTGTTGGTCTTTCAAGCGACATCCGGGAGTTGAGGGAAGAGAGTATTCGGTCGATGTAAATTGCAAGCACTACGTGTCTGCTTGAGAGGGTGTTAGTCGCAAGGGGTATGATATACGTAATGTAAATAAAACAATTGAGTTCTCAATAGGTATTGTATTCGCTTTGTAGCATGAACATGAACTAAAATTGTCATACAAAATTCCAACATACCCACATAATTCAGTTTATTTTCAAAGAAAGCAAATAAGTACCTACTAAGTAAATAACAATCTTTGAGCATGTATTTACTACGCTATTTATATACGACACATCAAAGTGTAGTCCACCACATACCTGTTGTGCTGCAAGTGTTCAGCAGCACTAGCGTCGTGCGCGTCGTGCGCGACGTGCGCCACGCGCGGTAGTGCCTCGTCCGCGCGCAGCACGGGCAGAGTGCGGGAGAGGAAGCGCAGCGTGTGGTTGCGGATTAACTCACTATAGTTTAGATATTTTTGTGTTACTATTGTACATACTAATATATCGACGGTCAAATGACACATTTAAAAACGTTGGTTAGTTGCGAAATATTTACACTATTTTTATTTTAATGTGTGTCTCTAAGAAGATTTCACTAAACATACTAATGGTGCATTTAATACATTTTATTTGGAATTAGATATTTGCCGTTGTATTATGTAAATAACACAAAATGTTACTTATAAATTATACGTCATTCTTATGTATCAACTATATAAATATTCTTTTTCTTTTCTTTTTTTTAACTTCACGCTGTATCCCGCAGAGGGAACCAGAGAACCTAGTGTCAAGACATTCCGTTCCCCACTTTCCACCGACTTCAAGCATTGCGTGTTGAGTGGCGGAACTCAACGCCGCGAAACCCAAGAAATTAATATACTAAATTTTACATTTTCTGGAGTGGGAATCGAACCCACAACTTGTCGCGTTTACAGTCGCACGCTTGTGCCTCTGCGCCACGACAGACGTTTTGGCGTTTGTAATAAACTAAGTAAACAAAAAAACATTTTTATAGTAAATGGTTCACCTACCCAATTCACATATTAGCTTTTTTTTTTAAATTATTTTTTTAATAGTGCATTCTAATAGTACATAATATATGTATACTAATAGATTAATATTATATACCATTTAGTAAAAAATATGGTGGCCAATCACTCCACATTCCTCACATAGATGCTAAATACACCCTATTGCGTGAACTACTAATTACTTATAAAAAATAAAAACATCGTTTGCAGTAAACAAATCCTAAATAATAGAGTGCCGAAAACAAACAGTAAGAGCAAATAAACACCTCCCAAATTCCAATTGTGCTTATGACACGTGATAGCGTGAAAATTGATAAAGACAATTTTTTGTATTCGCTTACTTATATTTTAGTTTTCGAGAACAATAAAAAAATAATTCTATGCAGTAATATGAATATATACAAAGTTCCACTTGTATATTTAGCTTAAATCTATCCCATTTTGCATAGTGTAGTGAAAAACGAATAGAAATAAATCACTAAAGATGAAAAGCGTTTCATCTTTCTGCTTATTATACAAATTATGTTGGTTTTAAGCTATTAAAATTTATAAACATAGGAAAATATTTTTAAAGCATTAATCACACTCTTAGAAATAGAAAAAAAAATTATTAGAAAACATCCAAAAATTGCAAGGTGGCGGGATTCAAGCCCGCGCCTTTTGAAAACCGTTCAAGCACTCTAACTGTTAAGCCATACGCTAATCCATACGTCAGATTCCGTGTTTCAATACATTCAATGTTTTTCTACACTTCTAATAATAACTTATTAAATGATACAATAATAACTAAAAATAAATAGTAATATAAACTCACAAGGGATAAGGCTCCCCATTGGGGTTCTGCCCGAGCGGGTTGCGCGGTATAACGCCGCGGTTGAGGTCCCCGCACAGGTTGTTGGCGCTCACGTGCGCGCGCTCGCCCGCTGGTGCGCACTCCGCTGCTACCTGCCTGTACGGCGGGGGGCGCACCCTGCCACCGAGATAAGGGGTATAAATCGTAATACGGTAGAAAAATAATTTTTATATATAAAAAAAAATATTTTAAGTAAAATACAGTATAAGTTTTTCTTACGAAGAGCTCAAAACCACGTCATACTTAAGATTAAGTAAATTTAAAAGAGGAGCACTAGCTATCATTATAAAAAAAGAATCATCAAAATTAGTTCACCCAGCAAAAACATATACGGAAACATAAAAAGTATACAAAACTGTATACAGGACTTCCTTCTTAATGTTAAAGTTATGATGGGTGAAACAAAGGTAGAAGTAGAACTTCACGCTTTATCTCCCATTGCAGGATACTCAGACAGAACCTAGTGTCAAGACACTGCGCGAAACATTTCGTTCAAATTTGCCATATCGATTGTGATTGATTGGCGAAATTAAACGCTGCACTTTCTGTTACTAGAACGAAGAAATGAAAATAATTACAATATAATCATTCTCCAATTGAACGGTAATTGAACTGTTGTTGGCGCTAAGTTCTTTCAGACCACCCTGCTAACCCTGGTAAGGCGTTAAGCTGCTGCCTTCCTCTGAATGGGAATCAAACCCACAAACAATCGCGTTCACAGTCAGTCGCCGAACCACGGCGCCATAATGGCTTTTTATTACTAATTTCACGATTATCCCTGGGTGCGTCATCGGAATTTGCACGGTTTAGCAGTTTTTTATAATTCATTAAATGTGCGTACCAGCATTAAATATATATAAAGTATGTTAGTGGTCCGCCATTGGTAAGCAAGATTCGCAACTTATTGTTAACACAATGTGCCGTAATACGAGCCTTCCTTTGTTTTACAAATCAATTTTACCGTTTAACAACCAAATAATAAACATAATGTAAGTATTATAAAAATATCTTGTAGAGAAGAATTTAGATGATTTTTTTTAATATTTGTATGTATTCCTTTTGAATTTAGACATCAGTAGAAAATGCAAGCATGAAGTAACCTAGGTTTCATACTGCTTAACAGGACACTCACAGAGAAGCTAGTGTCGATTTCGTGGCATTGCGTGTTAAACAGCGAAACTTAACGCGACTTTTTGTCTTATCAGAACGAAAAAATGGATAAATATAATTATTTCCTCAAGTAAGACTCGAACCAACAAGCCACACACAATCGCATTTACAATCAACCACTGATCACTTTGCCACGTCAGCTACAATTATGAAATTTCTAAGAAATTTCAAATACCATAGAACTAGCTACCTAAAAAAGATATTTTCGAGACAAACAAGCCATTATGAGTACCGTTCGGAAATATTTTCTAATGTGTAAAACACAATAGTGTTCTCATCAATCAGCAGTCATCAGCGTTAGATGACGGCATCGGGCACACACCATTATGCTGTGTTTGTAACAGTGGTGTCTAGTGAAAGTCCTGGCGCTCTCGAAAGTATTAAACAAGTAATCAACATTTAAGACGAGAGAGAGCCGCAGAGAAATCTACATTATATGGAGCTAACTTTATGGAGGGCAACTTTGAATATGGTATGCTCGTTAAAAATCTTCGCTTGTTCCTAATTTTATACTATAATGTATTGAAGAAGATTCCGCGTTTCTTACTTTTTTAACTTAAAAAACGCTTCTTCCAATATCGCAGGCCTAGTCAGAGAGAACGGAGTGTCTTGGCCTAGTGTCCAGACATTCTGTTCTCCACTTTCCAACTCATTCCTAATTCAAAGAGATCACTTTTAGTGATAGGCGGCCTTATCACTAAAAGTGATCTCTTTGAATTAGGAAATTTTTAATAATTTTTTTTCACAATTAGGAAATTGATATTCATGTATTTTGTAATTCTTTATTTATTATGTGCAATAAAGTGTTTTATTATTATTATTCATATTGCGTAAAGCGAAACTTAGAGTTACACTTAGTCTTGCAATAACGGAGAAATTAAACTTATCTTATTATAATAATTCCCCCGAGCAGGGCTCGAACTCACAACGCTACGCCGTCCCACTGCGCCACGATGGCCTCGTAATTATCATTTCTTAAATTCCTAGCTATAAATATTATATTTAGATAGCATTTGCAGTATTTAATAAGTTTCTTTTTTAAATATTTTCATAATTAATAAAAGACTCATACAAAGTTCTCATGATTCGTACCTCGGTGGAGTGGCATTGGGCGACTCTACGAATGCATAATATCCTTCCGGAGGCTCCTCTGCATCCTGTGTGTCTTCAGTCTTTGGTTCCACGGCGGGCTCGGACACGCATAGTGCGGCTAGCGTCTGAAAACATAAACAAATATCTGAAAATAGGTAAGAATACTCTATGAATATATATTTTTTAATCTTTCAATATTTCATCTGAATGTAGAATTTAATTTTAGTGAAAACTTTATTGAACATGTTTTATTTATTTAATTTATAGGTTTCTTTTTATATAGAAAGAGAAGAAACTCGTTAGCAATCCATGGATTCACCGTGCGGGTGTCGGGCCCATCGCGTTGCAGATAGAGGAGTTTGGAGAGTG
The DNA here is from genome assembly GCA_033558755.1 of Philaethria dido. Taxonomy (NCBI): domain Eukaryota; kingdom Metazoa; phylum Arthropoda; class Insecta; order Lepidoptera; family Nymphalidae; genus Philaethria; species Philaethria dido. The sequence goes on from JAKGSA010000616.1 coordinate 164,634, forward strand.
TCTGGGACTTACGACCCAACGTGCTCCCCTTTCTACTAAACCAAATTTGATCCTACTAATGCCGCTAAAAAAATCATAATCGATCTAGACAGGCTCAAGGCTAGACAAGCTCTTTTAATAGATTATGGAGAGAATTCGCTGTTAGACCTCTGGCTCCTACTTCTACCGCGTACAAATAAATTCTAAATCTATTCCTGGTCAGTAAATAAATAAATAACGCAGACAAATAAAAGCGAAATTTCTCTTTAATTTGCTAAAAGCCTTGTAAGGCAAGTTGAATCATCAGGTCATTTCTAGCACGTACATATATCGAAGACGACATTATTAGGATCTTATCAATAAGGATAAAATACAAATCTGATAACGTTCATGGTTATATTAATAACCGGTATTCAATAAAACTTTTTGCAGCGTAGGTATATAGCAAGTGAGATAAAAATATTTTATACTTATTCTACAAATAATATTTCAATTTTTGATAAGTTTTTATTTTTCAAAATAACAAATTTACTTAATAAATAATAAAATCTATTAACTTAAGTATAAATGTAAGTATATAGACATTTAGGCCAAGCGTTTAAAAGCAAGTGCTGTCTGACCCAAATGTAACAAAGTAAATCTGGTTCAGGTTAGACTTCAAGCCTTTCTATCTCACCGTTACTTATATTTTAATAGGGACATTTCCAAGTTTATTATTTAACCGCATTTACCGCATAACTTTTTACTGGGTGAACTAATTTTGATGATTCCATTTTTATATGATAGCTAGTGATTCTGATGTGGTCTTTATTTAAATTTAATTAAAGTCTGACGAATAGTTTTTAAGTTATTTGTAATATTTTTTTTTTTGCATTTTATTACAAATCGGTTTTTTTGTTAAAATCTTAATTATTTCAATAATATAATATGATGCACACACATATTTTTTTATTATCAAAATGTAATTTCCTATCATGATTCTAACGCTGTCATGACACAGTTAGAGAAACCTTAACGAACGCGTAAGTTGTTGTTCCGAATAACGTTCGGGAAATGTTTGTTAATAAAATATATATTTTTTTACTAACTATTTCCTTTCTCTGCAATAATATATATTTCTGCATATATCTGTTCTACCGTGTATATATTTATGTACACGAGTATATCTTTATATATGTATTTATATATATGATTATGTATTTAAGTTGTATTATATTATGTATCTTTATTTAGTTTTATCTGTTTGTGTTATTTAGTTTGTAAATGTAGAAATAAGTTAATTACTCATTTTACAAAGACTTTTCCACACTTGCACCAACCCGTATCTCTAAAACCAAGTTCCTATCCCCAAAGGTTGTCTGGTAGAGATTGCTATTAGCAATAAGACCGCCTTTCCACGCTATATATCTACTTAGTTATAATTTCTGATATACTGTTTTTTTTTCTTTGCTTTGTGTGCATTCAAGTATTTTTATTATTATTAATATTATATATCGTCGTAGGTCAGATCGTCGTATGTTGCTGACAACGCAAGGAAAATAAAAGAGAATCCGAAAACCTAACACTCTGTTCTTGTAACCCACCCGCCAAAAATGCCAAAAAAAGCTATTAGTGCTTCAAGTAATTCTTGTATGAGTATTAGTGCTTTAAATAATTCTTCACTTTATATAAACATGAATGTGTAACCATGGTAGTGTGAGTAACATTTATTTTATTAATTTAATATACTTTTTACGCATTTTTTAAGAAAAATATTAACATTCTGCACTCCTCTATATGAAATATAAGTGTGCCAAATTTCATGCTCCTTTGTCCAAGTAATTTTCGTAAAAAGGGGTAGAATGTTTTTGCTTCACGTATTAATATATAGATTTTTACGGGTTTCGCCGAAAAACTGGTAAAGCAGAGAGAACCAAGTGTCAAGACACTTATTCTCCACTTCCCGTCTGAAATTGAGACATTACGTAGGTATTGAACGGCGAAAGCCAACGCTATGCCTTATCCTATCAGAAAAAGAAATGATATATATAATTAAAATTTTAACTTTCCTCAAGTGGGAATTGCACCCACAACCATCGCAGTCAGACAATGTCCCGCTAAATTATGGTTTTATATATACTAGAGGTCCCGCTGACGCGTAAACAACGCGTTGCGTTGTTAGCAACATGTAATAAACATGCAGCAGTGTCTCTAATATGAATTGTATATATTTCTAATCCATTATATTATAAAAATAATGACCTTCTGCACAAATTTGCCAAACTAACTACCAATGACAAATTTCATATCTTTTCCTTAACGTATCATTATAATGATAGTATGTATAACGTATGTGACAGCGACAAGTAGAACAGATCAAAGTAATTTCGCGGTCAAGTCGTGTTTAAGTAAGAGTGTGGGTAATTTACGCGACAAGAGTCATCAGGCACGTTCTACGACAACCACATTTTGCTATCTAATTATAGATACTTATCGTTAGCTCAACCACTGTATACTAGTAGTCTAGTACTTTCGATGATCTTCGCTATTATGAAAGTGACATATGTATATGCCTTATATGATATACTATCACTTAAAGCCACCGTGGCACAGTGGCACAGCTTCTGGCTGTAAATGCGAGTGGTCAGTTTGATTCCCACTCGGGGTTTTATATTTGAATTGTTTTCATTTCCCCGCTCTGGCAAAAAGCACGGTGTTCAGTTCCACCACACAACTTTTAATCCAGATGGCAAATACAGAACAGAGAAAATAGAATCCAATTTTACAATGTCATCGGGTCCAATATTCAATATCACAGTGGGTACTTGGAAGTAGTACGACAAGTGTCATAGAATCCACGCAAACGAAGTTACGTGCATCATCAAAATTATAAAAATAATAAACCTTACAGCTATAATAATACTCCTTATACCTAAAATTCTTTGGATCTCTCGTAGGCTATTTTTCTAGGCTACACTCACCTCTACACTTTAAAATTTTTGCTTTTTTTATTAAATCTATGTCAAACATATTATAAATGCCTAAGAATTATAACTATATTTAATATGCGTTAGAAATTTAATATATTTCAATAAAAGCTCTAAATATGGTGGTCGAGACAGGCGAGTCGTTTAGCTACATTAGGAAAACATATATTTTGATGAGATCTGCGATAGAGTCCGCAATAGGTATGCAGGTCAGTAAGGCGTAACGGGCGTGCGTAGAGCGTGCTACCTGCCGGCTGCGCCTGCCTGCCGGCCACCTCGACCGCACCGGGACGTAGGGTTGCCAACCGTACTGTTATATATATCACTAGTTTTTACTAGCGACTTCGCGTGGCGTGTTGATAAAAATTAGAGTCAGCTTCACGCTTTATCCTGTAGTATATCTACATATATAGCTTCACGCTGTATCCCGTATATAGCTATATAGAGGGTAGGCAGAGGGAACCTAGTGTTAAGACAATTCGTTCCCCATTTTCAGTCGAATTGAGACATTACGTGCTGAGAGGCGGAACTCAACGCCGCGCTTTGCCTTGTTTTCAAACCCAGGAAATGAAAAATTCCACGTGGGGTAATATATCTATATTATTTATTTATTGATTTAGCATATGATTATCTAGTAGTAAGGTAGTCAAAGTGTCAAGACACTGCCTTCACTTTTCGCCCAAATTCGAGACATTGTCATCATTACTATCAAAGTTGTCTAGAGTCCTTCAGTATTATATGCGTGAAAGAGTATGAAGCATCTATTCACTCGAATTTTTGCATGTATAATATTAGTAGGATTATACTATATATTGTGTGCTATATACTGTGGAACATATATACGAGTATAATACGAAAAAATATTATACTATATATATAAATATCGATATATAGCAAAGAAATACAATGTGCCTTTATTTTAACTTTTCTCTGAGGCATTAAATAAATATATCCAATACCTAAATCTTCTTATTAATATATACCTAAACGTACAAACATACTATATCAACTTGCTATTTGCTATATTTTATATATCTAACTTTGAAAAATATAATATTCGCCTAAGACATGTTGGCAACCCTACTCCACAGTGCCGTTACGTAGAAATCAACCTTATTTTTAATTTCCAAAGGCTTACTTTATTACAGTGCGTGTATCATTAACATATTCCGCTAGTCGATGATACGGCGTGGTGTGGTGTGGTGTGGTGTGGTGTGGCGCCGGCAATGAACTTGTAAGGCAATTTGATTGGAATTATTGATAGTTACGTATTTAATATAAAGTGGGATGCAGAGAAATCGTAACTGTTCTGCTGAATCATTCTACACGAATGTCTTTATATGCATGTTTAAGACACGAATCATGTCCTGTTATGCTTCATTTTAGAAGGAAATTCTGTATAGGCCATATTATGTTTATTAGTAGGTATTGCTAGCAGGTTAGTAGGTGTTACATTTGCAATTTACAAATATATAGCTTTTATTGCATTTCCTAAAAAAATAAGTGTAATAAAGAAAGCTAAGATCTCGTGGTTTTTGATAAACAACGATCATTTATATAAAATAGTCTGACTGAATTTGTTACATAAAAATTCACAGTTAGTTAGTCACAATATAGTTTTAAAATATCGTAGATGGTTTAGGTAGTACCCTAAACCTTAGTTAGAAGCGTATTTTCTCGTTATCCTAATATCTCTAGTAGTAGTAGTAAGACATTAATTTCATGCTATGAAAATATTGTATTATTATTGGATGCAGACACGTGTACAGATTTTGAAGTAAATCGTGCGCTAAGAAGAGAGTCCAAAAATATTTTTACTTTAATACATAGATATATACTTAGAAATAACTTTATTAGGGGTTTTGTAAAGTACTGGATACTTTATGTTTTGGGCAAATTATACCAAATCATTATAAACTGTAGTCTACTTATATACCCTATTATTTTGATAAGCTATATTACCGGATAGTTTCATCTCGATCCGTTCAGTAAATACGCATAAGACAAAAGGTACAAACAATATGATAAACACACGGAACTTTAATTGAGTGTAACGTTTACCCTATTTTACTTGTAACTGTCACGGACTCACGGCGGGCGTCAGCGGGCGCGATCTCCACGCGAGTTGCGACGTGCAGCTATTATAAGTAATCTAAAATCAGTTACATTAAAAGATCGTATCTGTACCTACGTAGATCGTAAAACATTATTATTACACGTGTAGTTGGAAAAGTAACGTGAACTGGTTTTTTATGTTTACGCATCTTTTTTCCTTAGGACGGGCCCAGAGACCCTAGAAGAAGGTCACTCCGCTCTACCCTTTGCATTATTAAACCTACGTGACAAATCCGTGCGCTTCAATAGATTGTTAAGTCGACTTGCATAGGTATGTATGTATATCCTGATATATTAATTTGTATTATGGTTTGTTTTTTAACAAGTATGAAACAAGACTTAATTGATAAAGAAGCAATTCAAACGCTTTCTTGTAAAATAGTTTCAGGTACGTAACATTAAAAGAGATAAAACTTAAACTTGAAAATATCATGATTGGATGACGATTGACGATGACTACCAATCGTCGTGAATATTCAGTAACAAAATATCGGGTCATGTCATTTGAAATTTCGTAAATTGAATTTTGTGTTTTCTGCGACCACCTTCAGGATAACTGTTAAACTCAATTTTTTCCAGATCTACACTAAAACCCATAGGTTAACACCATTCTTTGAACTATGTCTCATGTTTGTTATTTACTCTTACACTTAGAGAGTATAATTTCGTCATTTTGTGAATTTCCAGGTGCGATATGAAGCAACGTGCCTGATGCCGTTATGAATAGCGCTGTGGGCTGTGGCGTGCTCAGTGGAGAAGGTTGAAACAGAGCGCGACGCGTCTTTGTATATCATATGTGTGAATTCTAATTGTTTTTTTTTTGTCACGAGTCTATCTGTACTATGTAGGCAAACGTGTACTATTGCAAAGTGTTTGAAGCATCAGGTACAAGATCATTGTTTTAATAGGAATGACAAAACAAACGAGCGCTTAGGTCACCTGATGTTAATTGATCACAGGCGCCCACGACCGCATCTAACACCAGAAAAGCTACAGGCGTTGCCGGCCTCTAAGGGGGAGATAGCGCTTTATGAAATATCTACCTGGAAACATTGCCGCAAGTGGGCCATTGCACAATTGAGTGGCACGGGGATGGAAGTTCTTATGAAACCAGATGTTGTGGATGATGTTGGAGTCTGTAACATACTATGGAACTAGAAAATTCTGTGGCAGGAATCAGCACAAACGGTTCCTTTGAACTTGTTGTGTACTCCCTATGATATAAGCATCTATGTGGTCAAGAACGCACGGCGAGGACAACGTCTCTATGCATCGCCAAAGTCTCAAGCCTTTCACAGACTATTTTAATTATTATTATTTAAAGCTACTAATAATTCAGGTCAAACAAATTAAGAACGAACATAAATTAAGACTTAAGTATAAATATTTAAAATGGATGATTATCTTCAACAACAAAACATGATTTTCTCTTAAAACTTGTTTAGCTTCTTCAAGCAACGACCAGCCTTATAACAAACATGTGACGTCACTCGTTCCGTTACTCGCGACCTTCACCCAGTGGCCAGCGCGGACACTGAACCCGCATACCGGAATACGTTTTTTTTTAAGTTCACGTTTTTATCTCGCATAGCAGAGTAAGTAGATACCATAGCACTTAGGATGAGAAACTTCGTTCACTTTCGGCGAAATTCAACGATGCTTTTGTAAAAACTTAGCGTTAAGACAGTCCTAAAGGTTTTCGTTCCCCACTTTCTGCTGAATTGAGCGAAAAAATGAAAATACCAAATATTATTTGTAAGAATCATTCAATCATTTCCTCGATAGATTTCGAACCCACAACAATCGTGCTCTCACTCACGGCGTGCCACTACGCTACGAAGGCTTACATTATGACTAACTTAATCACTTTATCTATATTTCAATTTTATCATATTGACAGTCAAGTTGATGTGATTATAATTATTTACGATGTCAACGCTTAATGATGTAGAAGCATCAAGCTACATATTTAATTAGAAGATAATTTTGATATTTAAGAAACTTTTTCGTTCATAATATCTTTGATTATCGCGATTTTTACAAATTTTAAATTAATCAGACTACTGTAAAGTGAAAAACACAAAACGTCAGGGATTCTAATATTTTTTTAGCTTCACCCTACAGGGTGCTTTGTGAAGGGTCCTTCACATAGCAGTGTCGACAGAGGGGACCAGAAAACGTAGTGTTAAGACACTCCGTTCTCTTCCATTTCCATTCCCCACTTTCCGCTTAATTGAGGCATTGAGGCATTGCGTGCTGGTGTCAAGGTAGTCAGAGAGAACCTAGTGTTAATACACTCCGTTCGCTGTTTTTCATCTGAATTCGAAACATCGCGTGCTTTAACACGGCGGAGATAAACACCACCTTTCTCTTAGCACAGACCGGACAAATGAAAACAATTTATAATATTTTTTCCCCATTATTTTTTTTATTTAAATATATTTTTTCCCCAAATGAGAATCGAAGCCATAACCAATTGTGTTTACAGCCAGATATAAAAGCATGTTAGTCATATATGATACACATAAGCTAACTTAAGTAATAAACCAAAATAAGCATTGTTATAAGCGAAAGTGTGCATTTCATATCTGAAAGTGATAACAGCCCAAATATACTTGAAGCTCGTGAAAGTGTAACGGAATACTTCTTTATACGAGCTATAATCTCATAGAAAATAATGTAATCATTGTTTTTGTATGAACTAAGAACAATTTAGTGTAATTTATTTGTTCTTTTGTAGTAACTATATAATGACCGGTAGGAGATATTGGCAAGGAAGGTTTAAGGTTTGCTTGTTATTTGAGTCATTCCGCCTGCTATTGCAACCTAGGCAGAGAAAAACTAGTATTGAGACACTCCGTTCTCTGCTTTCCGTCCGAATTTGGCACATTATACGTTGCTGGCGGAAATCAACATTGAGAAATAAAAATAATTTAAATATAATCATATCCTGAGTGGGAATCAAACCCACAATCCGCAATCAATCTCGTTTACAGTCTGAAGCTGTTCCACTGCGCTACGTTGGCCTCAATAATGACAACATTTAAAACTTAAGTTAATTAAAATAATTGATACTGTAAAAATCATCATCTCAATATTGGCGCCATAATGGCGTGGCCTGAAGTAATGCGAAGTGTTAAGACACTCCTCTTGCCCAAATACTAGACATTGCATGTTGAGAGGCGGAACTCACTGCCTAGAAATTAAAAAAAAATAAACACAATCATTCCCCGAGAGAAAATTAAACTTAGAACCAATCGCGTTTACAATCAATCGCTCTTCCACTGCGCTTCGATGACCTCATTAATGAGCACATATAAAGTTTAAGAAAACAAAATTAATAAATGCTGTGCTAATTGTCACCTCAGTATTGGCGCCATCATGGCGTGGCCTGCGGTAATGCGATCATAATAAGCTCGAAGCTCACTAAGGGAAATGTTTGTTTTTCTATGTTTTTATTCGAAATATTTTTGTTTCAATTTCTAAAGCAACCTACTTACCCATTTACCTTCGTTTTTCTTTATTTCTGACTTACAATACAAACAGTTGCCATGTATACTATGATATTTTTTATAGCTTCACGCTGTATTCCGCATACAGCAAGGTAAGCAGAGGGAACCTGAGAACCTAGCGTTAAGACACTCCGTTGTCTTTGAACAATTCCGTTCTCCACTTTCCGCCGGATTGAGGCGTTGCGTGCTAAGTAACGGAACTCAACGCCGCGCTTTGCCTTGTTACCAAAACCAAGAAAATGAAAATACTAATAATAATATTTAATAAGCCCGCAGGGCAGCAGCTTGTGGCGAGCTGTTGGGGAGTGGCGACCCCACGGACCTGAGACCTCCAGAGGGGAATTGTAATTTATCCCCCGCCTCTGGCTTGCCTTCATTGGCCGGCAGAGTGGAGCGCAAGAGCTATATGCTCGGAAGGGTGGAAGTGCTCAATCTGCGTAATAGCGGGGAAACCCGCTCACGAGCACTCTCGCGATGGTGAAACCGGTGCACACCTCTCAACACCCTTAGCCGACCACACCGATGTTGCGCCCGAGGCACTACGCCGCTTTGTGGGGGCCCATCTAGTGGGAGGCGAGTCACCGTCCGCTAACCTTTCAATTTGAGACTGTTGAAAAGGCGGACGTCCGGTAGTCTCAATCAATAGCCCAGTACTTAGTCCATCCAAACTCCATTCCATAGCCCTATTTTAGTTTTCCATATGTTCCATAGCTCCTACGCATTGACTGGTGACCATCTCTGAGCAATTGCCTATGGTTACTCAGAGATGGATCCCGGTCAATGCGTCAGATTAAAAAATATTGTTGTCTCAAAGGGGCCTCTACGTGTTGGACCTGTATCCCCACGCAAGCCTTCCAAAGGGCCGGGTTCCTTTGAACCCGAGAACTTATAACGAGATACATATTTAATTATTATTATTATTTAAAATTTTCATTTCCTGGAGTGGGAATCGAACCCACAACCTGTCGCGTCTACAGTCGCACGCTTGTGTCTCTGCGCCATGACAGGCGTTGATAATTTTTAACCGATTTCCAAAAAAGAGAAGGTCATCAAGTCGACTCTATTTTTTTAAATTGGTAACTTTTTACTGGCAGACCCAATTTTGATGATTCTTTTTTTTTATATGATAGCCAGTGCTTCTGATGTCGTCTCATGTTTCATTTCAGGTCTAACGAGTAGTTTTTGAGTTATTCGTAATAATTGTATTTTTTAGTGTATTTATTTATTACCATTCTTTCTTTAATATCGTCGTTACATCTAGGAACACACTGAGAAAATGATATTTTAAATGCAATAAAATGGTTATAACGAGTGAAAGGAAAGTTGCCAGTTGCTTATTTGATGTGATAAGAGCACTAATGCGATTATGGCAGTTTGAAAACATTATTTATGAGAGAAGCGAATTACCGTTAAGTTCTAATAACCTTAATATGTTAAAAATTGTTATTATATATATTTGAAAATTAATAAATTGTAAAACTATTGTAACAAATATTTTTTACGGATTCAAGCTTTCTCTCGCCCAGTAGAGAAGTCTGAACAAACCTCCGTTCGTTACTTTCTTCTAATTTGAGACATGGTGTAATAAATAACGCAACTCAACGCCGAATTTTCTCTTAATAGAGCGGAAATTAAGACTGTTTAAATATAACCCTTCCTCCGGGTGGGTATCGAATCCACAACCAATATTGTTTACAGTCGGACGCTACTCCACTGCGCCACGGCGGCTTCACTTAGCTTTATATTTATTTCTACATAGAATCGAAGAGATTTATTTTTCACAATAACTTACCAAATTAGTTACATTATTTTGGTATTTTGAAATATTTATTTACAAATTACACGAGTCTAAACGAAAACGCAAATTAACGAAATTATAATAAAGTGGATAATGAAATATGTGGTAAGGTAGGTAAATGGAGAACGGAGGGATAAAGGGGGATTTACTTAAAACAGAAAATAGTCTCCCTTTCCACTTTTGTGGATTTTGAAATAATATATGATGCACGATATGTTGTTGCTGTATGTAGATGTTGTATGTATGTAGAATAACAAGAAGAAGTGAAACATTAATTTAGATATTTTCAATAAATAAAACAAATGTAAAATAATTTCAGGCCATCATGGCGCAGTGGGACAGCGTCTGACTTAAACATGATTTTACAACTTCGCACATAGCACGTAATCACAGAGAACGTAATGTCAAGACACTACATTCTGCCCATAATCCAGATATACGATATTAAATGGCGAAATCCAACACCGTGCTTTGTCTTACTAGAAGAGAAAAATAAATAATTTAAATATAAACATCCTCGAGTGATAATCGAACCCATAAACAATATTAACATGCAAATGCTGTCCACTATGCCACGATGGCTTTTAACGATAGTATCCTAGTACAAAAAAGTATCGACACCATTGTATGTTTATCAGAAAACTAGTTTTAACTCAATTAGGGGTATGTTCATTACATACTCACAGGTTAGTGGGTAATTATTTATTCTAGTTTGCTGCGTTCGATTTCGTCATCCAGCACGTAATATCTCTTAAATAAGGAAGAGAAACATTTACAATATGATTATGATTTTTCATCTTCGTCTTTATATAAAAAAATGAATATTTGTCTGTATGTCATCGATGAACTCAAATACTAATGTACCGATTATTACAAAATTGGTAAAACAAACAAATGGCCGAAAATTGGTATATATATAGGAAATGGATTTTTTTATTTCTTGGATTTGGTAACAAGGCAAAACGCGGCGTTGAGTTCCACCACTCAGCACGCAATGCCTCAATTCGGCAGAAAATGGGGAACGGAGTGTCTCAACACTAGGTTCCCTCTGCCCTGCTATATGCGGGATACAGCGTGAAGCTATGTATTTATGTAAATAAAATTAGTATTCCCTAGATAAATAAATAATAATATTCAATGTTAACGGATCGCGTGCGCCGGCGCCGGAACAGAACGGTATCCGCGTCCCACTGCGCCTCCATCAGCTACCTGCCACTTGCATAGCATACACCTGAGGTAGCCTTCTACGAACGTTAGTATAACGTAACTAGATCTAGTACACTTTGTGAGATCATTTTATAACTGTTATTAATATATTAATAGGATTGATTGCATATATTTAGGTCAGTCACAGGTAGAATACCTGTGACCATGGACTACAGTAAAGTGCTCGAAACGTCGAGTTTTCTAAAAATATGTTTTCGAATGCCAAAAAATATTCACAATCTATTTCATCAGGATTTTTACATTTGATTTAAAATGCATAAAAATATTTTTATTTCATGTATGTATTTTATGTACGTGCTTAGGTTAATAAATCTTTGTATCTAATAATAGGGCCTCTTAAACCTACACGAGGGTCATAAGTCCCAAGCACTGCTCCAAAGTCCTCCCTTTACAACGCGAGAAGCCCATGAATTCATTAATTGCTAAGGACTTATCATAAGATTCTGATTTCATTTTGGGCATTTTAGGCATAAGCTTTAGCTTATGCCAAACCTATATATTTGATAAATTTGTCAAAATATTGTTACACATTAAAATACAATTCTGTTTTAACTTCACGCTGTATCCCGCATATAGCAGGGTAGGTAGAGGGAACCTGAAAACCTAGTGTTAAGACACTCCATTCCCCACTTTCCGGCGAATTGAGGCATTGCGTGCTGAGTGGCGGAACTCAACGCCGCGCTTTGCCTTGTTACCAAACCCAGGAAACGAAAATACTAAACTTTTACATTTCCTGGAGTAAAATACGATTTGTTACATTATCTCCACTAACATTATACCTAACCATTATACAGTAAAGTGTAGAAGGGGAACAATTCAACGCATTACTCGTTTTGGTATACATTCCGTCAGTTTCGCACTCCGCTACAGCTTTCTCTCTATTGTGTTATACTGTAATACATGCAACTAACACCCTTATTTTCATATAAATAGAGACCACTCTCACCTCTCATATCATTCATATTGAAATCGGAACAGATTTAAATAGCAAGAATTGAGAGAAACATCGTTCTATTAAAGAAAAAATAAGAAAATGCAATAATGAATATGAATGAATAATAAGTGATGAAGCCCTGAGTGTTTAATAGTTAGTGTTTACTTCATAAATATTAAGAACATTATAAAATAACATTATTAAACGTATTAGCGCGTTGTGTTATTTTGAGTTCGGCGTTGAGTTCCGCCACTCAGCGCGAATGCCTCAATTCGGTGGAAAGTGGGGAACGGAGTGTCTTAATACTAGGTTCCCTCTGCCTACCCTGCTATATGCGGGATACAGCGTGAAGCTATATATGTATGTATGTGTTATCTAGCTTTTAAGTATAAATTTTTGGTAATAAATAACTGATATAGTCAATTTACGCTGACATTTTAATTTATGTTTTCGAATTAAATGAATCCAAAATTGCATCATATTTCAAAATGTTTAATTTTTTAATGATATTTATTATTTAGTATTTGAAGTTGGTAGTTAAATTATAATAGTAAAATGTTAAGAAACCATGGAATATCAACTTAATTTAAAAATTACAAATTTAGAAGTAAACAAATTATAATAATCTTACCAAATAAATAATATACCGCGCGATCGCCATTATGTCACACTAAATATTATATTCACAATTATTTCCTTATAACACAACACTATAAATAAAGATACAAATATAAATTTATATTTTATCCTTTTGGCGCGCGTTTGTAACGATAACTTTTTCTAAAGTAAATGAAAGTGCGTTGGTCGCGTCGTATTCAGCCAGTGTTGGTAAGTGACTGGCTGTGAGGCGTCGGGCTCCTGCTTGGAAGAGTAGTTTTCTATGAGAGAGAGGATTACGGTTTTCGTAAAAAATATTATTAATTATTTCTTTTGTTTTTTAGTAACTTATTTTTGCTGATTATAATATTATAGGACATGAATCAAGCCTTTATACGTTACTTTCACTTTATTTTATATCTTAAAAATAAAGATTAAAACTGTGTTCTATTTATAAAACTAAGGATAAACCTCCTTCCCAAGAGTGTTAAGACTGTTTTACACTTTTCGCCCGAAATTGAGACATTCCATATTATGTAGCGGAACTCAACGTCGCAAAATAAACATTTAAGTAATTTTACTTTGTATTTTTAATTTGTATAAATATTTGTCTAAACAGTAATCGAATGTTGTATAGGTATACAGCCAAACACTGGCGTTCTCGTTGAACAAAAATATAATAAAAAAATAATATAAAGAGAAAGTTATGTTGTATTTGCAATTATCGAAGTAATAAACTGCTTTCTTTAAAAGTACAATTTTATCAAATTTTTGGATGCTACGCTCAAAAATAAAATAATTTAGTCAACGTAAAAACAGCTCCCACCACTTTGAACGCTTTGCTCCATGAGCGTTTTTTTTGTTTTTGAGCGTAAAAGATAATCGATTTCAAAAAACCTAGTTAAATGAGAATTAAATTATTTATATATATTTTATCTATATATTGATACGTGAAGCAAAAACTTTGGAACCTTTTCTACAAAAATTATGCGGACGGAGCATGAAACTTGGCACACTTGTAGTTTATATAGCGTAGGAGTGCAGAATAGTAATATCTTTTTAAAATAATGGATAAAAAATATATAAAATTAATGAAATAAATGTTACACACACTACCATGGTTTGACATCCATGTTTATATAAAATGTCATATACATACGCGTTGTTAACGCGTCAACAGGGACGCTAGTTTTTATAAATTCAAAATTGTAATACCTAGCTTATTTGAATAAAGAACATTTTGATTTGATTTGAATACCACTTATTTACAGCCACACGTGACGGCGATACATTTGCAAATTGCACCTTTATTTGCAAATTGGTTTCGATGAGAAAGTAGGGATGTAAAAATTTAAAACCTTTATATGTATGTATCAACTATATATTTATTTATCACACATTGCAAGAAAATATCCACAATATAATTCTTATGTATAATTTTTACTCATTTTGTCTTATTTATAATTTTTGGCTATTCATGTTTTTTTAGTTGCGTGCGTATAATTAGTAGTGGGCATGTACAAAAAACCTTAAAGTGTTCAGCCCGATGTGGTTTTTACGATGAGTCAGTTCTTGTATAGAAGCTGCCTCTCAAGCGACCAGCGCATGCGGAAAATACACTACCCTTATAAAACGCAGTGATGTATCTGTAATTCATTATTGTCGATAATAAATAATATTTTGGTAATATTTAGAAGCCTATATGACAAATGTATTCAACATTTGCTTTTTTTATTATCTTTTCATATTACTCAATATTTCAATATGTATTGTTTGTATTTCTTAATATTGTACGCATATACCATGCATCAATACTATTATAAAATAATTACTAAATGTATTGTAACTTTAGCAATTATGCAAAACTTATTTATATTTTCATTTATATGCTACCAAACTGATATTTAAAACGTTATGTTATACGTAGTAAATAAAAGTTTTAATTTTCTATATATATAAATAGCCTAAATGTACCATAAAATGTTATTTATAAATTAACAGGCAATAGGTTAATATTATTATGGGTAAATAACGTAATATTTGAAAAATAAACTAAAAATAATATGCCATGTACAATCGACAATAGTATCGTACAACACTAGACAGCGCTCCCTCTCTGCGCCGCGCCGGTCCCCGCACGTCACTCGCGCGCCCTACATCACTAACGCGCTTTAAAATACACCTTCGAGGCATAACCTACAAAATATTACAACACAATTTCACGTAAGTAACCTTAAACCTTCCTATTTATCGTTTTACTATCTTTATCTTTACAATTTGCATATTCATTTCTCTTTATAAATTGTAACAATATTCAATATATTCCTTAACTGTCAGAAATGTCTAGAAAGCAATAATGCGAAACAGAGCGTTAAACGGTGCATTCAGTACGTTGATTTTGTTTTTTTTTAAATACCATAGATTATAGACTTATTCTATGTTAGTTTTTTAATGTGTGTACAGGCATAAAAAATAGAGGTACATAAAACTATAGTTCAAATTTTAAAAAAATACTAGATTATTAAAAACATAGAATATATTAGGCTAAATTAATATTTTTATGTTTTCAGGTATTGGTGCAGGGAGGAATAAATAAATAAAAATGGCAATTAATAACTGGTGGCGAGAGCCGGATTTGGGAGGTGAAATTTTATTGTATGTCATTTTTGCTTGTTACAAAACTACATAATATGTTATAGAAATAGTATAATAGTTTTATGCGTTACTCGTGTTTGCGGTAATCGTCGTACGATGACGTCACGTGGTAATATTAAAAAGTATACATATTTTTTTTTATTACTGGATAATTATTATCATAAATTGTTTATTGCACTAGCAACCAACAGCCATTATGCACCTAAACACCATTTTTAAATCATGGAATGTTTAAATAGTAATTTAAATTTTAAATATATAGTTTTTTATATACGAGTTATGTATTTTGTATGTCCCTTTCTACAGATAATGGTCAAAAATATATTTCCATTTTTTTAAGTCTTACTTACAACTTCGTCTGTATAAACATTAAAATTATTTCCTTAAACAATTTAATATCATATGAAAATTATGTATACACTGAATTTCTTTGAGTAATCATGACATATTAGTCCATAATTAGCAAATTCTGACACATTTAGAAGTTTTGGATCACAAAATTTTCAATGCATGTTTAAATATCTATAGTGATAAAGTTGATGTAAATTCATTACATTATGATATTTTATATAGGAATTTATTTATGGTATTTTTTATATACACTTTTGGAACCGTCGTTTTTAGTAAAAGACCATTACATCAAACTTTTGCAGATTAAAACGAAACCGTTTAGGCTAGTTTCACACTATCAACTTGACATGTGATTAAAAGTAATAAAATGAATCAGGCGAGCGCGAAGGGTGCGCGGCGTCGCGCATGTGGCGCAACGCGTGCAACACGCTGGTGGCGCCCGCCGCCGACGACGCGTGGCAGCAGATCGTGGAGGCCTCGCCGCCCGACTCCGTCTGGCACTCGCTCCGGAACTGCGTGGCCTACCAGGTAACGCGATTGGGTGCGCTCTGGTAATATGAACCGCAGCGTTGAGCTCCGTCATTTAACAAATAAAGTCTGGATTTAGGGAGAAACGTGGAAACCCGAGTGTCTTGACACTAGGTTCTGTCTGACTACTCTGCTATGCGGAAAAAAGTATGAAGCTATAAGATATGAAGCTATAACATGTACATGTTAAAATTTATATCACACGTGTCAAAAAGCAACCCCAAATTTAATTTAATTTTTTTCCGCTAGGAATGTTTCCTACGTTTTCCATATTTCATCATCTTGTATATTATATAACAGTGTAATAATCTACGTTATTTGAATTTCATAATAAAAATAACTTTCTTCCTTTAATTAGGTTTTCGACATATATCACGATATATCATGATAGCTATAAGTTTGTTCACCACTCCAAATACAATTTATACATTTAAAATGTTATTTCTACCTAATCCTTAGACAGAATGCTAGACTCTGCCACACAATGGTAATTTATTAAGACAAAAATATCTAGTCTAGATGTATTTATTATTTAACGTGAAGAAATGGCTAATAAAAAAGTGATTTTCTTTCCTTCAACTGTCAAATATCATTTTCATTGCAATCTATGCTTAAGGCTTATTTTATACTAGCGACGAAAAATATATATTTTTTTCGATAAAGTTACAAGAACTTAACATAAAATTTGTTATATGTAATCCATTGTGTAATTTTTCCACGTTTTTAATATTTTTTTTATTTTTTTTGAAATTTACAGGCTGGAGTATGGCATAATCTCCAGTTGAAAGGCATTGCAGATGTAATGCAACCTGCGGCGTTCAAATTGGCTATAGTTCTGAGACATACGCCTTCAGAGCTCACTGTGAGGCTGTTGGCTGATCTGCTTCATCTACATCCGCAGTCCGTGAGTGTTTTTTTTTTATCTCAAGATGCTTTCATTGACACGACAACATAAAAATAAATATTTTTACTTATAAAAGTGCTTTCCTTGAAATAAAAATAAATAGCAGGATTTATTTATATGCTGTAACATAAATATAAAAATATCCACTACTTATCACAAACATCTAATTTTTTTAAATTGTAAAAAATCGCCATGAATTTGGATATATTCGGTCTATACATTAGGTAAGTACACATAATACATTTTCATATATTTTTTTTCATGAGATATATATTTCTAATAAGTATTTAAAATGGTACTCTCGTAATATGAATATATTTTCAACTACCAGCAAGATTTGACCGCGTACGTGCTAGCGTTGCTCACTGACGACGAGGCGTGGTGCGGCAGCTGCGGCTCCAGTGCGGGGGTCACAGGTAAGATCTTTTTTGTATCCCGCATATAGCAGGGTAGGCAGAGGGAATCTGAGAACCTAGTGTTAAGACACTCCGTTCTCTTTCAACAAATCCCTTCTCCACTATTATGATAATTTTTAAAATTCAAGTTTTGGTCTAGAAAACGAGTATGTTAGGATTTTTTTAATAATTATACATACATAGCTTTACGCTGTATCCCGCATATAGCAGAATAGGCAGAGATACAGCATGAAGTTAAAAAAAATATGTATACATTATAAAAAAAACTAAAATCCCGATTGTGTATTAAAAAACTGAAAAGAGAAAAACAAGTCCAACGCAGAAAATAGAAGGAATAACAATCAGGACTTGCGGGAGCAAAATTTGTTTGGTTGAAGAATGAGTCTCAATAAAAACGTAACGTACATATATAAAGAGACAGACAACACATAGCCCTCCTTTGCGCCGCACAGTCAGGTAAAAATATAGTACAAACTGTAAGACTTATATACTTATATACTTATATACTTATATATATATATATATATATATA
>JAKGSA010000616.1:184398-243174 GCA_033558755.1 Philaethria dido
TATATATATATATATATATATATAAGTATATAAGTATATAAGTATATAAGTCTTACAGTTTGTACTATATTTTTACTTGACTGTGCGGCGCTAAGGAGGGCTATGTGCTGTCTGTCTCTGTATATATGTACGTTACGTTTTTATTGAGACTCATTCTTCAACCAAACAAATTTTGCTAATGGGCATTAAAAATTAAATGAGTCCCGATTGTTATTCCTTCTATTTTCTGCGTTGGACTTGTTTTTCTCTTTTCATTTTTAGTTTTTTTTATAAAGTATACATATTTTGTTTAACTTCATGCTGTATCTCTGCCTATTCTGCTATATGCGGGATACAGCGTAAAGCTATGTATGTATAATTATTAAAAAAATTCCAACATACTCGTTTTCTAGACCAAAAGTTGAATTTTAAAAATTATCATAATAGTGGAGAAGGGATTTGTTGAAAGAGAACGGAGTGTCTTAACACTAGGTTCTCAGATTCCCTCTGCCTACCCTGCTATATGCGGGATACAAAAAAGATCTTACCTGTCACCCCCGCACTGGAGCCGCAGCTGCCGCACCACGCCTCGTCGTCAGTGAGCAGCGCCAGTACGTACGCAGTCAAATCTTGCTGGTAGTTGAAAATATATTCATATTACGAGAGTACCATTTTAAATAGAAATATACATCTCATGAAAAAAAATATATGAAAATGTATTATGTGTACTTACCTAATGTATAGACCGAATATATCCAAATTCATGGCGATTTTTTACAATTTAAAAAAATTAGATGTTTGTGATAAGTAGTGGATATTTTTATATTTATGTTACAGCATATAAGTAAATCCTGCTATTTATTTTTATTTCAAGAAGGGCACTTTTATGAGTAAAAATATTTATTTTTATGTTGTCGTGTCAATGAAAGCATCTTGAGATAAAAAAAAACACTCACGGACTGCGGATGTAGATGAAGCAGATCAGCCAACAGCCTCACAGTGAGCTCTGAAGGCGTATGTCTCAGAACTATAGCCAATTTGAACGCCGCAGGTTGCATTACATCTGCAATGCCTTTCAACTGGAGATTATGCCATACTCCAGCCTGTAAATTCCAATAAAATAAAAAAAATATTAAAAACGTGGAAAAATTACACAATGGATTACATATAACAAATTTTTTAATGTTAAGTGTTTGTAACTTTATCATAAAAAAAATATTTCTCGTCGCTAGTGTAAAATAAGCCTTAAGCATAGATTGCCATGAAAATGATATTTGACAGTTAAAGGAAAGAAAATCACTTTTTTATTAGCCATTTCTTCACGTTAAATAATAAATATATCTAGACTAGATATTTTTATCTTTAATAAATTACCATTGTGTGGCAGAGTCTAGCATTCTGTCTAAGGATTAGGTAGAAATAACATTTTAAATGTATAAATTGTATTTTGAGTGGTGAACAAACTTATAGCTATCATAATATACATAGTATATGTCGAAAACATAATAAAGGAAGAAAGTCATTTTTATTTTGAAATTCAAATAACGTAGATTATTACACTGTTATATAATATACAAGATGATGAAATATGGAAAACGTAGGAAACATTCCTAGCGGCAAAAAATTAAATTAAATTTGGGGTTGCTTTTTGACATGTGTGATATAAATATTAACATGTACATGTTATAGCTTCATATCTTATAGCTTCATACTTTTTTCCGCATAGCAGAGTAATCAGAGAGAACCTAGTGTCAAGACACTCGGGTTTCCACGTTTCTCCCTAAATCCAGACTTTATTTGTTAAATGACGGAGCTTAACGCTGCGGTTCATATTACCAGAGCGCACCCAATCGCGTTACCTGGTAGGCCACGCAGTTCCGGAGCGAGTGCCAGACGGAGTCGGGCGGCGACGCCTCCACGATCTGCTGCCACGCGTCGTCGGCGGCGGGCGCCACCAGCGTGTTGCACGCGTTGCGCCACATGCGCGACGCCGCGCACCCTTCGCGCTCGCCTGATTCATTTTATTACTTTTAATCATATGTCAAGTTGATAGTGTGAAACTAGCCTAAACGGTTTTTTTTTAATCTGCAAAAGTTTGATGTAATGGTCTTTTACTAAAAACGACGGTTCCAAAAGTGTATATAAAAATACCATAAATAAATTTATCATAAATGTAATGAATTTACATCAACTTTATCACTATAGATATTTAAACATGCATTGAAAATTTTGTGATCCAAAACTTCTAAATGTGTCAGAATTTGCTAATATTGCTATGGACATAATTTTCATATGATATTAAATTGTTTAAGGAAATAATTTTAATGACTTAAAAAAACGGAAATATATTTTTGACCATTACCTGTAGAACGGGACATACAAAATACATAACTCATATATAAAAAACTTTAAATTACTATTTAAACATTCCATGATTTAAAAATGGTGTTTAGGTGCATAATGGCTGTTGGTTGCTAGTGCAATAAACAATTTATGATAATAATTATCCAGTAATAAAAAATATATGTATACTTTTTAATATTACCACGTGACGTCATCGTACGGCGATTACCGCAAACACGAGTAACGCATAAAACTATTATACTATTTCTATAACATATTATGTAGTTTTGTAACAAGCAAAAATGACATACAATAAAATTTCACCTCCCAAATCCGGCTCTCGCCACCAGTTATTAATTGCCATTTTTATTTATTTATTCCTCCCTGCACCAATACCTGAAAACATAAAAATATTAATTTAGCCTAATATATCCTATGTTTTTAATAATCTAGTATTTTTTTTAAATTTGAACTATAGTTTTATGTACCTCTATTTTTTATACCTGTACACACATTAAAAAACTAAACTAGAATAAGTCTATAATCTATGGTATTTAAAAAAAACAAAATCAACGTACTGAATGCACCGTTTAACGCTCTGTTTCGCATTATTGCTTTCTAGACATTTCTGACAGTTAAGGAATATATTGAATATTGTTACAATTTATAAAGAGAAATGAATATGTAAATTGTAAAGATAAAGATAGTGAAACGATAAATAGGAAGGTTTAAGGTTACTTACGTGAAATTGTGTTGTAATATTTTGTAGGTTATGCCTCGAAGGTGTATTTTAAAGCGCGTTAGTGATGTAGGGCGCGCGAGTGACGTGCGGGGACCGGCGCGGCGCAGAGAGGGAGCGCTGTCTAGTGTTGTACGATACTATTGTCGATTGTACATGGCATATTATTTTTAGTTTATTTTTCAAATATTACGTTATTTACCCATAATAATATTAACCTATTGCCTGTTAATTTATAAATAAGATTTTATGGTACATTTAGGCTATTTATATATATAGAAAATTAAAACTTTTATTTACTACGTATAACATAACGTTTTTCATATCAGTTTGGTAGAATATAAATGAAAATATAAACAAGTTTTGCATAATTGCTAAATTTACAATACATTTAGTAATTATCTTATAATAGTATTGATGCATGATATATGCGTACAATATTAAGAAATACAAACAATACATATTGAAATATTGAGTAATATGAAAAGATAATAAAAAAAGGAAATGTTGGATATATTTGGCATATAGGCTTCTAAATATTACCAAAATATTATTTATTATCGACAATAATGAATTACAGATACATCACTGCGTTTTATAAGGGTAGTGTATTTTCCGCATGCGCTGGTCGCTTGAGAGGCAGCTTCTATACAAGAACTGACTCATCGTAAAAACCACATCGGGCTGAACACTTTAAGGTTTTTTGTACATGCCCACTACTAATTATACGCACGCAACTAAAAAAACATGAATAGCCAAAAATTATAAATAAGACAAAATGAGTAAAAATTATACATAAGAATTATATTGTGGATATTTTCTTGCAATGTGTGATAAATAAATATATAGTTGATACATACATATAAAGGTCTTAAATTTTTACATCCCTACTTTCTCATCGAAACCAATTTGCAAATAAAGGTGCAATTTGCAAATATATCGCCGTCACGTGTGGCTGTAAATAAGTGGTATTCAAATCAAATCAAACTGTTCTTTATTCAAATAAGCTAGGTATTACAATTTTGAATTTATAAAAACTAGCGTCCCTGTTGACGCGTTAACAACGCGTATGTATATGACATTTTATATAAACATGGATGTCAAACCATGGTAGTGTGTAACATTTATTTCATTAATTTGATATATTTTTTATCCATTATTTTAAAAAGATATTATTATTCTGCACTCCTTCGCTATATGAACTACAAGTGTGCCAAGTTTCATGCTCCGTCCGCGTAATTTTTGTAGGAAAGGTTCCAAAGTTTTTGCTTCACGTATCAATATATAGATATAATATATAAAAATAATTTAATTCTCATTTAACTAGGTTTTTTGAAATCGATTATCTTTTACGCTCAAAAACAAAAAAAACGGTCATGGAGCAAAGCGTTCAAAGTGGTGGGAGCTGTTTTTACGTTGACTAAATTATTTTATTTTTGAGCGTAGCATCCAAAAATTTGATAAAATTGTACTTTTAAAGAAAGCAGTTTATTACTTCGATAATTGCAAATACAACATAACTTTCTCTTTATATTATTTTTTTATTATATTTTTGTTCAACGAGAACGCCAGTGTTTGGCTGTATACCTATACAACATTCGATTACTGTTCAGACAAATATTTATACAAATTAAAAATACAAAGTAAAATTACTTAAATGTTTATTTTGCGACGTTGAGTTCCGCTACATAATATGGAATGTCTCAATTTCGGGCGAAAAGTGTAAAACAGTCTTAACACTCTTGGGAAGGAGGTTTATCCTTAGTTTTATAAATAGAACACAGTTTTAATCTTTATTTTTAATATATAAAATAAAGTGAAAGTAACGTATAAAGGCTTGATTCGTGTCCTATAATATTATAACCAGCAAAAATAAGTTACTAAAAAACAAAAGAAATAATTAGTAATATTTTTTTAAGAAAACCGTAATCCTCTCTCTCATAGAAAACTACTCTTCCAAGCAAGAGCCCGACGCCTCACAGCCAGTCACTTACCAACACTGGCTGAATACGACGCGACCAACGCACTTTCATTTACTTTAGAAAAAGTTATCGTTACAAACGCGCGCCAAAAGGATAAAATATAAATTTATATTTGTATCTTTATTTATAGTGTTGTGTTATAAGGAAATAATTGTGAATATAATAATTATTGTGATATAATGGCGATAGCGCGGTACATTATTTATTTGGTAAGATTATTATAATTATTTTACTTCTAAATATGTCATTTTTATATTAAGTTGATATTCCATGGTTTCTTAAAATTTTACTATTATAATTTAACTACCAACTTCAAGTACTAAATAATAAATTTCATTTAAAAATTAAACATTTTGGAATATGATGCAATTTTGGATTCATTTAATTCGAAAACATAAATTAAAATGTCAGCGTAAATTGACTATATCAGTTATTTATTACCAAAAATTTATACTTAAAAGCTAGATAGCACATACATACATATATAGCTTCACGCTGTATCCCGCATATAGCAGGGTAGGCAGAGGGAACCTAGTATTAAGACACTCCGTTCCCCACTTTCCACCGAATTGAGGCATTCGCGCTGAGTGGCGGAACTCAACGCCGAACTCAAAATAACACAACGCGCTAATACGTTTAATAATGTTATTTTATAATGTTCTTAATATTTATGAAGTAAACACTAACTATTAAACACTCAGGGCTTCATCACTTATTATTCATTCATATTCATTATTGCATTTTCTTATTTTTTCTTTAATAGAACGATGTTTCTCTCAATTCTTGCTATTTAAATCTGTTCCGATTTCAATATGAATGATATGAGAGGTGAGAGTGGTCTCTATTTGTATGAAAATAAGGGTGTTAGTTGCATGTATTACAGTATAACACAATAGAGAGAAAGCTGTAGCGGAGTGCGAAACTGACGGAATGTATACCAAAACGAGTAATGCGTTGAATTGTTCCCCTTCTACACTTTACTGTATAATGGTTAGGTATAATGTTAGTGGAGATAATGTAACAAATCGTATTTTACTCCAGGAAATGTAAAGGTTTAGTATTTTCGTTTCCTGGGTTTGGTAACAAGGCAAAGCGCGGCGTTGAGTTCCGCCACTCAGCACTAGGTTTTCAGGTTCCCTCTACCTACCCTGCTATATGCGGGATATAGCGTGAAGTTAAAAAAAAAATAGTATTTTAATGTGTAACAATATTTTGACAAATCTATCAAATATATAGATTTGGCATAAGCTAAAGCTTATGCCAAATATGCCTAAAATGCCCAAAATGAAATCAGAATCTTATGATAAGTCCTTAGCAATTCATGAATTCATGGGCTTCTTGCGTTGTAAAGGGAGGACTTTGGAGCATTGCTTCGGACTTATGACCTTCGTGTAGCTTTAAGAGGCCCTATTATTAGATACAAAGATTTATTAACCTAAGCACGTACATAAAATACATACCTAAAATAAAAATATTTTTATACATTTTAAATCAAATGTAAAAATCCTGATAAAATAGATTGTGAATATTTTTTGGCATTCGAAAACATATTTTTAGAAAACTCGACGTTTCGAGCACTTTACTGTAGTCCATGGTCACAGGTATTCTACCTGTGACTGACCTAAATATATGCAATCAATCCTATTAATATATTAATAACAGTTATAAAATGATCTCACAAAGTGTACTAGATCTAGTTACGTTATACTAACGTTCGTAGAAGGCTCACCTCAGGTGTATGCTATGCAAGTGGCAGGTAGCTGATGGAGGCGCAGTGGGACGCGGATACCGTTCTGTTCCGGCGCCGGCGCACGCGATCCGTTAACATTGAATATTATTATTTATTTATCTAGGGAATACTAATTTTATTCACATAAATACATAGCTTCACGCTGTATCCCGCATATAGCAGGGCAGGCTGAGGGAACCTAGTGTTCGCCGAATTGAGGCATTGCGTGCCGAGTGGTGGAACTCAACGCCTTTGGTATATATATATGTATATAATAAAAAATTCCATTTCCTATATATATACATATATATATATATATATACCAATTTTCACAATAATCGGTACAGTAGTATTTGAGTTCATCGATGACATACAGACAAATATTCATTTTTTTATATAAAGAAGAAAATGAAAAGTCATAATCATATTGTAAATGTTTCTCTTCCTTATTTAAGAGTTATTACGTGCTGGATGATGAAATCGAACGCAGCAAACTAGAATAAATAATTACCCACTAGCCTGTGAGTATGTAATGAACCCCTAATTGAGTTAAAACTAGTTTTCTGAT
Organism: Philaethria dido; assembly: GCA_033558755.1. NCBI lineage: Eukaryota > Metazoa > Arthropoda > Insecta > Lepidoptera > Nymphalidae > Philaethria > Philaethria dido. The sequence goes on from JAKGSA010000616.1 coordinate 191,739, forward strand.
AAACATACAATGGCGTCGATACTTTTTTGTACTAGGATACTATCGTTAAAAGCCATCGTGGCATAGTGGACAGCATCTGCATGTAAATATTGTTTATAGGTTCGACTCCCACTCAGGGAGATGTTTATATTTAAATTATTTATTTTTATTTCTTCTAGTAAGACAAAGCACGGTGTTGGATTTCGCCATTTAATATCGTATGTCTGGATTATGGGCAGAATGTAGTGTCTTGACATTACGTTCTCTGTGATTACGTGCTATGTGCGAAGTTGTAAAATCATGTTTAAGTCAGACGCTGCCCCACTGCGCCATGATGGCCTGAAATTATTTTACATTTGTTTTATTTATTGAAAATATCTAAATTAATGTTTCACTTCTTCTTGTTATTCTACATACATACAACATCTACATACAGCAACAACATATCGTGCATCATATATTATTTCAAAAATTCTACGAAAGTAGAAAGGGCGACTATTTTCTGTTTTAAGTAAATCACCCTTTATCCCTCCGTTCTCCACTTACCTACCTTACCACATATTTCATTATCCACTTTGTTATAATTTCGTTAATTTGCGTTTTCGTTTAGACTCGTGTGATTTGTAAATAAATATTTCAAAAAACCAAAATAATGTACCTAATTTGGCAAGTTATTGTGAAAAATAATTCTTAAGAAATAATTATAAACTGTTAGTATTGTACATACATATAATCTCTTCGATTCTATGTAGAAATAAATATAAAGCTAAGTGAAGCCGCCGTGGCGCAGTGGGGTAGCGTCCGACTGTAAACAATATTGGTTGTGGATTCGATACCCACCCGAAGGAAGGGTTATATTTAAACAGTCTTAATTTCCGCTCTATTAAGAGAAAATTCGGCGTTGAGTTGCGTTATTTATTACACCATGTCTCAAATTAGTACGGAAAGTAACGAACGGAGGTTTGTTCAGACTTCTCTGCTAGGCGAGAGAAAGCTTGAATCCGTAAAAAATATTTGTTACAATAGTTTTACAATTTAATAATTTTCAAATAAATATAATAACAATTTTTAACATATTAAGGTTATTAGAACTTAACGGTAATTCGCTTCTCTCATAAATAATGTTTTCAAACTGCCATAATCGCATTAGTGCTCTTATCACATCAAATAAGCAACTGGCAACTTTCCTTTCACTCGTTATAACCATTTTATTGCATTTAAAATATCATTTTCTCAGTGTGTTCCTAGATATAACGACGATATTAAAGAAAGAATGGTAATAAATAAATACACAAAAAAAAAATTATTACGAATAACTCAAAAACTACTCGTTAGACCTGAAATGAAACATGAGACGACATCAGAAGCACTGGCTATCATATAAAAAAAAGAACCATCAAAATTGGTTCTGCCAGTAAAAAGTTACCAATTTAAAAAAATTGAGTCAACTTGATGACCTTCTCTTTTTTGGAAATCGGTTAAAAATTATCAACGCCTGTCATGGCGCAGAGACACAAGCGTGCGACTGTAGACGCGACAGGTTGTGGGTTCGATTCCCACCCCAGGAAATGAAAATTTAAAATAATAAATATTAATAAATATTATTGTTAGTATTTTCATTTTCTTGGTTTTGGTAACAAGGCAAAGCGCGGCGTTGAGTTCCGTTACTTAGCACGCAATGCCTCAATCCGGCGGAAAGTGGAGAACGGAATTGTTCAAAGACAACGGAGTGTCTTAACGCTAGGTTCTCAGGTTCCCTCTGCCTACCTTGCTGTATGCGGAATACAGCGTGAAGCTATAAAAAATATCATAGTATACATGGCAACTGTTTGTATTGTAAGTCAGAAATAAAGAAAAACGAAGGTAAATGGGTAAGTAGGTTGCTTTAGAAATTGAAATAAAAATATTTCCAATAAAAACATAGAAAAACAAACATTTCCCTTAGTGAGCTTCGAGCTTATTATGATCGCATTACCGCAGGCCACGCCATGATGGCGCCAATACTGAGGTGACTATTAGCACAGCATTTATTAATTTTGTTTTCTTAAACTTTATATGTGCTCATTAATGAGGTCATCGAAGCGCAGTGGAAGAGCGATTGATTGTAAACGCGATTGGTTCTAAGTTTAATTTCCTCTCGGGGAACGATTGTCTTTATTTTTTTTTAATTTCTAGGCAGTGAGTTCCGCCTCTCAACATGCAATGTCTAGTATTTGGGCGAATAACGGCAAGAGGAGTGTCTTAACACTTCGCATTACCTCAAGCCACGCCATTATGGCGCCAATATTGAGATGACGATTTTTACATTATCAATTATCTTAATTAACTTAAGTTTTAAATGTTGTCATTATTGAGGCCAACGTAGCACAGTGGAACAGCTTCAGACTGTAAACGAGATTGATTGCGGATTGTGGGTTTGATTCCCACTCAGGATATGATTATATTTCAATTATTTTTATTTCTCAATGTTGATTTCCGCCAGCAACGTATAATGTGCCAAATTCGGACGGAAAGCAGAGAACGGAGTGTCTCAATACTAGTTTTTCTCTGCCTAGGTTGCAATAGCAGGCGGAATGATTCAAATAACAAGCAAACCTTAAACCTTCCTTGCCAATATCTCCTACCGGTCATTATATAGTTACTACAAAAGAACAAATAAATTACACTAAATTGTTCTTAGTTCATACAAAAACAATGATTACATTATTTTCTATGAGATTATAGCTCGTATAAAGTAGTATTCCGTTACACTTTCACGAGCTTCAAGTATATTTGGGCTGTTATCACTTTCAGATATGAAATGCACACTTTCGCTTATAACAATGCTTATTTTGGTTTATTACTTAAGTTAGCTTATGTGTATCATATATGACTAACATGTTTTTATGTCTGGCTGTAAACACAATTGGTTATGGCTTCGAATCCCATTTGGGGAAAAAATATATTTAAATAAAAAAAATAATGGGGAAAAAATATTATAAATTGTTTTGATTTCTCCGGTCCGTGCTAAAAGAAAGGTGGCGTTTATCTCCGCCGTGTTAAAGCACGCGATGTTTCGAATTCGGATGTAAAACAGCGAACGGAGTGTATTAACACTAGGTTCTCTCTGACTACCTTGACACCAGCACGCAATGCCGCAATGCCGTAATTAAGCGGAAAGTGGGGAATGGAAATGGAAGAGAACGGAGTGTCTTAACGCTACGTTTTCTGGTCCCCTCTGTCTACACTGCTATGTGAAGGACCCTTCACAAAGCACCCTGTAGGGTGAAGCTAAAAAAATATTAGAATCCCTGACGTTTTGTGTTTTTCACTTTACAGTAGTCTGATTAATTTAAAATTTGTAAAAATCGCGATAGTCAAAGATATTATGAACGAAAAAGTTTCTTAAATATCAAAATTATCTTCTAATTAAATATGTAGCTTGATGCTTCTACATCATTAAGCGTTGACATCGTAAATAATTATAATCACATCAACTTGACTGTCAATATGATAAAATTGAAATATAGATAAAGTGATTAAGTTAGTCATAATGTAAGCCTTCGTAGCGTAGTGGCACGCCGTGAGTGAGAGCACGATTGTTGTGGGTTCGAAATCTATCGAGGAAATGATTGAATGATTCTTACAAATAATATTTGGTATTTTCATTTTTTCGCTCAATTCAACAGAAAGTGGGGAATGAAAACCTTTAGGACTGTCTTAACGCTAAGTTTTTACAAAAGCATCGTTGAATTTCGCCGAAAGTGAACGAAGTTTCTCATCCTAAGTGCTATGGTATCTACTTACTCTGCTATGCGAGATAAAAACGTGAACTTAAAAAAAAACGTATTCCGGTATGCGGGTTCAGTGTCCGCGCTGGCCACTGGGTGAAGGTCGCGAGTAACGGAACGAGTGACGTCACATGTTTGTTATAAGGCTGGTCGTTGCTTGAAGAAGCTAAACAAGTTTTAAGAGAAAATCATGTTTTGTTGTTGAAGATAATCATCCATTTTAAATATTTATACTTAAGTCTTAATTTATGTTCGTTCTTAATTTTTTTGACCTGAATTATTAGTAGCTTTAAATAATAATAATTAAAATAGTCTGTGAAAGGCTTGAGACTTTGGCGATGCATAGAGACGTTGTCCTCGCCGTGCGTTCTTGACCACATAGATGCTTATATCATAGGGAGTACACAACAAGTTCAAAGTACCCGGTTGTGCTGATTCCTGCCACAGACTTTTCTAGTTCCATAGTATGTTACAGACTCGAACATCATCCACAACATCTGGTTTCGTAAGAACTTCCATCCCCGTGCCACTCAATTGTGCAATGGCCCACTTGCGGCAATGTTTCCAGGTAGATATTTCATAAAGCGCTATCTCCACCTTAGAGGCCGGCAACGCCTGTAGCTTTTCTGGTGTTCGATGCGGTCGTGGGCGCCTGTGATGAATTAACATCAGGTGACCTAAGCGCTCATTTGTTTTGTCATTCCTATTAAAACAATGATCTTGTACCTGATGCTTCAAACACTTTGCAATAGTACACGTTTGCCTACATAGTACAGATAGACTCGTGACAAAAAAAAAACAATTAGAATTCACACATATGATATACAAAGACGCGTCGCGCTCTGTTTCAACCTTCTCCACTGAGCACGCCACAGCCCACAGCGCCATTCATAACGGCATCAGGCACGTTGCTTCATATCGCACCTGGAAATTCACAAAATGACGAAATTATACTCTCTAAGTGTAAGAGTAAATAACAAACATGAGACATAGTTCAAAGAATGGTGTTAACCTATGAGTTTTAGTGTAGATCTGGAAAAAAATGAGTTTAACAGTTATCCTGAAGGTGGTCGAAGAAAACACTAAATTCAATTTACGAAAATTCAAATGAAATGGTCCAATATTTTGTTACTGAATATTCATGACGATTGGCAGTCATCGTCAATCGTCATCCAATCATGATATTTTCAAGTTTAAGTTTTATCTCTTTTAATGTTACGTACCTGAAACTATTTTACAAGAAAGCGTTTGAATTGCTTCTTTATCAATTAAGTCTTGTTTCATACTTGTTAAAAAAACAAACCATAATACAAATTAATATATCAGGATATACATACATACCTATGCAAGTCGACTTAACAATCTATTGAAGCGCACGGATTTGTCACGTAGATATAATGATGCAAAGAGTAAAACAGAGTGACCTTCTTCTAGGGTCTCTGGGCCCGTCGTAAGGAAAAAAGATGCGTAAACATAAAAAACCAGTTCACGTTACTTTTCCAACTATACGTGTAATAATAATGTTTTACGATCTACGTAGGTACAGATACGATCTTTTAATGTAACTGATTTTAGATTACTTATAATAGCTGCACGTCGCAACTCGCGTGGAGATCGCGCCCGCTGACGCCCGCCGTGAGTCCGTGACAGTTACAAGTAAAATAGGGTAAACGTTACACTCAATTAAAGTTCCGTGTGTTTATCATATTGTTTGTACCTTTTGTCTTATGCGTATTTACTGAACGGATCGAGATGAAACTATCCGGTAATATAGCTTATCAAAATAATAGGGTATATAAGTAGACTACAGTTTATAATGATTTGGTATAATTTGCCCAAAACATAAAGTATCCAGTACTTTACAAAACCCCTAATAAAGTTATTTCTAAGTATATATCTATGTATTAAAGTAAAAATATTTTTGGACTCTCTTCTTAGCGCCCGATTTACTTCAAAATCTGTACACGTGTCTGCATCCAATAATAATACAATATTTTCATAGCATGAAATTAATGTCTTACTACTACTACTAGAGATATTAGGATAACGAGAAAATACGCTTCTAACTAAGGTTTAGGGTACTACCTAAACCATCTACGATATTTTAAAACTATATTGTGACTAACTAACTGTGAATTTTTATGTAACAAAGTCTGTCAGACTATTTTATATGTATGATCGTTGTTTATCGTAAACCACGAGATCTTAGCTTTCTTTATTACACTTATTTTTTTAGGAAATGCAATAAAAGCCATATATTTGTAAACCGCAAATGTAACACCTACTAACCTGCTAGCAATACCTACTAATAAACATAATATAGCCTATTCTTTATTTCCATCTAAAATGAAGCATAACAGGACATGATTCGTATCTTTAACATAGCATATAAAGACATTCGTGTAGAATGATTCAGCAGAACAGTTACGATTTCTCTGCATCCCACTTTATATTAAATACGTAACTATCAATAATTCCAATCAACTTGCCTTACAAGTTCATTGCCGGCGCCACACCACACCACACCACACCACACCACGCCGTATCATCGGCTAGCGGAATATGTTAATGATACACGCACTGTAATAAAGTATGCCTTTGGAGATTAAAAATAAGGTTGATTTTAACATAACGGCACTGTGGAGTAGGGTTGCCAACATGTCTTAGACGAATATTATATTTTTCAAAGTTAGATATATAAAATATAGCAAATAGCAAGTTGATATAGTATGTTTGTACGTTTAGGTATATATTAATAAGAAGATTTAGGTATTGGATATATTTATTTAATGCCTCAGCCAAAAGTTAAAATAAAGGCACATTGTATTTCTTTGCTATATATCGATATTTATATATATAGTATAATATTTTTTCGTATTATACTCGTATATATGTTCCACAGTATATAGCACACAATATATAGTATAATCCTATTAATATTATACATGCAAAAGCTCGTGTGGATAGATGCTTCATACTCTTTCACGCATATAATACTAAACGACTCTAGACGACTCTGATAGTAATGATGACAATGTCTCGAATTTGGGCGAAAACCGAAGGCAGTGTCTTGACACTTTTACTACCTTACTACTAGATGATCATATGCTAAATCAATAAATAAATAATGTAGATATATTACCCCACGTGGAATTTTTCATTTCCTGGGATTGATAACAAGGCAAAGCGCGGCGTTGAGTTCCGCCGCTCAGCACGTAATGTCTCAATTCGACTGAAAATGGGGAACGAATTGTCTTAACACTAGGTTCCCTCTGCCTACCCTCTATATAGCAATATACGGGATACAGCGTGAAGCTATATATGTAGATATACTACAGGATAAAGCGTGAAGCTGACTCTATTTTTTATCAACACGCCACGCGAAGTCGCTAGTAAAAACTAGTGATATATATAACAGTACGGTTGGCAACCCTACGTCCCGGTGCGGTCGAGGTGGCCGGCAGGCAGGCGCAGCCGGCAGGTAGCACGCTCTACGCACGCCCGTTACGCCTTACTGACCTGCATACCTATTGCGGACTCTATCGCAGATCTCATCAAAATATATGTTTTCCTAATGTAGCTAAACGGCTCGCCTGTCTCGACCACCATATTTAGAGCTTTTATTGAAATATATTAAATTTCTAACGCATATTAAATATAGTTATAATTCTTAGGCATTTATAATATGTTTGACATAGATTTAATAAAAAAAGCAAAAATTTTAAAGTGTAGAAGTGAGTGTAGCCTAGAAAAGTAGCCTACGAGAGATCCAATGAATTTTAGGTATAAGGAGTATTATAATAGCTGTAAGGTTTATTATTTTTATAATTTTGATGATGCACGTAACTTCGTTTGCGTGGATTCTATGACACTTGTCGTACTACTTCCAAGTACCCACTGTGATATTGAATATTGGACCCGATGACATTTTAAAATTGGATTCTATTTTCTCTGTTCTGTATTTGCCATCTGAATTAAAAGTTGTGTGGTGGAACTAAACACCGTGCTTTTTGCCAGAGCGGGGAAATGAAAACAATTCAAATATAAAACCCCGAGTGGCAATCAAACTGACCACTCGCATTTACAGCCAGAAGCTGTGCCACTGCGCCATGGTGGCTTTAAGTGATAGTATATCATATAAGGCATATCCATATGTCACTTTCATAATAGCGAAGATCATCGAAAGTACTAGACTACTAGTATACAGTGGTTGAGCTAACGATAAGTATCTATAATTAGATAGCAAAATGTGGTTGTCGTAGAACGTGCCTGATGACTCTTGTCGCGTAAATTACCCACACTCTTACTTAAACACGACTTGACCGCGAAATTACTTTGATCTGTTCTACTTGTCGCTGTCATATACGTTATACTTAATATCATTATAATGATACGTGAAGGAAAAGGTATGAAATTTTGCATAGGTAGTTAAAATTTATGCAGAAGTTCATTATTTTTATAATATAATGGATTAGAAATATATACAATTCATATTAGAGACACTGCTGCATGTTTATTACATGACTAACAACGCAACGCGTTGTTTACGCGTCAGCGGGACCTCTAGTATATATAAAACCATAATTTAGCGGGACATTGTCTGACTGCGATGGTTGTGGGTGCAATTCCCACTTGAGGAAAATTTAAATTTTAATTATATATATCATTTCTTTTTCTGATAGGATAAGGCATAGCGTTGGCTTTCGCCGTTCAATACCTACGTAATGTCTCAATTTCAGACGGGAAGTGGAGAATAAGTGTCTTGACACTTGGTTCTCTCTGCTTTACCAGTTTTTCGGCGAAACCCGTAAAAATCTATATATTAATACGTGAAGTAAAAACATTCTACCCCTTTTTACGAAAATTACTTGGACGAAGGAGCATGAAATTTGGCACACTTATATTTCATATAGAGGAGTGCAGAATGTTAATATTTTTCTTAAAAAATGCGTAAAAAGTATATTAAATTAATAAAATAAATGTTACTCACACTACCATGGTTAGACATTCATGTTTATATAAAGTGAAGAATTATTTAAAGCACTAATACTCATACAAGAATTACTTAAAGCACTAGTAGCTTTTTTTGGCATTTTTGGCGGGTGGGTTACAAGAACAGAGTGTTAGGTTTTCGGATTCTCTTTTATTTTCCTTGCGTTGTCAGCAACATACGACGATCTGACCTACGACGATATATAATATTAATAATAATAAAAATACTTGATTGCACACAAAGCAAAGAAAAAAAAAGCAGTATATCAAAAATTATAACTAAGTAGATATATAGCGTGGAAAGGCGGTCTTATTGCTAATAGCAATCTCTACCAGACAACCTTTGGGGATAGGAACTTGGTTTTAGAGATACGGGTTGGTGCAAGTGTGGAAAAGTCTTTGTAAAATGAGTAATTAACTTATTTCTACATTTACAAACTAAATAACACAAACAGATAAAACTAAATAAAGATACATAATATAATACAACTTAAATACATAATCATATATATAAATACATATATAAAGATATACTCGTGTACATAAATATATACACGGTAGAACAGATATATGCAGAAATATATATTATTGCAGAGAAAGGAAATAGTTAGTAAAAAAATATATATTTTATTAACAAACATTTCCCGAACGTTATTCGGAACAACAACTTACGCGTTCGTTAAGGTTTCTCTAACTGTGTCATGACAGCGTTAGAATCATGATAGGAAATTACATTTTGATAATAAAAAAATATGTGTGTGCATCATATTATATTATTGAAATAATTAAGATTTTAACAAAAAAACCGATTTGTAATAAAATGCAAAAAAAAAAATATTACAAATAACTTAAAAACTATTCGTCAGACTTTAATTAAATTTAAATAAAGACCACATCAGAATCACTAGCTATCATATAAAAATGGAATCATCAAAATTAGTTCACCCAGTAAAAAGTTATGCGGTAAATGCGGTTAAATAATAAACTTGGAAATGTCCCTATTAAAATATAAGTAACGGTGAGATAGAAAGGCTTGAAGTCTAACCTGAACCAGATTTACTTTGTTACATTTGGGTCAGACAGCACTTGCTTTTAAACGCTTGGCCTAAATGTCTATATACTTACATTTATACTTAAGTTAATAGATTTTATTATTTATTAAGTAAATTTGTTATTTTGAAAAATAAGAACTTATCAAAAATTGAAATATTATTTGTATAATAAGTATAAAATATTTTTATCTCACTTGCTATATACCTACGCTGCAAAAAGTTTTGTGAATACCGGTTATTAATATAACCATGAACGTTATCAGATTTGTATTTTATCCTTATTGATAAGATCCTAATAATGTCGTCTTCGATATATGTACGTGCTAGAAATGACCTGATGATTCAACTTGCCTTACAAGGCTTTTAGCAAATTAAAGAGAAATTTCGCTTTTATTTGTCTGCGTTATTTATTTATTTACTGACCAGGAATAGATTTAGAATTTATTTGTACGCGGTAGAAGTAGGAGCCAGAGGTCTAACAGCGAATTCTCTCCATAATCTATTAAAAGAGCTTGTCTAGCCTTGAGCCTGTCTAGATCGATTATGATTTTTTTAGCGGCATTAGTAGGATCAAATTTGGTTTAGTAGAAAGGGGAGCACGTTGGGTCGTAAGTCCCAGACACTCTCCAAACTCCTCTATCTGCAACGCGATGGGCCCGACACCCGCACGGTGAATCCATGGATTGCTAACGAGTTTCTTCTCTTTCTATATAAAAAGAAACCTATAAATTAAATAAATAAAACATGTTCAATAAAGTTTTCACTAAAATTAAATTCTACATTCAGATGAAATATTGAAAGATTAAAAAATATATATTCATAGAGTATTCTTACCTATTTTCAGATATTTGTTTATGTTTTCAGACGCTAGCCGCACTATGCGTGTCCGAGCCCGCCGTGGAACCAAAGACTGAAGACACACAGGATGCAGAGGAGCCTCCGGAAGGATATTATGCATTCGTAGAGTCGCCCAATGCCACTCCACCGAGGTACGAATCATGAGAACTTTGTATGAGTCTTTTATTAATTATGAAAATATTTAAAAAAGAAACTTATTAAATACTGCAAATGCTATCTAAATATAATATTTATAGCTAGGAATTTAAGAAATGATAATTACGAGGCCATCGTGGCGCAGTGGGACGGCGTAGCGTTGTGAGTTCGAGCCCTGCTCGGGGGAATTATTATAATAAGATAAGTTTAATTTCTCCGTTATTGCAAGACTAAGTGTAACTCTAAGTTTCGCTTTACGCAATATGAATAATAATAATAAAACACTTTATTGCACATAATAAATAAAGAATTACAAAATACATGAATATCAATTTCCTAATTGTGAAAAAAAATTATTAAAAATTTCCTAATTCAAAGAGATCACTTTTAGTGATAGGCGGCCTTATCACTAAAAGTGATCTCTTTGAATTTGGAATGAGTTGGAAAGTGGAGAACAGAATGTCTGGACACTAGGCCAAGACACTCCGTTCTCTCTGACTAGGCCTGCGATATTGGAAGAAGCGTTTTTTAAGTTAAAAAAGTAAGAAACGCGGAATCTTCTTCAATACATTATAGTATAAAATTAGGAACAAGCGAAGATTTTTAACGAGCATACCATATTCAAAGTTGCCCTCCATAAAGTTAGCTCCATATAATGTAGATTTCTCTGCGGCTCTCTCTCGTCTTAAATGTTGATTACTTGTTTAATACTTTCGAGAGCGCCAGGACTTTCACTAGACACCACTGTTACAAACACAGCATAATGGTGTGTGCCCGATGCCGTCATCTAACGCTGATGACTGCTGATTGATGAGAACACTATTGTGTTTTACACATTAGAAAATATTTCCGAACGGTACTCATAATGGCTTGTTTGTCTCGAAAATATCTTTTTTAGGTAGCTAGTTCTATGGTATTTGAAATTTCTAAGTAATTTCATAATTGTAGCTGACGTGGCAAAGTGATCAGTGGTTGATTGTAAATGCGATTGTGTGTGGCTTGTTGGTTCGAGTCTTACTTGAGGAAATAATTATATTTATCCATTTTTTCGTTCTGATAAGACAAAAAGTCGCGTTAAGTTTCGCTGTTTAACACGCAATGCCACGAAATCGACACTAGCTTCTCTGTGAGTGTCCTGTTAAGCAGTATGAAACCTAGGTTACTTCATGCTTGCATTTTCTACTGATGTCTAAATTCAAAAGGAATACATACAAATATTAAAAAAAATCATCTAAATTCTTCTCTACAAGATATTTTTATAATACTTACATTATGTTTATTATTTGGTTGTTAAACGGTAAAATTGATTTGTAAAACAAAGGAAGGCTCGTATTACGGCACATTGTGTTAACAATAAGTTGCGAATCTTGCTTACCAATGGCGGACCACTAACATACTTTATATATATTTAATGCTGGTACGCACATTTACTGAATTATAAAAAACTGCTAAACCATGCAAATTCCGATGACGCACCCAGGGATAATCGTGAGATTAGTAATAAAAAGCCATTATGGCGCCGTGGTTCGGCGACTGACTGTGAACGCGATTGTTTGTGGGTTTGATTCCGATTCAGAGGAAGGCAGCAGCTTAACGCCTTACCAGGGTTAGCAGGGTGGTCTGAAAGAACTTAGCGCCAACAACAGTCCAATTACCGTTCAATTGGAGAATGATTATATTGTAATTATTTTCATTTCTTCGTTCTAATAACAGAAAGTGCAGCGTTTAATTTCGCCAATCAATCACAAAATTTGAACGAAATGTTTCGCGCAGTGTCTTGACACTAGGTTTTGTCTGAGTACCCTGCTATGGGGGACCCATCATAATTTTAACCGACTTTAAAAAATAAGGATGTCCTGTATACAGTTTTGTATACTTTTTGTTTCCGTATAACGTATTAACGTTACTGGGTGAACTAATTTTGATGATTCTTTTTTTATAATTATAGCTAGTGCTTCCCATTTAAATTTACTTAATCTTAAGCTAATCTAAGTCTTAAGTTAATCTTAACTAGTAGGTTTTGAGCTCTTCGTAAGAAAAACTTATACTGTATTTCACTTAAAATCATTTTTTTTATATATATAACAATTATTTTCTACCATATTACGATTTATACCCCTTATCTCGGTGGCAGGGTGCGCCCCCCGCCGTACAGGCAGGTAGCAGCGGAGTGCGCGCCGGCGGGCGAGCGCGCGCACGTGAGCGCCAACAACCTGTGCGGGGACCTCAACCGCGGCGTTATACCGCGCAACCCGCTCGGGCAGAACCCCAATGGGGAGCCATATCCCTTGTGAGTATTATTACTATTTATTTAAGTTATTATTGCATTTAAAGTGTGGAAAATCATTTTTAGAAAACATAAGCAAAAAAAAATTAATGTATCGGAACACGTACCCTGACGTACGCTTTAACGTATGGCTTAGCAGTTAGAGTGCTTGTGTGTCTTTGTGAGTCCCGCTACATTTAAATTTTTAGACGTTTCCTAATAAATGTTTTTCTATTTCTAAGCGTGTGATTAATGCTTTAAATATATTTTCCTATGTTTATAAATTTTAATAGCTGAAAACCAACATAATATGTCTAATAAGCAGAAAGAGGAAAAGTGAGTGATTTATATCTATTTGTTTTTCACTACACTATGCAAATTGTCTTTATCAATTTTCACGCTATCACGTGTCATAAGCACAATTGGAATTTGGGAGGTGTTAATTTGCTCTTACTGTTTGTTTTCGGCACTCTATTATTTAGGACTTGTTTACTGCAAACGATGTTTTTATTTTTTATAAGTAATTAGTAGTTCACGCAATAGGGTGTATTTAGCATCTATGTGAGGAATGTGGAGTGATTGGCCACAATATTTTTTACTAAATGGTATATAATATTAATCTATTAGTATACATATATTATGTACTATTAGAATGCACTATTAAAAAATAATTTAAAAAAAAAAGCTAATATGTGAATTGGGTAGGTGAACCATTTACTATAAAAATGTTTTTTTTGTTTACTTAATTTATTACAAACGCCAAAACGTCTGTCGTGGCGCAGAGGCACAACGTGCGACTGTAAACGCGACAAGTTGTGGGTTCGAATCCCACTCCAGAAAATGTAAAATTTAGTATATTAATTTCTTGGGTTTCGCGGCGTTGAGTTCCGCCACTTAACACGCAATGCTTCAAGTCGGTGGAAAGTGGGGAACGGAGTGTCTTGACACTAGGTTCTCTGGTTCCCTCTGCCTATCGTGCTATATGCGGGATACAGCGTGAAGTTAAAAAAAGAAAAGAAAAAGAATATTTATATAGTTGATACATAAGAATGACGTATAATTTATAAGTAACATTTTGTGTTATTTACATAATACAACGGCAAATATCTAATTCCAAATAAAATGTATTAACTGCACCATTAGTATGTTTAGTGAAATCTTCTTAGAGACACACATTAAAATAAAAATCGTGTAAATATTTCGCAACTAACCAACGTTTTTAAATGTGTCATTTGACCGTCGATATATTAGTATGTACAATAGTAACATAAAAATATCGAAACCGCAGTGAGTTAATCCGCAACCACACGCTGCGCTTCCTCTCCCGCACTCTGCCCGTGCTGCGCGCGGACGAGGCGCTGCCGCGCGTGGCGCACGTCGCGCACGACGCGCACGACGCGCACGACGCTAGTGCTGCTGAACACTTGCAGCACAACAGGTATGTGGTGGACTACACTTTGATGTGTCGTATATAAATAGCGTAGTAAATACATGCTCAAAGATTGTTATTTACTTAGTAGGTACTTATTTGCTTTCTTTGAAAATAAACTGAATTATGTGGGTATGTTGGAATTTTGTATGACAATTTTAGTTCATGTTCATGCTACAAAGCGAATACAATACCTATTGAGAACTCAATTGTTTTATTTACATTACGTATATCATACCCCTTGCGACTAACACCCTCTCAAGCAGACACGTAGTGCTTGCAATTTACAGGGACTGAATACTCTCTTCCCTCAACTCACGGATGTCGCTTGAAAGACCAAAAGGGCCAATATTTCCAATAACTTCGAAAAAAAATTAAAACACTTCATATAGCTTTTCTTGATTGACTGAATGGACCTAATTTTACTAAATACTTCTAAGTATTTTTTAATTAAAATTCGTAGTTTTTGAGGCTATCGTGTCACAGTGGAATAACGACACGTGTCGATGAATTTCATCACTCTATATGCAATGTATTGTAATTAAGCGAAAATTAAAGAATGGAGTGTCTTAACATTCCTCCTTCCTTTCCTCTGTCTGTTATGTGATATAACAAGCAGCAATAGCTTGAAATTAAGTAATATAACATAATATAATTACATTTTCCTTAGCATAATTAAATTCAAATACCACTTACTATACGTATTATTCTTATATTATATAAAAATATATATATTCAGTTCTAATGTGATAATGTCTGATAGAAAGCACAATTGTTTGTAGGATCGATTCCTGAAGGAGATATCTAAGATATATTTTCATTTGACTGTTAAAACAAAACGTGGCGTTGAGCTCTACCCCTTAACATGCGTTACTGAACGTAAAGTGAAGAACGGATTTTTTTTATCTTCACGCCGTATCCCGCGAATAAAGCGAAATGAAACTGCTTTTATAGTATGTTTATAACACTCCACAGACTAGACGAGCGTGCTCGTCGCTCAGTAGACTCCCCGGCACCAGCGGCAAGTGACTCAGTAGTCCCACTGGCCCCTCCGCGCCGCTCAGCGCGCTCGCTGCAGGACGACGTGCCTTCCAGTGAGCTGCGCGCAGAGCACCGCGCTGATTCCCGCGGCTTCTGTGATGGCGGCGGCGTGTGAGTATATTTTGTTATTACTTGTGTTTTTATTATTTTTTATACATGTACTATTGATTAAATTTGGGTTTAGATTAAGTATATTTAGGCCATCGCCACCGATGCAGTGTTGCAGCAATTGATTGTAAGCGTAATTGGTTGTGAACTCGATTTCAATTCAGAGGAATTATTATTTTTTTTTTTTTACTTCACGCTGTATCCCGCACATAACAGAGTAGGCAGAGGGAACCCGAGAACCTAGTGTTAAGACACTCCGTTCTCTTAACAAAATTAATAAAGAATTTAGAAGGTACATTATTTTAGTAAATTCACGTTTCTGTTTCATAGTATTGGGCATTTTAAAACATGAAACATTAACTTAGTATATATTTTAATGAAGATTAAACCAAAAATCATGAACAAATCATAACATGTATTGTATTTTTTTTTTTTTATGATCTAACAAGTAAAAAGACAAAGTAAACAATTATTAATAAAAAGTCAACAAAAATATTCGAAAATATTTATTAATATAGTCTAAAAATAACATTCAACACGAACACTTACAAAAATACTGTATCCGAACCAAAAGTAGTGACCTCTCTATGCAGCCACTGGACTATATTACATATAATCATAATAACATAATAATCTTTAACATAGAAAAACATTTTTACAAAACGTATATAAATTTAAACGCAGCGGGACTCAAACCCGCGCCTTTTGGAAACTGGCTTGCACTCTAACCGCTAAACCATACGTTCTTATCCAGCTATTGAAATTCTCCAGTTATTTGTGTTGTAAGCATCTCTGTAGATATTTACAAATTTCTGCTACCCGATTTTTACTAAGAACAATCGTTTGACAAGAGAGAATTCTATTTATTAACTTTTTTTAATATCTTTAAAGTTACAAAAATTACGTCTATAATAGAAAAAAACAATGAAAAAGATGGTTCGCTTCTAACTACGTTTCAATTTTAATAAAAAATATTTTTCTATTAATAAGTGTGTGGTAACACTTTACAAGTATTCAAAGAAATATTTACCATAAATACTAATAACTTACTTAATTTAATATAACTAGAAAATGTAAGCCACATTACTGGAAATTTTAAAAATTTGCAATTTAAGACATACATACATTCATATCTCCACGCTGTATCTCGCATATAGCAGGGTAGGCAGAGGGAACCTAGTGTTAAGACACTCCGTTCCCCACTTTCCATCGCATTGAGGCATTGCGTGTTGAGTAGCGGAACTCAACGCCGCGCTTTGCCTTGTTACCAAACCCAGGAAATGAAAAACTCCATTTCCTGGAGTGGGAATCGAACTCACAACCTGTTGCATTTACAGTCGCACACTTGTGCCTTTGCGCCTCGACAGGCGTTAAATTTAGACATTTTAAAATCATTCATATTTTGAAATGAAAGTTTCATTTAATTTCGTTATTATTATCCCTTTTTAATAAAATCAAATATTTCGCAGTTGTTTAGTTAATATTATAACAAAAAATATACAGTTTGAGTCTTGAACAAATAATTTTATATATTACCAAAAAATATTTTATACTTGTATCGAAACATTATATAATATGGTTCTGATTTTTAAACAATTACGGTGTCGCGTGCTACGTGGCGGAACCCAACGCCGCGAGGAAATGAAAATACTAAACATTAGTTAATATTTTCATTTCCTGTAGTGGGAATCGAATCCACGACCTGTTGCGGTTACAGTCACGTTTGTCTGCGCCTCGACAGGACTCGATTAGCTTATTTGAATATTTAAATTTTGATTTGATTGAGTGGTCTGGAAGGCTATGTGGGTTTAGCGCCAAGTCGTATTAAGTCAGCTTTTACTAGTTCCAAGGCGTCAGGTCTTTTGCCGTCTATGAAATACACACGACCGTCTGCTTCCACCTGAAATATATAGGATATTTATTTTAAACGATATTAAAATAATTTAATAAACTTAAAATAATTTAATTATAATCATTTCCTCGGGTGGGAATCGAATCTATTACCAATTGGCATTAGAGAGATGCTGTCTCACTGAGCTGATTTCAATATTTTTAATTATTGTTTTCTATTATGTATATATTTATTTTATTCACATGTCTACCGCATTTACATCAATTTAAAAATAGCCACTTTAAGGTTTTAAAACATTATGTGTTGGATGAAATTTGGTACTTTGTGTATTTTAAATGAAAAAAAATAAACTGTCACTCTGGGAATGACAGAAGTGAAAACTTCAATATTTACATCGGTGAGTGCAGGAACATCTTAAGTCCGGATTTTCAAATTTTGCAGGAGGGAGAAATACAACACGCATCTTGCTTTTTTAAGCTAGTTTAAATCGATTAGGAATTTTTGTATTTTTTGTGACTTACGTTGTTTCTGCACTCACCGATTCACTTACGGTATGTAATTTTTCAATTGAAACAATCACACACAACACGGTCACACACACACACCTCGTCGCGGTACCGCAGGTGGTGCGGCCACACGCACGTCTCGAAGTACCCCGCGATGTCTGGCGGCGAGTACAGGCGCAGCGCGCGCCACGACGCGCACTCACCGTACTCTAACACGAAGTAGTACCTGATACATACCAAAACAAATATATTCATACACATCTACAATAAACCACTTCTTTATATAACAGTAAAAAAAATATAAAAATTAACTGTATTCCACAACTATGAAAAACCCAAAATGTTGTTTCTCTCAGAAATTTCGAGAAATATCTCCCTTTATTGCTTCTCTCATTACTTCCCGAAGAGTGTTAGATATGATTTTTTTTATATTTCTATAATTAATTGTTTCTACTGTACGATACCTGTTAGTCAGTAACGCAAACATTTCTTATAAACATTACAAAATTTTAAAATTTTACAAAACTTCAGGGTGCCGTCCAAAACTTCTCACCAATTAAATCCATTTTATTTTAATTCAATTACTTTTCTTTATTTTTAAAAATACAAATCTATACATCTTCTCTTACTATTTCCCACAAAAACGTTAGGTCTTGATAGTAAATACTACAATATAGTCAGAAAGAATCTAGCATCAAGACATTTTATCAATATAAAATCACATTAAGCAATCAAAACAATCTTACTAAATAATTATTCTCTACAATCTAAAAATACAACATGCAAGAATAAATCATTAAATATTTTACAATTTTTTAAAAATAAAATCTCAACTAACCTCAAATCACAAATATCCATAATAGGTTTATAATTCAACACAGTGAACCCCTCTATCACCATAAACTTCTTCCCCAACAACCTCCAACTGGCCTTCCTCTCGATCGACCGGGATTCCGACCTGTCCTCCCCTTTCAAAGTACTCAAAATATCTTCAAACATGCCTTCCATGTCCAGAGAGGACAAAATATCATAATTATTATGATCCAACCCTTCGCATTTCACATGTTTCGGGCTATCATCGGGATAGAAATATTTATCTTGATGGAAAACATATACAGGGGTTAAAAGATTCTGCAGTTTATTGGCCAATGTTGTCTTCCCCCCGCAAGTGACCCCCGACACTCCTATTATGATCCAGTCTTCTGTCGCCATTTTTTTAATGTTTTTTTTTATAAATATGGAAATATGTGGTAGAGTGTGAATGACATTAATCCCCCTATGAAAAAGAACCCCCAAATAGCGCACGCCAGTAACGCCCACTGTGGGTCGGGAATGTATTTATATAGTGTTAAATCTGAAATGTAATATAAAACATACATTTTAAATAAATTAAACTAAAAAAGCACGAGTTAAAACAAAAGTGGAGAGCGGAGAATATTGACACTAGCTATATTATGGGATAAAGTGTGGAGCTCCTATAAAAAGGCACTTCATGTTTTTTCTCGCATAGCAGAGTAACCTAACATATGCTAGTGTAAAGACACTACGATTTTCACTTTCCACCAGAATATAATGTGTTAAGTAGCGGAACTCAACGTTGCGTTTTATCTTACCAGAGCAGAGAATCGAGAATAATTTAAATATTACTGTTATTCGAGTAGGAATTGAATCCACAATCAATCGCGTTTGCAGTCCGACGGTGTCCCACTGCGCCACGATGGCTTCAAATGAAATTAATTTAAATTTGCATAGCATGTTTAAAATAAATAATTGAAAAATTAGGAAAAAAAATATTTACAAATTCTACACAAATATTTTGTTTAAAATATATTTTCAACAAAAAGATAATTTAATAATAATGTTTTTTTATATAACAATATATGTATTTGTTAGAAGAACCAACATTTAGTAGTAAAATAAATATATATAAGTCTTACCTTCGTCAATAAAGGGATAAGAATCGACCCAGAATATAAAAACAACGTATATAACGAGAGTGGTCACCAATACAAATTTTCCCAAAACCCTGTCCGGAGTTTCCATAAATACATCACTATGTACACTTTGTCACAAATACAAAAAAGTCACTTATAAATACAATTTATTTCCTTTATTAACCGCAAAAGTATGTTTTTTCAAAGTCTGCAAATGATTCATCTGGGAACAAGATAGACTTTTGCTCGTCTTTCTTGATTTCAATCTTTTCACAGAGCGGCTTGCCTTTGATTGCTCTTTCCACTATCTGTAACATAAATATTAACTTAATATATATACTAGCATAATGCATATATTTGCACTTATAAATCTTATGAGAATTGTTTAGAGGAACTCAACCATTATTTTATTTATTAAAAAAAATATTACATACTTATAAAATTTAATATTTTGAAATTCTCAAAATTATGACTATGAGTATATACTGGCTGTGGAGGCTATTCTTGTCATAAACGCATGAATTATTGGTTTCTAATGACATCAATTTAAAAAAAAGTAAAAAATATGTAACAAAACAACTGTTAACTTTGTTTATTATATCTCTTTTTAACACTAAATTAAATCTTCATGTATAAGTATATACTTTGATTGTACCTGATATTCTATTAGATTGCTAGATACAGATATATTATAAAATAATTATGACAATGATATGAGCACCCGCAGTTACTGTGACTACCGAATGTGAAATGAGCTACTTAAATAAGTAAAACTGAATATGATCTAAGACTTTCCCAGTCAGGAATAGACCTTGATGGTGAATGATTATGGCATTGGGACAAGGTGAAAGCATTCAGTCCTTATGTTAAACATTAGTGTCTAAGTGAACTTTATCTCTGTTGGCACTGGTTCAACACACTAGTTCACTTTCCATCTAGGTTCGATTTGCGTGTTTGTGTTTCCGTGACGCACTATGCGTTTCACTGACTATGCCGTGCACCAGTGGCGAGGGGTGAACATTTTAATTAGGCAAGCCGGTAAATTCCGATTCCGATTCCGGAATCCGATGTATATTTAGGGAAGCCGGTACATAGATTTAGGGAAACCGATGTATATTTAGGGAAGCCGGTACATAAATTTAGTAGGGAAGCTAGTAATTTCCTGGCGACCTTTTTTTAGCTCTCACACCTTGTTTGACTTTGTTTTTTGGAGCTCCACATTTTAGTAGTATAGACGCCTCGCCACAGCCGTGCACTAACACTATACATTTCACCATTGCTTGCAGCCGGTAGGGAGTGTGATCCACTGGGACTCTGTTTGTTATGTATCCATCTTGGTAGTGAATGATATGATAACAAATCTTGTACATCAGCCCAGTTATTAGTAAAGTATCACTGAGCTCGACTCGGTCCTCGGTAAATATAAGAGTTGCTAGCTAGAACTAATCTCGCTTTTGCTGCTACTAGCGACTTAATGGCGTGCTTACTGCCTTGAATTTTGCAACAATAACGCAAGTACTTTAAGTAATTTAATCTCTAAAAATTACAAAAATTCTGTAACATCATCAATCTCTAGGGTTCCTTAAATTTTGCAAGTAACGATTACGAGACTCATTGTGTATTTTTTGCAATATGAGTACTATAAATGGATCCCAGCTGCTTGTATCTATGCCGCGGTTTTTAATGGCATACATACACTTGTGAGTCGCGTCATGGATCCTCTTGATATGCGTTACTAATGGTTGCTAAATGGATATTGAATTTAGTAATGTATTTGCGTACGAAAAAATCAATCTTACGTTATTATATATATTGGTCAGTATTTCCCATGTGATAGGATAGTTTTCTGTGCTAATCTGTAAATTTTGCACTAATCGCTTTGCCTCTCCTCTAAGCTTTCCCTTAAGAAATTGCATTTTTTGGGCATTTAAACTGGCAATGTTATTATGAAAAATATCTAATTTTGATAACTACAATTAAATAGAGGAATATTTACTATTGGTGTCCATTACTAACTGTGCAGTACTGACCACAATATCAAATTGATTTCCTTCTTTTTCTATAATATTTAGCAAAATATAGGAAAAATATAATTATGGCAAAAAAAAATATTTGATGAACTCCTCAGTGGCTCAGTGGTGGATGGTGGAAGGCCATTAATTAATGTATGGTCATAGACTTTTTGATACATATATTATAAAATAATTTACTTTGGTAACTGACTGTAAACTGTCTTAATTGAATGAGTAAAAATGAATATGATCTAAAATGCTGAGTTGCAATGCGGCTGCAACATACAATAAGTGTATATGGCTATATTTTGCCCAATTAGTTTTTCTATAGTTTTAAAAACGTTTTCTATAGTTTTAATAAGTATTAAAAATGTAGGTTTCACTCACATTTCCTGAATGTAGAATTAGTTATATTATAGTAATATAACAAATATAAAAGAAAATATAACACATGTGAGTGTTTCAGTATCTTATCAGTGACTGTGGTTGTAAAACAGTTATCCTTATATAAGTTACATATCTAATGTTAACAGTAGTTAACATTAACTTTATAGTAGTAACATATTATTATTTCACTTCCCCGTTTCAAATTTAGTATCAGAAGTATGCTAGTGGAACAATTTCATTTATAATTATTTATCCAAATTTTAATGTAGCAGGATTTGGACCTTTTCTTCTTGGATGCTCAGCTCAATTAGAACTGTTGAGTTACGACGAAGTTATTGTTTGTTTTTGGTTGTTTTTGGCAACTCTATTTTCTTAATAAAGTTGCAAAAAAATGATTTTAAACCGAATAGTTTCTAAATATGTTTTATCCTAAGTGTGTGAATAACACTTACAAAGATTTTTACTTAGGCATTTGCCATGTATAAAAGGGATGGTTACAATAATACCTATTCTATGAAGACTTATCCATATATGTGAAGGAAAAACTTTGGATTCCTTTTTACGAAAATTAAGTGGACGGAGAAGAATGAAACTTTGTACTCTTATAGTTTATATAGGGAAGGACTGCACAATGATAATATCTTTTTAAAATAACACATAAAACATATATTAAAGTAATAAAATAAATGTTACATACACTACCATGGTTTGACATCCATGTTTATATAAAGTAACATATACACCACTATACAATGCTTTATTAACACATTTACAAGTTTTAAAATAAATATCTAATGAATATATAAAATAGAAAAAAGTTAATAATAAAAAATTACTATTATACTAGAACTAACCTGTTCTGCCACAGCACTGTCGGCAGTAGGTGTTGATAAGGCCAGCAATTTTTTTATATTATCCTCGGCTACTTCCTTCTTACTTTTTGGTTTTTGTTGTTGCTTTTTATTCTTTTTGTAAGGGTGACTGGCGACTACAAATTATAATAAAAATAGAATTTAATTGAAAACTTCTTTAGGAGCTTTAGGCATAAATGACACTTTTTATATATAAGTGAGTATTGAATAAGAATTGTAATATAATTTTTGTAGTACAATAATAAGCAAAAAAACATTTCATTTAAAAGTGAGTGCTACACAAAATATTTCCTAACGATTTGAAATATACACACATAATTGTTTATGCTATCACTTCTGTTGGCAGTTCCAGACTGCTACTGTTGTTGATTTTTTTTAAAAGTTTCGACGTTTTTATGGTAAGTAAAGTAGGTGCTTATCTAAAATGTTATTTTATAACATCTGAAGGAGACGTAATCTTAACAATATAATACGTACGTACGTACACATACAACATAAAAAACGCAACAACTGAATGACGCAACGAGTACCCAAATATTGTTACCAACCTTGACCCTGGTGACGGCCGGGGTTGGTACGACGTCGAGACTTCTTGTTAGTATGTTCTGGAAAATATAATCATAAACAATAATAACAGTTAGTAAATCTTTTAAAAAAACACACACAAATTTAATATTAATTATTACCTTCCGGGTCCACAAGTGCTAGAGCTTGACGCACTAGTGCTGAAGACATTTTAATTCATAGATACCAGTTTTATTAGCATTTATGTGGTATTAATTAAATGTCCATTCCTATTTTCTTTTATAACCTATAAACTGAACTGACAATTTTGACATATGACAATTCGTGTTGAATGTTACAAATGTCAAATTGACGCAGGCTTATTCTTGTTTAGGGTAGTTACACACTAACATAAATTTAGAAGTGATTAATAAAAAAATATTTATTTAAATTATTTGGGTAAATATTACGTAATCTAGTGGAGCTTATACATTTTTTGTTTTGTATATATTTACGTATATATAAACAATATATGTAAATATAAGACATTTTTGAAATGAGTATGGCTGGTTAGTTGGTAAATTATCTATCGATTTGCGATTCTGATAAAGAACTTTGGTCGTTATTAGATTCTGCATGCTGTACCGCGCCATCAACGGCGAGAGCTCGGGCCCCGAGCGTCGCGAGGACCCTGGCGCGGGTGTGGCGGGTGCGGGCGCGGCGGTGGGGGGTGTGGGGGTGGCGGGCGCGCGCTACGAGGGCCCGCCCACGCCGTGCCCGGCGCGCGTGGAGTACGCGACGCCGGTGTTCGCGCGCAACTACCAGGGCGTGTGGCGCTACGTGGTGCAGATCCCGTACGAGGGGTACTTCACGCAGACCGTGGAGGTGACGCGCTGCCTGCGCGCGCGCTGCCACTACCTGGACGGTGGCTGCCTCAGCAGCCCGCGCTGGCTGTCGCTGCTGGTGGCCGAGCTGCACTACCCGCCGGTCAGTACTCACCACTCGAAAGTGCTCGTGGTGGCCTATTTGAGTTAACTATATTTTGATTTGATTTCGTTCACACCTCGGAGCCCCTTTACTCTCTAGATTTTAAAAGACCTAGAAGAAATCACCATTTTAGAGGTCGCTTCTTGTATAGTAGAAATATTTACTATTTTTTCTTATTAATTATGGCTGGGTGCCCAATAAAGAATACTATTTTTATGTTATCTTCTCTCAACATAACATATATGTTTGTATTTCAGGAATACCAACAATTGCAAAAGCGTCTCGGAGAAGGTGAGACCGTAGCAACGGAGAAACCACCACACTGCGATGGTCATGACGAGTTAGGATGCTATCAAGTAAGTTATTGATTTATTTATTTTTAAATGATTGTTGTCTTTCAAGAAGTGATTTATATCTTTACAATAAAATTTAATTAAAAATATTGTAGTCTATTGTTGTTCATAATAAATTAAATATTTTAGCTTACGCTAATCGGTTTGTGTATGTATATATGGTATACAATGGCTTCACGCTTTATTTCGCATAGCAAGATAGTCAAAAATATAGTCGAGTGTCTTGATTAACTCATTTTTCACTATTTCGCTGAAACAAAGGAATGAAAATAATTTAAATATAATCATTTATGGAAGTGGAAATCAAACACTATCAGTCGTACCTGACTACGGCTAGGGATAAAGCGAGAAGCTAAGTTTAAATCAATCGTATTTAATGTTAATCGCTGTTCCACTGTGACTCGGTGGCGTCTAATAATAATAAGTAATATGCAATATTTTCGTATCGTGTTCCATAAATTAGCATGTATTTTGTCTCATATTATATTGCACTCTGAGTAAAGTGTGTGGTGTGTGTGTGTCAGGTGCGGCTGTACTACGACTGGTTCCTGGTGCCGGGCTCCTGCAAGTGCTGGAGACCAGACTACTTCGCGCGGTACGTGCGGCGCGCGCACCACGACCTGTAGCCGACTACTGCTGTGGAAACATCTTTTACTTATACACTACGAACAAAAATTCTAAAGTTGAGTACACATTTGCAATTGTAAATTATTTTGTGGTAGAAAATCGTCCGTAGAACTAAAATTGAACTTTAATTATACCAGAGTAAAGATTATTTATTTTTAATACCACATTATACGTTATTATTATCTAACATAATATGGTGTCCTCTCGAGTGATTTTATAATATTAATGACTAACGTAAAAGCTTTACATTAAAATTTAAGAAAAACAATTGTTTCTTGAAAACTATCGTTAAAATAATTATTATATAATCACATAATATTGTATATAGCAATATGTACTATAATAGAACAAAAAAATATATCGTCGGCTTAAAGTGAAAACCTATTTATTTCATAAAAAATATATTTAGAAAACGTATTTTTTTTTGAACGCATCGGGATTCGAACCCGCATTACTTGTCTCCCGTCCAAGCGCTTTGACCACTAACGGCTATATCCGGCTGTGTCGAAATTCTTATACGCTTGTTATAACTTATTTTTGTTAATATCTCTGTAGAGAGATTTTTACAAATTTCTGCTATCCAAAGATCATTTCCAAGAGGCGCGGGTTCGAGTCCCGCTGCGTTCAACATTTTTATACGTTTTCTAAATATGTTTTTCGTTTCCTAAGTGTATGATTAACACTTTAGAACTTAAGAAAAACTATTCATTTTATTAAAATGAAAAAAATAATACACAATCGTCAAAAACAGCGACTAGTTTTCATTTAAATTTGTCAAATAGGCGTTATGAGTAATCTATCAAAATGTATTTAGAAATTGACGACTTCAAGCCTTTAAAATATATTCATATTATTTAATAATATTTTTTGATAATTAAATTAGTATGGAGTTCATAAAACGACGATATAGATAATAAATGAAGAGTGAACGACTTGGTGCTAAGACTTAGTGACGTTGAGACTGTATTTATTTGTAGTAACTTTAAATATAAACTAAAACACATTTAAAGCTGTATTTACACGAATATTTAATGCCTACTTTAAAAATATAAATAATAACTTAAGTAAATTATTTAATAAATTAGGTAAATGAATTTCTTAAAGAGAAAAAATTGAAATTGATTAAATCCAATTAAATTTGTTATAATGCATGTCTTTAGACCAAAATTACTTATTTTTTATTACACTTTAAATTCGATTTATTTCTTTAAAAATATACATTTTTTTAAATTTTTTTTAATTAATAATAAACACATGATAGTGTAAATACACCTTTAGATAACTTATAGCTAATTGCTCGATACCATTGCTTTTAGTTGTAAGGAAAATAATTTTGATTTTAATTGTATTTTTCACGTAATTATCTCATTCTTAGAATTATTATGGCCTATGTATAAAAGTATAGCTTGAATCTATTTATATATAATAGTAATGTATATGTATGTATTTAGAAGGAATACATACAGAAATTATAAAAAATACATATCCTATGGTGTATTTGTTCTTTATATAGAAAACAATAATTAAATATCACAGTATACTTTTATAATTCTAACGGCAAACTGTTAAATTTATTAAAAATAATTATTTAACTTAAAAGTGACGTTAAACTAAACCATAGATAATATATTCTTAATACAATTTATTGTCTGTGGTTTATGGTTGGTGGACTGTGCTCAAAGTGCATTTATTTTATTTTATTAAATAATAAGTTTGCATCTAAGTTAAGTTAAGACATTATACCGATTAAATAAAGCACATTATTATATTTTGTGTTTTATTTTACACACAACCTAAAAATAATCTGAGGAAGCATAAAAGAGGTACTTTATTATTATAGTTTCCCCTATAGAGATAGGATGGGTAGACATCATTTTCCGAGAATGAGGTGGCTTCTATGGCGGACTGAAGTGACCACTAATTGTCTCCTCTCCTTCCATCTACCCTCTAGGCTGGCAACGCATTTACAACTCCTTTGGTGTTGTAAATGTCCATGGGCGAAGGTAATCACTTATCATCAGATACCACATACCTTCTGCTCATTTGACCAACTTTTGACCAATAAAAAAAAGAGCTCAATTTTGTGGAAAGTGGGAAACGAAAGTGTTAAAAGAGAACTGAGTGTTTTAACACAAGGTTTTCTGGTTCCCTATGTTATGTGGTTCAGCTAAAGCTAAAAAAATGTTGAATGACGGATTATAACGCTTTAACTGAGGAAATATAAATAAATTAAAGAATTTCTCGAATGAAAATTGTATTAACAATCATAACAAATACATTCAAACATTACACAACTCGTGTCGGTGGCGTCATTCTAATATTTAAAGAAGTGAATGTGCGAATGATTGACATCTATGTAACTGGCGCAAATCTAGAACCGAAAACCACTACATAAATAAGCGAATTCGTGCTTTTGCTGCGTAGTAGAGTAGGCAGAGAGAACCTAATGTCCAGATACTCCGTTCTACACGTTCAGTCCAAATTCGAGTAGATTTGTAAAGTACAAGAAGTATGAGTAACAATTTCTAAGTATGTATGACGTTCTAAGTATGGCGCGTGGAATGTGTGATAAAAAAAACAGTTTTCCGGTTTTCATGGCAGGACAAGAAATAATGAAAGAAGATTTCAGTAGCTTCACGCGTTATCCGGTATAGCAGGGTAATCATAGAAACTAGTGTTAAGACACTCAATTAGTCGCTTTCCGCACGGATTTCGCATATTGCATGTTAAGTGGCGAAACTCAATATGATAAAACATTGTCTTTCCAGAACAATGTTAATTTACATACATAGCTTCACGCTGTATTCCGCATATAGCAGGATAGGCAAAGGGAGCCTAGGGTAAAGACACTCCGTTCCCCACTTTTTGCCGAATTAAGGCGTTGCGTGTTGAGCGGCGGAACTCAACGCTGCAAAATGTTAATTTAAATATGATTTCTCCAAGTGAGAAACGAACCAATCACGTTTACAGTCAGAGAGACAGAGTATGCGATTTCGGAGTAATCTTAGTTTTTTGACTCCGCAATAAAGAAATACACAGATTTGCAAGTGTGACTTTAGGTTTGATATTAAGAACACAGAAGAAGCTCACACAGTTTGGACACACTTACATCTACTTACATCAGTGATGAAATAATTTTATAAATTATATATCATACAAAATTGCGTGCTGAAAAAATTAGGAAGTGTAGAACGTCGAAAGCTCAATAGCAGTGGTATTCCTTAAGTTTCAGGCCATATAAAAAGTATAGTAAATCTGGGTACAGTAAGTAAAAAAGTATAGTAAGCGTTAATCATAATTAGTAAATTAATTGATGGTGCCTGTTGTCGTTACAGTAACATTGACTCTTTGTTCTTACTATACACTCCACCAAGGATTAGTTGTTGATGCTACAGGGTGTGTATTACTTCTAAATGATTTAATCATGGGAAAAGTAAAACTAATCATGTTTGGAAAGTAATCACTTTTATTTAGTAGATATATTTATAGTTGGGGCGTACAATGTATAGTAAAATGATCTACTAAAGTGGGTAGCGGCGCGGTAATGTCCCGCGGCCGCGACCATTAAATTATAAATATACAATTTATATTCAAAAACTATCTACACAACCTCAATTATAGTCCACTCGCTCGCAGCTCGGTACACAGAGCGGACACTCTGTATATATAAGTGCAGCAGCATCGACAGCGCGCGAGCGCAACCCTGACTTTATTGTACATTACGATTAGAATAAATATTAAATATCAAGGATCAAATATTCAAAGAATTCGATTACAATATCTAGAGTTGCGTATCGCAGAGGTCGTCCCCGTCCTCCTCGTAGGTGTCCTCGTCCGCGTCGGTATCGCCCGGGGCGTCCCCGCGGCGCGCGCGCTCCATGTCGCGGCAGTAGGCGGCCGCCAGCTCCGTCTCGTAGAGGTCGACGAGCGAGATGTAGGAGACCTCGTCGTCCTCGAGCGCGATGGTCATGTCCTCGGAGGCGAGCGGCGCCGCGCCGCGGTACACGCGGTCGAGCTCGTCCGCGACGCACTCCGCGATGCACTCGTCGTCGTCGGTCTCCGCGCTCGTGTTGTCGGCGTACGGGATCTTGTGTATGCGGCTGCCCACCGGGTTGTCCGCGTTGAACCCGTTGCTGGAGTGCGCGATCGCGTCCGGGTCGTGCCGCCCGCCCACCGGCGCGTCCGAGAACACGCCGCCTCCGCCCGCCTCGCGCTCCACCACGTAGCGCGCGACGGGCCCGCCCTCGCCCTTGCCGTCGCAGAAGGCGACGTAGCAGGCGGAGTAGGGCGGCGGCGGCTCCTCCCGGCGCGCGCGCTTGCCCTCCGCCACCTCGCAGTAGGGCGGCGGCAGGTCCCCGCGCGGCGAGCTGCCCGCGCTCGACTCCGACCGGTACGCGTCCGACAGCTCCGGCACGATCGGCTCCGCTTCTACTATGAACTGCGGTGGCGGTGAAACTGAGGAACATTTACAAATTACGTTATAACATTAATAGTTCAAGTATTAGATAAGTTTATTTATTTATTTATGAGGTCTACCAACAGAATATAAAAATGTTACATTGCTCAGTGTTATTCCACTTACTGGCAGACACAACATGCTCCAACAATATGCAATATACTTCAACATTAATTTATATTTAAAATTAGGCTAAGTAGAGTTTATCATAAAAATATTATTTTAGTATAAATCAAAATTAACAAAAAAAAAGAAACAGTTTAACAGCTAATTAATAAAAAAAAAATTAAATAATAATAATTAAAATACGATAAAAAAACACATGATGAGAC
Source organism: Philaethria dido (assembly GCA_033558755.1). Taxonomy (NCBI): domain Eukaryota; kingdom Metazoa; phylum Arthropoda; class Insecta; order Lepidoptera; family Nymphalidae; genus Philaethria; species Philaethria dido. The sequence continues at coordinate 222,191 of JAKGSA010000616.1, forward strand.
AATATAAAAGATATAATATAAATGACAACAATACAATCATAAAATAAACTCAAGCTTAAGTCAAGATCCCTGTATACGCTTATAGATTTTATGTTTGAAAGAGCCAATGGTATCATGAGTCACGTCTAAGTTCTCAATGTCGATAGCTACTTTATTATACTCAGACAGAAGTGCTGGTATGGGAGAATTCATTCCTAATTTGGTCTTGTATAATTTAACATAAAAATATTGTTTTGGCCTGCGAGGTACATTATTTGCTACATATAATTCGAGCTGGCCGACTAGGTATTCTGACTTTATTCTATGGTTAAATAATTTATATAGAAATACGAAATTCAAAAATGTTTGACGTTCTTCTAGCGACATGAGTCTAAATTTTTTTATCTGGAAGTCATAATTGATAGATTTTGGGAGTCTCATGCGATATTCAAAATTATCTAAGTTCGTTACAAATGACGTATCCAAACGTTTAAAATATTTGCACAACCGAACTTCATTTTAGTTTTTGTTGAAAAACCAACGTAATTCTTTTAAGTGAGCACAATACGTCTTTTTATGATAATTTGGTGCACTTACACTAGCACTCTGTTTTCACAATATTTAACGAATAGTTTCACAGAATAACATTTGTACGGAATATTCAAGTCTAGACAGTTAACTTAAACTTTAAAACACTACTCTAGTAACTTATTATATTTTTAATTGTAAAAAGAATACGGAGCCTATATGCACGGGCGGACAGCGCCACCTAACCTCTAGCCTATTCTCTGCTCTCAAGTTGTAACGAATTATTTGTACTCACGAGGATTGCTGGTGGCGAGCACGTTTGGGGTCGGCCACTCTTCGGACCGCCGTCGTCGAGCTGAAATTTCGAAATGGTTTTTGAATAATGGCTAGCTACACGTATGTACAACGTGCGTAAGTACTAGGTAGGTGTGTGTCGTACAGCGTGCGTAGTTGCGCGTGAAGCAGCGGTCGGTGGCGCGCACGAGCAGCAGCGCGGCCACCAGCAGCAGCGCGCCGGCGCCCCACCCGCGCCACGACCACCACTCGCCGCCCGCCTCGCCCGCGCCCCCCGCGCCGCCCGCCCCGCCGCCCGCGCCGCCGCCGGACTGTTACACGTGCAAACATAACTAAACAATATCGGTATAAATAAATAAGAAATAAATAAGCATGATTAATAAGCCGCGGGTCGCTCACTCTGATCTTAACTTCAGTCCAGTTATTTTATTATGACGCTTCATACGTGCCCGTTAATAAATCACTTCGCTAATGTCACGCTATATGGAGAACACACGAACACGATTGGTCGGTAAAGAAATAATAATTTAAAACTATTATTTATAAAAGCGTGTTTTTAAATATATTTTTTATATTATTGCATTTTGATTTGTCCTTGTTAAGTATGCAAAAAATCGAATTACTCTGATAATTCAAAGTCGGTCAAAATCGCGTTTAAAATTTTCGTTACAAACATACATACCTACCTACGTAGATACATATTAAAGTAATAAAAGTGTCTTAAAAAAGATTAAATATATTGAAAGATACTATGAGAGATTGTATATGTATTCTAAAGTAACCCCATGTATTTATTACCTCGGTATCAGGGTCTGGTAGATGCCAGGGCGCGCCGAGCGGTCCCGGGCGCCAGGAGGCCGCGGGCGCCGCCGACGCGCTCTCCGCAGTGCCCAGTCTGTGCGGACCAAACGTAGACACGTTTACATTATACATACTACAAACATACAAAAAGAAACCATTGTAGTGTTATTCTCAAATAACACCTAACCTAAACCATATATATATATATATATATATTAAGTACACAAATATACATATACGTATTATTCTAATGCTATAATATAATATGCTCAAATAAAAATGTGTTGAAAAATGCTGTGGACCATAAATGATAAAAAATGAAACTTAGGTATTTCATTTTTTATTATTTTTATTAAAATATTAAAAGCGCTTGCGTTAGTGAGTGACTGACAACTTACAGCCAAAACTATACCCATAAAAAGCTTAATTTCGACAAATAGGTTTCTTGGGGATTGTATTGGAGCACTAAAACGAATATTTCTCGAAAATAAAGATCGGGAAAAAACGAAATGTTAGATTTTATCATCTACACAAACGCAGTCGCGGGATAAAGTTAGTTTTTATGTACATAAAAAATTTCATACTAAATTCAAATTCAAAGACTATTTTTTGTGTAATTTCACAATAGTTGTAATTAGTTACCTAATGAGTTGTCTGAGCTGGTTGGGCGTGTACAGCAGTATCTCGGGGCGGTGCACGCGCGGCCAGTCCAGGCGGGCGTGCAGCTCGCGCAGCCGACGCAGCTCCTATATGCACCAGTATATATATATATATATACAAATTTATGCATATTTTTCCTATTGATACATGACCTCATGTTCTAAGCGATCTTGCTCTAGTGTCTCTATCAATTTATATTATAATTTTCTTAAAGAAGTTTGTAGATTTATAATAGATAATACCAATAGTTTTACAAACTCCTTTCAAAATCATGTAACCTTGTTGCAAATAGCAATATATTAATTAAGCTACATAAATTAAGCACAATTAACATCAACAATGTTACCAAATATGGATATGACCCTACATACATATAACCACAGTTAAGAGGTCACAAGGGTATATAAATATTAATGTATGCGTATAAATATTAACTTAAATTCATGTATTTTTATATCTTTACGTACAATGAGTTATGAAAGTTATATTAAAAGTTAGGGAAGCAAAGTATGTAACAGACATGACAAATTTTGAAATATCATACAAGATAGAAATCAAAATAATAATTGTTTAAATACAATAATCAGATAATTAATACACAAATAATCAATTAACATACAAACATCAGTCTCGTTCTCAACTACCGCTCGGAAGGCAGCGTATAAGAAATAGATAAGCGAAAAAAAGAATTGGAGATAGTTTTGAGGAGTACAACGATGGACACGGAAGCAGTAGAGGTCGCAGTATTGACGCACCTTGGGTAGGGTTACATATAGTGTGCTACAAGAAGCTACCGCCGCGCCGCGCCGGCATAGAGGGCAGTCTTTATGAAGTATATAAGAAAGCGCATAAATAGAAAGATGTAGATAGTTTGAACAACGATGTACACAGAAGCAGTAGACGAGTAGTCCAGTATCCGTGACGCACCTTGGTGGCGGGTCGTGCCTGCGGGGCGGCGTGCCGGGTGGCATTGCTAGTGTGTACCTGTAGGTGGTGGTGGTGCGCGCGCGCCGTGAGCTCGCCCAGCTCCGCCAGCGACACGCGGCCGCGCCGCCGCCGCATGCGCTCCAGCTCCGACCACACCGGCGGGAGCGTCGCCTGCATACTCTGCTGACAACAAATTATGTACAAATACTACTTTACATGACAATTTTAAGAAATCATAGTGTTTTCTTTTCAGTTCAGTTCAGTTCAGTTATTTTATTGACGCTTCGAATGCGTGTCAGTTGAGCACTAATCACTTCGCCAATGTCACGTTGTATGTATTTTCTTTTGCGTCTTTACGCCTTTTCGCGCAGAAAAATCAAAGAAAATCTGGTGTCAAGACATTACGTTATTCACTTTCTACTAGATATCGGAATATTGCGTGTGGAGTAGCGGAACTCAACGCCGTGTCGTGTCTTTCTTTCCGTGTAGATTTGAACCCATAGTCGTCGTATTTGTCGTCCGAAGCTATTCCATCGCGCCACAATAATTTTAACCAACTTTTCTAGATAGATTTATCTTATTGTCTTATACAATACGGCATATAAATAATTAATATTAACAATAAAATGCAATACTCATATACAAAGCGTAGGTATAACATGTTCAATGTGTCCCAGTTGCGACTAGCAGCGCAGTTTCTATTATAATGTAGAGGGTCGCACACGTGGAGGATGCAGACCTCGTTCTATATGAAAATTTGCGGTTATCGATTTGTGGAAACTACGATATGTACTCGTACATCGGATTTAAGCGGAACTTGTTATGAAAAATCTATATCGTGATGGTATATATTATTACTATACTTAAACAACGTCTGTGGTGGCACAGAGGCACAAGCGTGCAACTGTAAACGCGATAGGTTGTGGGTTCGATTCCCACTCCAGGACATGTTAGTATTTTAATTTCCTGGGGTTGGTAACAAGGCAAAGCTCGGCGTTGAATTCCGCTACTTAGCACGCAATGCCTCAATTAGGCGGAAAGTGGGGGACAGAATTCTTGTAAGAGAGGAGAGCGTCATAACACTAGGTTCTCGGGTTCCATCTGCCTACCCTACTATACGCGGGATACAGCGTGAAATTAAAAAAAATATATAAAAAAAATGTTAAAACAAGTTCAAAAAGGACAAGGTTATCAATTCGACTAGATTTTTTAATTGTGTTAACATATAACTTTTTACTGGGTGAACCAATTTTGATAATTCTTGTTTTATATGATAGCTCGTAGTGCTGATTTCTTCCGGTTAATAAGTAGATAGTAAGATAATTAAGATTTGACGTGTAACTTTTGAATTTCAGTGCATTTTATTTGAAGTTGGTTTTTGTAAAAATCTTAATGATATACAAATATATGTAAACTACTTTTTCTACACATATCTTTAATAGATACCTAAATCAAAACGTTCAAAATGAAAGGTGTCTCACTTTAATAACGCTATAGATATTTTTGTAGCTTCACGCTGTATCCCGCATATAGCAGGGTAAGCAGAGGGAACCTGAGAACCTAGTGTTAAGACACTCTGTTCCGCACTTTCCGCCGAATTGAGGTACAGATTCGAAACCCTGATAAAATAGTATAACTTAATCTCTAAAAGCCACAGATATTACCTATTCACCGTATATGTCTATACATATAAATATAAGCTGAATATTTTATATAGGTGCATTGAAATAGAGAGACTGTATTCAGAGAGCGCTTAGCCTTTTGACAGTGACCTAATAAACCGGCCTTGACCTAATTCCTGCAACCTCTACGTACCAGTACTACAGTACTTCAGGTGCAACTACTGTAGTCGAAACTCATCATTGCTTTGAGAGAAGTAACGCTATTAAATATATTAAATATTATATATTTTTATTTTAAAATAGGTCAAAAACTCAAGTAACTGCTAAAGTATTTTGCAATCGCAGAAAAGCTGCTTTTAAGCATTTTATTATGATATTCTATTCATATCAATTTATCATTAAATATTACCTAATTTTTGTAGTTGTAAAGTAAAATCATATTGTTATTGTTAACAATATGATTTCACTTTAAGCACTTATTGGTTTCCTATATATTTACTGATAATCTAAATATTCACAAAACCGCTTATTAAATGCTGCCTACAATTAATTTGTCTTAGAATAGCAGAGTAAGGCAATGATACTCTCTTAATCATCGTTTCTCGTCATTATTTATCATTTAGGCTATCTAAGTGCAGTGGGACATTGTTTGATGGTAAGGACAATTGGTTGTGGATTCAATTGGGCTTTGGAGAAATGATTATACGCCTTTGCATACAGATACTAGGCGTTTATATTGTTATTTTCTGTTTTTTCTTGTATTTTTTTTGTGTGCAATAAAGATTTTTCTGTTCTATTCTATTCTATCCAAATTATTTTTGTTTCTTCATTCTAGTAAGACAAGGCACAAACGTTTTGTTTCATCACAACAGGCGAATTGGCGAATGGAGTGTCTTTACACTAGTTTTCAGTAGCGAGGGGTGAAAAATTTAGTTAGGCAAGCCGGTAAATTTAGAGAAGCCGGTGTATATTTAGGGAATTGAGAAACGTGTAAGTCTGCTGTTGTGTTTAGTCAGTTTTTGCCAAATGCGCTCATAGCGTTTTTATGGCCATTTAATGAAGTAATAAAATATTGAGTATGAATTTTTATAATTTATTTTGAAATAAATGCGCTATCCTGACGTAATGGGCACAGACTGTCTGAAAACGCGATTGGTTCGATTCCCACTCGAGATAGTTATTATATTGAAATTATTTTAATTTACCCGCTCGGGTAAAAGTGCGGCGTTGAGTTCCGCCACTCAACACACAATATCTCGGATTTGAGCGGAAAGTGGAGAACGGAGTGTCTAGATTTTTTCTCTTAACCCTGCTTTGCGGGATAAAGCGTAAAGCTGAAAAAAAAAATTCTCAATTCAATTCAAATTCAATTAAGTGTAAATAATAAAAGGTACGTGTTGTGAGTAAACTGAAGGAGTAACCCGAGGGCAGTGAGGCGGAAGCGGCGCGCTTCACGGCACGCGAACATACGTGCCGACGCGCTCCTGCCTCCTGCCTCCTGCCTACTGCTATGTACTCATATGAATATATTTGCTAACATATACTAAAATAAATAATAATGCTATGTATAACTTACGTATTTAAATGTTAAATATGTAACGCGTAATAATTTGTTTACTAACGTCCTAGTTTACGCGTTAATAACGCGTCCTAGCGACGCGTTTTTATATGTTACTTTATATAAACATGGATGACAAACCATGGTAGTGTGTATAGGATTTATTTTATTTATCTAATATACATTTTATGCATTATATAAAAAAATACCAATGTGCACTCCTTCTCTATATAAACTATAAGTGTGTCAAATTTCATGCTCCTCCGTCCACGTAATTTTTTTATACATACTAAGATTCATTTCAAAGTAATATTTACATTAAAAATAATCTTACAAAAAAGAATAGTATAAATAAACAATTTGGTAATATCTAGGATTTAACAACGGCCGTAATGAAGCCAATTATATAGCAATTATATGAATCAGCGGAGTGTATGTATGTATATACATTACATATATACTCGCACGGTAGACACGCTCCGTGGACGAAGGTCTTTAGATTTAGGCATCGAAGTAAGCCAATAAGTAAATATTAAGGACCAATCACACGCAAGCACTGAAAGAATTAAAGTGATAATTCAATTATTATTATTATTTCGTGGCGCAGAGGCACAAGCGCGCGGCTGTAAACGCGACAGGTTGTGGGGTCGATTCCCATTCCAGGAAATGTTCAGCACGCAATGCCTCAATTCGGCGGAAAGTGGGGAACAGAATTGTTGTAACAGAACGGAGTGTCTTAACACTAGGTTCTCAGGTTCCTATGCTGCTATGTGCGGGATACAGCGTGAAGTTAAAAAAAAATCATTAAAAAAATGTAGAAATATTTCAGCTTTTCGGGGTTTCATTATGGTAGGGTAGAGAAAGTAGTGTTACGACACTGTACTTTCAACCCGAATTCTAGACTACACAATAACTCCCGAATACACAATGTATTAAGTGGCGGAACTCAACGCTGCTGCTTCCCAAACTGTAAACTGTAAACTGTTATACCAAATCGGAGAAAAAAAATATTTTAAAATAAATATAATCGAGAGATCATATGGTCGAGACACCGAGTGGGAATTGAGCCCACAATCGGTATTAGCTTTTCACACTGTATCCCGCACATAGCAGTGTAGGCAGAGGAAACCTGAGAACCTAGTGTTAAGACACTTCGTTCCCCACTGTATATAAAATGTAAAAATATTTAATGTCGCAACTTTTTCGGAGAGTGGATAATTGATTTATATGTCGCCATACATGCAGTATGTCATAACAGTATAATATTAATTATAGAATACATCCCTTGCTTCTCCACTATCTCTTCAATATACAGAACGGCAAGAAAATGTGAATGAGTACCATATATTCTTAATTTTCTTGACTTCACCACTAACTAGTGGTGAAATCAAGTAGTAATTTGTATTATTTTTTATATGTAGTTAAAAAATATAACTAAAAAGTTAGTCAGTAGTTAGTTAGTGGAACCCTATTAGAGTTAAAGATAATCAACATGTTCAAGCATTAGTATATATTATCAGGCAAGGTCTATTACAATTTCGAATGAAACTTCCGGATTCCTTAAACGGATTAATTGCGTAAGTTGGCAGTCACATGTAGACTGCAAAGCGTTTGTAACGTACGGATTTCCAATAATGTATTTCCTAATATCAAAATATTAATCTAGGTAAAATATTTTAACCATTTTTCATAGTTTCACGCTGTATCCCACACATATTACAGTATACACAGGGTAAGCATAGATAACCTGAGAACCTAGTGTTAAGACACTCCGTTTCATTCCGTTCTCTTTTAACAAAGCGTGATGAGTGGTGGAACTCAGCGCCGCGTTGAATTAATATATAATATTTTAAAAATTAAAGATCTAAGTGTGTATTACAACATTCAGCTTCCCGTTTTATCCCGCATAGCAGGATAGACAGAGAGAATCTAGTATCAAGACAGCAGTGGCGAGGCGTCCATACAACTCGATTTCCACCGGCTTGCCTAACTTTTCAAAGTTTCTAATATGGAACTTAAAAAGTAAAAGTCGCCAGACAAATATTAGGCATAAAATTGCAAAAAAAACAAGTTCTGACATCTTATAGACATAAAAAAAAGGTCATCGCCAACATTCGATAGTGAAATTACTAAATACCTTCACATCCTATACCGGCTTCCCTAAATATATCCGGCTTCCTCAAATTACCGGCTTCCCTAAATATACACATCGGCTTTCCCTTAATTTACCGGCTTGCTAACTAAAATTTTCACCCCTCGGCACTGCAAGACACTCCATTCTTCTCTTTCCGCTCGAATTCAGTCATTGCGTGTTGGGTGAAAGAAACTCTACGTCGCTTTTTGTCATACATACCACAATGAAAGTAATATAAAGATCATTATTTCCTACATGACAAGGTTGGCTGGTAGAAAGGAATGCTGTTCAGCGTTAAGTCCGTCTTTTGTGCATTTATATAAAATAATATTTTGTTGCAATGAAAGATAAGAAAATAAATAAATAAATAATCATTCCCCGAGAATATTCATCGCTTAAAACAAAGTATAGTGTACCACGACGCTCGCACCTAGCAGATACTCCGGCCTGCAATGCAGCGCTCGGCTCTATGATAATTATGATTATTTATTTACGCCGCCTCCCTGACAGCTTTTAATGACAAGGCGTTTTTGCTCCTCATCAAAATATTTATATATACATACAGACATGCATATATGTATAGTGAGGGTGTATATGTAGTATACATAGTGTGTATGTATAAATATATTTAAAAAAAAAATAGTTTTTATTTTGCCATTTGCCATAGATAAACAATCTCTAGTGACAGTTTATCCATGGCTTGTTATAAGAACATAAATGTTATTTTGAAATAGTATGTATATAAATTAATAAAAATATTTTTAAATATCTGCGATATTTGATAAATTCGACAAAAAGCAATCCTACGATTTTTTAAGCATAGCAGTGCCAGGCAGAGAGAATCACATTTTTCAAAACACTCTATTCTTCGCTTTCCGCCCGGAATTAATAAAAAAATAATATGACCAGTTTTAAATTATGGACAAAAACAAATAGGTCAATGAAAACTCATGCGATAATTAATTACATACACATGGACAGCCTTACATTTGGTATTCAGCTTATATAACACTGATCTTATAACATAACATGCAAGAATGCTTAGTATCTAATATATTGTAAACATTTAACGCAAAAAACTGCATACAATTACAAAATCTATGAAAAACAGCACATAAATTGTATTTCCTTTAATGACTAACACTACAGTTTTCAGTCGACATCTAACTCACCGGAAGCGAGAAGCGAAACAAATCTCACAATAAATAATTCACATCACCACAATTCACATTGGTTCTAAAATGAGTCACTAAGGGGAGTGTTCAGTGGCGGAGTCTCTCTCATAGCGGGTATACGTGTGGTCCGGACGACGGCGGCAGCTCGACTGCCGGCGGGTGTGATGGTGGCGGCGTGTCCGCGCACGCGCCAATGTCGATCCTTACACACAAAGCTGGCGACCACCCGAGCAGGAGCTATGCAACACACTTAACCAGCTTATAATAGTAACATAAAAGCATCTAACATGCATATAAGGCAAGTCAATATAATTGACGAAAACGTCTCCGACAATAATTTTTAGGTAGAAAGCAGCTTGACCTTCCGTGAGTTTTTCACATTGCGTGTTCAGTTATGAAACTCCAGGGGGCTGAAAGAGAGCGGAGGGTAAAATAATTCAACAACAATAATATTTTTATTTGTTTATGTTACAAAATAAGCTTTTGTAAGATCGCTTATTTAGTAAAGGATTGGATGTAAGCAGAGTGGCGCGGTGGAAGCGCGCTGGGCTCACATCCGATTTCGATCAACGGACCTCTGTCCGTGGATCAGAAACCACCTACAAAAAAAAGCCCGAACCGTGGCACGAAAGATATGAAAAAGATCTTTCGTGCCACGGTCCCTTCATTTACATGTTATCGTTTTTTAATATAGAATTATATTTTTATTTAAAGGAGGTTGTTGAAGACGCTCGAAGTATATCAGACACTGACACTGATACCACTATAATACGCTACAATGAACTTAAGATTATTATGATTTTTTTATTTTTTTGAATTTTAAATATTTGGATTAAAAAAAAAAACAAAAAAGTACTTTTTGAATTAAAGGTAGTTACTACCTCATTCATAATTTATAAATAATATTACGTCTTCTGAATCAAATGTTCCTCTAGTCTATGTAAAAAGAGTAGTCACTGTCTAAAATAAATAATTGTAAAAGTCTTTTTTTAAAAACGTCCCACTGAGTTTCTTGTGCCGGTTAAAAAATTAAGCAATTGACTTAAATGTTCAAAATATATATAAATATTGACTTCATTTTACAAGACGATTCTATAACAACGTGCAGTTAAGATTATTTGCATAACAATTCAAGTATTATTGTAAGTAAATAAACCTGTTCATGTCTGGTATTTAGGTAATCAAGTACTAGTAATACTATTCATTAATTAAATATTTGCTTTATATGCATATTTTGAAACGCTATAAGGAGTTATTTTATTTAAGTTATAGTGACTTTGTTGTGAAAGAAGATAATATATATATATTGTTGCAAAGGGTCAAGTAAAAAGAGCACTTATAAGTTTCTTTTTTAAGACAAGAAGTAAATGTGAGCTTCGCTTTGCACACATAGAGACTATTTCACACATAGAGACTATGTTATTGTGTAATTAATTTAATAAAATAAAGTATGGGTAATATTATAATTACTCAACGAATTAATAATATCACATATACTCGTAGACTGTGTGCTATGGATACAAGGAATTACATTACAGGAACCAAACAAATCATAAAAAAGAATTATATACTTTTTTACCCCATAAGATCAGATGTTACTCAAGTAGGTAACATCGTGCCTACACACTCGATCACGATCCACGATACACGATCTGCACTTCCGTCTTGTTTAAAAAAATATTTACTAGCAACTTATTCTGTACCAGGAAATTGAAAATGTATACTTTTTACATTTATACAAACAATTAATTAAATGATTTATGGTTTTTGTTTGGTGGTAGGAGGTTCGTCCTCCGTCTGGCTCGCGACCACTATCATGTCAAAGACGAACCGCCAAATATCTTATGATGTGTTCCGGTTCGATGGCATGTAAGCCAGGTTTTCCCCTATCCCACCCATCCTTTCCCCAAAATGTAGTGGTTCCGATAGCGGACTACTACATTGTCCTCCCCTTCCATCTGTATCCTCTAGGTTGGCAACGCATCTACAACGCCTCTGGTGTTGTAGATGTTCATGGGCGAAGGTAACCACTTACCATCAGGTGGTCCTTCTGCTCGTTTGCCATCAGTTATCCATAAAAAAAAAAAAAAAAAAACAGCATGCAAATTGTAATTTTCAAATATATAAATGTAAAAAGTACACATTTTCAATTTCCTGGTACAGAATAAGTTGCTAGTAAATATTTCATGGATCGTGATCGAGTGTGTAGCTACGATGTTACCTAGGTCTATCCAGCTCTATGTGAGAGAGAAGATTTTTGTTTTGTTCACTTTGGTAAAAAAGAGTGTGACGATAAGTCCGGCCACCCAACATTTAATGTCTCGGTTTCCTACAGAAAAAATAACGAACGAAATGTCTTGACCCTTAATTCCCTCCGTGTATCTTGCTCTAAGGAAAAAGGTGTTGACCTGAAAAAATAACCATTCATCGAATTTTAAAAATATAACAAATAATTTACAATTAAAACTTATCTATTAGAATCTCAGTAACAGAATAAAATCAACAAGTTGCTAGGATATAATAATAACAGTGTATCTGAGTACCGCGTGGGCGAGCGACTCCTCGTGCCGGGTTACTTGTCAGAACAGCTTTTACGGTTAAGTGCATTTGCACGTACTAACTACAATGTTCTGCTCTAACGCTGGTTTCAATTATGTAAGAAGTGACTGTATTTTATACAAGTATTTACATGTTTACTCGTATATGTGTATATTCAAGCGTGCGACTGTAAACGCGACTGGTTGTGGGTTCGATTCCCACTCCAGGAAATGGATTTTTTCATTTTCCTGGGCTTGGTAACAAGGCAAAGCGCGGCGTTGAGTTCCGCCACGCAATGCCTCAATTCGGCGGGATGTGGGGGAACGGAGTGTCTTAACACTAGGTTCCCTCTGCTTACCCTGCTATATGCGGGATACAGCGTGAAGTTATGTATGTATATGTATAATGAAGTATTATTAAATCATTATATTTTGTTACTGTTCTGTTAGGTCATTGTGGCGCAGTGAAACGTCTGAATGTGAGCATAAATGGTTGTTGGGTTCGATTCGCACTCAGGCTCAGTAAGGAATTTTATATAAATTACTTTTGTTCCTCCGTTTTGTTAAAACAGAGTCTGGCGGTGAATTCCATCACTAAACCAGTAATGTTTCATTTAGAGCGGAAAGAGAACAGAGTGTCTTGACACTAAGTTCTCTTTGTTTACCTTAATATGCGGGAAAAAGTGGGAAGCTGATTATGTCATATGTGTTACATAAAGTTACTTTTTCGTTATTTTAATAATCTTGGCAGGAAGTTAAAAAAATAATAAAAAAACAAAAATAAATAATAGAAACATATATGAATACATACATCCATGATATATTCATATGCTGTACTAGCTGTGTGATGGAACTGATCTCATTATTATAATTAACAAGCCTACACGAGTGAAATTATCGATTATACCGCATTTCATAACAACAACAAACAAGTGTTTCGAAAGCTTCATATTAAAATCATAAAAATACCATACGTGATATTTCATCCATATTTGACTAGACTGGATTTAACCCACAACGGGTTCGATACTCACTGTTTTGTAACTTCGATCTAAAATAGGTTAAGAATGGAAAATTATATTAATTATAGATCTTTATCACAGTGCCAAGTAAATGTAAGTAGAAGGTTTACACTTTATGTCGCATAGCAGGGTAGTCAAAGTGAACATAGTGTCAAAACACTCCGTACACCGCTATTTGTCCGAATTCTAGAAAGAAGTTAAAAATATAATGATTGAGCTTTAAGTGCAACGGCTGTTTGTACATCTATAATATTCCGTTCTCTTAACATTTATTTTTCCCACTTTCCGCGGAATTGAAGCATTGCGTGCTGAGTGGTAGAACTCAACGCCGCACTTTGCCTTGTCATCAGAGCGAGGAAATGAAATATATTTAATAATTTCATTCCCTGGAGTGGAAATCGAATCCACAACCTGTCGCGTCTACAGTCACACGCTTGTACCTCTGCGCCACGACAGGCGTCTCTTCAATATAGTATAAAGTATTTATTCAATATAAAACTAGTATTGTAGGTCAGCAGAAGCTTTCAGCGTCGCTCTGACCTCAACTAGATTGAGTTGCGGCACTGCGTCAAACTCCGCTAGTGCTCTCTCGTCTCGTTATGTAAAAATATTCACTTTATATTATGAAGTGTTCAATATAAATTATATTCCTTTAATTTAGGCTTCTAATGTGGTCGTAATAATGTTACTTTTTTTGTTAAAATATTAATTTTGTTAAATTTTCACTTCTAAAACGAGGCTTTTGTTTTTTTTCTTGTAAACAATATAAAAAAAGATATATTTATCAAAGTATTTTAATACTTTTGTTATTGTAAGTTAAAATACCACCACTACATATATATATATATATATATATATATATATATACTCGTATATAAAATGCGTTACTGAGTGACTGACATACAACGTACAGACGAAACAATTGACCTTAGAAAAAGAAAAACCTTAGAAAAGCTGAAATTTGTCATGTAGACTCCTTAAGAATTGTACAACAATAAAAGAGGGTTTCAACTAAACGTATTGTTTACTAGTTTATTACATTAAATTATATCTTTAATATAAAACGTATCAATAAACGTATAAACCAACACAGTAATCGAACCCACTGACACTTAGCGTCAGACTGTCCAATGCCCACTGTATACTACAAAGGTTATGTATTTACACGTTATTGCCGATATATAAGGAATTAAATGCATAAAAAATAAATATAAAAATAATTAAATAATAAATAAATAAATACAAAAATTGACGTCATCGTCACGTCATTTAAATAAAATAAATCCTATTGCATAATGTTTAAAAAAATGTATTTGCGTAGACTTATCAACCTGTTCACGCCTCCTAATAGTAAAATAAGAAGTAGTATTGAAAGAAATAAGTAAATATCATAAAGAAATTTAAGACAAAATATAAGGAAATCTTGTTTTCATTCCAACAGTAACGTTAACAATGTTCATTTCATTTAATTTATTTAAGACAGTAAATCTAAAGCAGAGTGGCGCAGTGGAAACGTGCTGGGCTTACAACTCAGAGGACATGGATCGAAACCATGAAACTATCATCTTATCATGGTTCTGTTTTTGCTTTTTTTATTATCTTTTTTATATAAATTATATTTTGTTTAAAGGAGGCGGATTTATTTTGTTTATTAATTTAAAAACTCGAAAGTATGTATATTTATACTTCTTTTACGTAGATTATAGATAGAACCCTGTGTAATCCTTTATTCGTCGTTATTTTGAGAAATCCTGTCTTACTGCTCTCCCAGACTTCACATACAGCCTACATGTTAAATTTTTGTTCTTTTTTGGCCAGTAGTTACTTTTGTTGCCTGTGCGTTGTGGGTCTGATATATCTTTTAAACATTATAAGGCATTTATTATTATTTGTTTATTTATTGAGTGAATATGTCGCTTATTAAGTCAAAAAAAAATCAAGTAAATTAATTATTTATTATTGCTTTAAGGTTTAGAAGTATTCCAATAACATAAATACACAATTAATAGATAACAGTTTAACTTATAAATGCGATTTTTTTTTAATTTTCACTTGTTAACTTATTCACGCGTAGTACAGGCATCATTTCATAATATTATGTTAGGACAGGAAGAAAAAATGATTGCATCAGGATTTGAATTACTCTCAAAATCTGTTTAAGCGCTCTAGTCTAACCTGATCGTTATTATTGTTTCACCAATTTTGATGATTCTTTTCTTATATGATAGCTAGTGTTTCTGATGTGATCCAATATAAATTTAGTTATTATTTGACAAGTTTTTTTTAAGTCATTCTTAATAATTTTTAACTTCACGCTGTATCCCGCACAAAGCAGGGTAGGCAGAGGCATCCAGAGAACCTAGTGTTAACACAGTTCTCTTTCAACATTATCGTTCCCCACTTTCTTTGAATTCGGTTGTCTTTTTTTGTTAAAATATTATTACATACATACATTGCTTCACGCTGTACTTTACATATAGCACGGTAGCCAGAGGGAACCTAGTGTTAAGACACTCCGTTCCCCACTTTCCGCCGAATTGAGGCATTGCGTGCTGATTGGCGGAACTTAACGCTACGCTTTACCGTGTTATCAAACCCAGGAAAATGAAAAAATCAATTTCCTGGAGTGGGAATCGAACCCACAACCTGTCGCGTTTACAGTCGCATGCTTGTGCCTCTGCGCCACGACAGGCGTTTATATTATTATTAATTAATAATCACATAATATAGAAACAAATCGAATTTACATCCCTATCTATTAAAGTATATACCCTCTGTACGTAGTGTTCGCAACAACGAGGCAGTTCTGTTAAATGAGTTCGCGGGGAATGTAAAAGGTTCTCTCCAAACAATTTAATTACTGTGAACATGTGACGAGTGACGTGCGACGTGAGCCGCTAATACTACTCTACCTACCTATGTTGTGCTCATTTTGCTTTTGAAAGATTTTACGTTCACAACATTTTATTTTATTAATTTAAATTAATTGATTAAAGTTGTTTGCATATATTTAAATCCTTACTAATATTATAAATGCGAAAGTAACTCTGTCTGTCTGTCTGTTTCTGACGCTTTCACGCCTAAACCACTGAGAAGATTTTGATGAAATTCGGTATGAAGATAGAACTGAACTTGGGAAAGGACATAGGATATTTTTTATCGCGACAAAATTGGTAGAAGGGATTGAAATGGGGAATGAAAGTTTGTATGGAAGATCCTTATTGTCCAACATAAAATCATGTAAGATTGTTCAACTGTTTACTACTTTCTTACCTAAGCCACTTAACTAATTTTGACAAATAGTCTGGACCTTAGGAAAGACTAACGAAGCCGCCGGCGGAAAACTAGTATACTTATAACTTGTAGTCATTAGGTTTGATCTCTTGAAATGCTAAAATTATGAGCTTTTCTCACTTATTGCGGAAAATAAGATGCGGAGATAATATTTCGAAGAAAATAATGTCTCGGCTAGAACATGCCTGACTTAATTCATGTGCGGTCTATACATACATACATTCAGATCTCTCCTTGAATACCTATATATAACTACGTGAAGTAAAATTTTGGATCTCTTTCTACGAAAACTACGCGGACGGAGGAGCATGAAACTTGTCACACTTATAGTTTATATAGAGAAGGAGTGCAGAATGATAATATTTTTTTAAACAATGCATAAAAAGTATATTAAATTAATAAAATAAATGTTATACACACTACCATGGTTTGACATCTATGTTTATATAAAGTGACATATACGTCACTACGCAATGCGTTATTAACGCATTTCTCCCTAAACACTAGTTTATATTACCGTTTCAAGCGTTTTTCTACAAACGAGATATTGCGTGTTGAGTGGCGAAACTATGACTTAACAGAGCGGGAAATGAAAATAATTATAACAATCATTTACTCGTGTGTGACTCAAACCTTCTACCAATCGTGATTACAATCGAGAAAAGAAAACAACTTTACTTTAAAAATAACTATATTTTATTATTAGCATAAATATATATTTTTGGAACAGTCATCATTATTTATCGTAAGTTAAGCAGGCAAAGCCGACGGCTCCTGAGGGGCGGGTCATTGAACTTTGTGAATTTTTTCTTTAGCTAACATGTTTATGTCGTTGTATACTTACTACTTTCGGAGGAAAAATTTCAACTAAAGTAGCAGCTTATCACCGAATTCCTTTCATCCGACATTGGTATACTTAATTACGTTTCTAATGTATAATTTATCTGACGTTAATACAAAATTCTGGACAACGTAAAATACTTGAAAATGCAGCAGTTCATTTTTTAAATAAGCCAAGCTATTACTTATGAATACAATTTCATTTAAAATGGTTAACTCATTTGAAATAAAACTGTTTTAACTGGAATAACGCCGTATGTTTTGACATAGCCGCATTAGGTGGTCTGTCAGTAACCACGGACAACCGTTAAGTCGGGTTTTGTAAAATGTATTTCCCAATTCCAAAATATACGCAATTAATTCAATTAATTAAAAATAGTATATAAAATTTAAATTATGTAGAAATCACAAAAGCCAAATAAACTATGAAAGTTAATTCAATAATAAATTGTAGATTTTTTTTTCACGAAAATTATATAGAAAAATAGCTCTAATAACTTAATTAGACAAGTATTGAACGATATGATCAATCTAATTAGTATTATATAAGACAAGGAATTATAGGGAAGTACACAGAGAGGAGGGTAGAGGACGGAGGGTGGCGGGAGAGAGACGGGAGATGTCAGTGAGATCGATGCGCGCCCGACACTCCGGCGCCTACAGCTTCCGATCATGACACACTGAGAGGCTCTACGTAACATCGCTAAAATTTATTGATTCCTAAGTTTATATGATTTTCATTAAATTAATTCAAATTTATAAAAATATATTTAGTCTTACATTTTTACTACTTTTTTCAGTATATCTCACTCTACTCTACTTATAAATATCCCATACCGTAGCTTAGTCACTTCTTTCAACACTGAATTATCTGAGCTAAATAACAAACTTTCATTCGAGTAAATTATTATTCACATTGAATTTTCCTCAAGTTATTAATTATTCATATTGAACATCGAATAACAGTATTCATAAAGCTATTGGCTGTAGCTAGAATAACTGAAGTTTTTAAAAGCTGGTACATTTAATAGCATCACTTCTAATAATCGTATTAAATTTAACAAAATAATATGTGTTACCACGCAATGCCTCAATTCGGCGGAACGTGGGGAACGGAGTGTCTTAACACTAGGTTCCCTCTACCTACACTGGTATTTGCGTGTTACAGCATGAAAAATAATATGTTATTTATCTAAATTACTAAAATTTTCCGTGTCTATTAAATTTATTTCTGGTAAAAAAATTATATTCCTAGCTTGTAAACCATTTTTTTCGTAAAAAACTTTGTATATAAATGAATAGAGCAAACATATTGCACAATAAAAGCTAAAATAGCTACAAGCATAGTAATTTCCCACCTTTCAACATACTAAAGTGATTCAAAAAATTCTTTGGATCCCTTTTTAAGAAATATACACGGACGAAGGAGCATGAAACTTGGCACACTTATAGTTTATATAGAGAAGAAGTGCAGAATGCTAATATATTTTTGCATGAAAAGTTTATTAAATTTGACTTCCATGCTTATATAAAGTGACATATACGTAACTACGCAATGCGTTATTAACGCATTTACGGGGACACCAGTTACAATAAAAACTCTAAATATACAAAAGCGCGGTGTGCCACAAGGCTTTCGTCTTATTTGAGAGCAGTCTGGATACGATACAGCCTCCCGCAGTCTCACGCACACCACTCTCCTGCACACTACCGCGTAGCACCGTAGCGGCGTAGCTTCGTAGCTTTGTAGCAAACTGTAGCACCCTGTAGAACTCTACGTACTACGGCACTTGGGAAATTGTGTTAAGTGATAGTTAACAAGTGTCTTACGTTTTTAGCTAAATATGTAAAATTCGCAGAAAATTGCAATTGAATTGTAATTTAAAAACAGGTAACGGTAAGTTATTATTTTTGTAAATTATTTGAAATAGATAAGATATCTAATTAAAAATAGAAAATAAATTATTAAATTTACTAAGAAATTATTAGTATAGTTACTTATTATTAAGTTTATTTATTATTGTTTTTTTTTAAGTAATTGTACTGCTTAAGAATGTGATCATAACAACTTTAAATATAAGCCGTTAATACATATGACACACTTACCTAAAGTTACTCTACTTTATATTCAGTTTAAATTTTATTCATACGTTGTTATATAATAACTTTATTTGAAATAACTTAAATAATAAAATATATGTTTTAAGTATATTTTCTATTACAGTTATTATTCCAATTATAAGTAATAAGTACAATAATGTAGAGTACTCGGTAGAGATATATTAATTATAATAATCTTCTTTAAATAAAAACCTTCTTTTGTTTCTACATACATATATACTTGTGTTACGAATACAAAGTTCAATAACATAACAAGATAGCCTAGTATAGTCGCCCGTCGTCGCTCGTGTGATCAGCACCAGCCGTGGCGGTGCATCGATCCCTGGCAGCAGACAGACAGACGCGACCCGCGACGTGTCCCTACATCGTAAACTCATCGATTTACTTCTTTCTTCATATTTTACCCGTATTTTGTAGACTCGAGTCGTTCGTGTATTGTGTCCTTTGACAAAGACTATTTTTTTCAATTATTGGGTATTAAATTTCATTCCAAGCTTAATTGCCGTGTAATTATAGGAAATTAGCTTTTGAACGAAGGTCGTGGTTTCATTATAGTGTTTCTTTAGGATTTTATTGTACGTCTATAGTAAAAGTTTAAGTTATGAAATATACTTTAACCACTATTTGGTACTGTTAGTTTATTACCATTAAAGTAAGGGAAAATACTAACTTGGAACTGAACTGGAACTCGTAATGATAAAATATTCGTCTAATTATTTGAGTTAAGTTATTATTTGAGTTCACAAGCGTTGTCCAGCGTGGTGTGGCATGGCGGGTCTCGGCGTGGGCGCGTTGGGCGGCGCGGGCGGCGTGCTAGCGGCGGAGGTGTGCGCGCCGCTGCTGCTGCTGTGCTGGCTGTGCTGCTGGCCCGACGATGACAGATCGGGTAATATACAAATACTATTTTCTGGCTTCACGTTTTTCCTCAAATACCAAAAGAGTAAACCTCAAAAATAACATTCTGTACTTTGTTTTATACCTCAATTTTATTACATATTGAGTGGTAGAATCGAATTGTTTTACTAAAGTGGAGAAATGAAAATAAGTTAAATATACTCACTCCACCGTGCTTACAGTCAGACACTTTCTTACTGCTCTATGATGGTCTCTACTTTGTTCTTGTTTTTCATCTTTCTAATATTACTGTAGACTTCAAGACAAAAGCTTATATTTCAAAGCAAATATAATAGTTTTAAATATTTATTGGAAATAATATATTATTGTATCGCATATTTACTTACAAAATATTAGTAGAGTCACGTTACCTGTACATATATGCACGCATGTCGTAGGCACTGCATGACCTTATGTTTATTCTCGTATATATGTAACGTAAACCTCTCTATATGCACGATGTATCGTTGTTTACAGATACTAGCTCTGAAAAATATCCTCAAAAACCTGTTATTACAAACGGTAATTGATTATTTATGTATTCAGTCGTCAATATTTAAGTAAGTTAATTTTTTATATATATATATATATATATATA
>JAKGSA010000616.1:243276-287455 GCA_033558755.1 Philaethria dido
TATATATATATATATATATATATATATATATATATATATATTATAATAATATATGTATATGTTAGCTTTCTATATGTATTAGTTTGTATCGAATTGTATATAGTAACGTGTAGTTGTGTATATAGCTTTATATTTCTTATAGTATATGTTATGTATTGTATTGTATTGTATTGTGCTAAATTATTGTGCTTAATAATAAAAATATTATCATAAATTATTCTATTTATGTAATTGTGTACTATACACGGTGAGGTGATGAGAGATTCTTTATGTTCCAAGTTGGTAACGTTTTAGAATCGAGCACACGACATCGCTCCCACGAGTTGTTTGGTCGCCGCATTGGAAGTAGCGCCGTGTCTCTGCATCTGCCCAGCACGTCAGGTTCTTATACAAAACAATTGAAATTAAATTAAGAGTTTTCAAGTACATCTTGTACAAAATTGCTAATACATCAATAACATGCAAAATAATTATAATTGTATAAGCAATAGTACTATTTATGGAGTTAACTTCAAGATATCAATATTGTACTAATCAACGCGCTTTGAAAATCAAAACAATAAAAAATAAATAAAAATTCACATCCTTATTTATGTATTTTCATTTTTAAAGGTCACACAAAACAGCCGCTATCAGCTCACAGGAGTCACGAGGAGATCCGCAGTCGCCGCAAGTCGCACGCGGAGGCACCGGACGCCGAGCACGACGCGCGCTACCACTCCGCGCCCAGCGTCATCGACGAGGTCCTGCACCGCCGCGACTGGGAGCGCTCCACCAAGGACCTCTACATACCACTCAAGTCTGACAATGAGTTCTCAAACGCGAGCGACGCCTCCGACAAGTCGGATAGAGACGAGTCACTCGAAGAGAAGAACAATGACAATGTAGTCAGGACTTGTAAGAAACATTACACTAACATAAAGTCCTCCCGTAAGAGGGATTTGAACAAGGAGTCTTTGAACGACGATATCAAAGATCAAGATGTAACTGAAAGTGCTACAAGTTTCTATATCGGGGAATGCACCTTGAGTCCAAATGAGACTTCTAATGAGATTAAAGTAGAAGAGAAGCTGAAGTATAAGGCGAAGGAGGCAAAACAGAACGTGAACGAGTCCATCCGCTGCAAGGACCGTCAACGACAGCCGCTGGTGCCGCTAACGGAGTTCCAGGTGGCGGGCTTCGAAGAGGACCGCTCCGGCGCCACGCACCACACCGTGGAGTCGCGTTCCAGCCTGTACAACACGCACACCATACCCGCACCACCGCCTTCTGTAGGTGAGTTGAATTTTAAAATAAAGAAATGACAAGATATTAAAATGTATATAATATCATCATTTTATTATCATAAAATCATTTCCAGAACTTTCTATAAAGTTAAGCAATATATTTTGGTGTCAAAATTGAACTTACTATAAAGCTCAGCTCATAAAAAGGAACTTATGTTAGAAAATCGAAAAATATACCAAAGAAAGTGTAAAAAAAATTTCTTCGATGTTTTTATACTGTTACCATACATCGACATTGACCTATTGACCTCATTTTGGTATACGAGACTCACGATAAATAATTTCAATATGTAATTATCGTCGCAAAGATAATTTCGATGTAGCAATGTTTGTATCACTTACTCGTATATGTAAGATAGTTGTTTGTATTCTTCACATTATGTAGAGCGTATCATGCAGCTATGAGTTTTAGATCGCTGACAACGATCATCGATAACACAACTGTCGTCAGAATGCTATAAAATTGTTATGATTCTCGTTTTCCGTTATTGTCCCATTCGATATAGTAAATATAGGCTTTACTTTACGTAACTGTTATATCTAGTACAAATGAGTTTTAATCTCTTAGTCCTCTAAAGAAAGATCAAAATATGGTAAAGGTATAAATATATACTTTTACTGCTTATAAGTTTACGTTTAATAATTTGCAATACATCGTTGTTCCCATTTTCTAATGAGAGGTAATCCTCACCGTACCAAAAGTTAACTGCAAGAGATTGCTTGAAGCAATAAGATTGCCTTTGCATAAATTTTATATACATAGGTATATTTATTAATCCCAATATTATGTTAATAGATATAGTTCTATTCTGTTTAATGACTGTACAGAGGCGGTGGGCTACGAGTGGGAGGCGTCGTACCTGGAGGAGAGCGGCGCGGCGGGCGTGTGGCGCGCGCCCGCCGCCCCCGCGTGGGGACGCGCGCGGCACGCCAGCGCCGGGGACGTGCTCGCGCCCGTGCTGAGACCACAGTCCGGGGCACTGTCTGGTACTCGTGGATTTTAATATATTTATATTTGATTGATTATTGTACTGCTGCTGTGTTATGTTACCTATTTGAAAGTTAAATAAATGTTGGGCTCGCGAAAAATATTAACCCAAAGAAGTTAGGTATCGCGTTAGTAAAAAAATATAAGAATATCATAAGAAAAAAGATAATCTAAAAAGTGACGAATACTAATTCAATAGGCCCGATACCTACAGGTGATTCCAAGGAATGCTAAGGAATGTCTTCTCTAGTTAATAATGTGTACTACACACGATGTATACTTATAGATGTTATACTTAAGTAAAACATGTTACAGAAAGCGAGCTGGACTTCGAGCTAGAAGATTGCGACGAGCCGCCGCCCGCCTACCACGAAGTGCTGCTGGCGGGACGCGACCGCAAGGAGACCGCCATATAGACAAGCTTAAGTTCCTAACTTAAGCTTATGTTGCTGTAATGTTCCTCAGAAATAATTTTATTTTTTATTAATATTAATTTTATAATGCTTTCCTTTTGTAAACTGTTGACAGCTGTTAAGTAGTAAGGTGTATGAGAGTATTTTTTATTAAAAAAAAGTGAGTTGTCTTTAAATTCCGCTTGCAAAACTGAGGTGCGTTTGAATATGATAATATATATAAGTAATTTTGAAATTAACATGAAAGCTTTTAGATTAAAACGATAACGTGAGATAAGCTTTTTGGTTTTCGTGATGATTAAGTGTGCAGTGTGTATTGATAAGTCCCACGTAGACTGGTGCAAGTGCAAAAACAACTCTACAGAAGAGCTAATTAAAGGTTCCTAAGGTTTTTTATCATTATTAAAAATAAATGCTGAATTATTCAAATTCTTTAAATAATGACAAACCTTAAGTAACTCTAATTCGCTCACTGTATAGTTATACTTTTGCACTTGTACCAGTGTACGTAAGATCCGTCGATATAAGCTTTCAACGAATGACAACATTTTAGTGTTTGAATGTGTGTGTGTGTGTATGTATGTGTGTAGTGTACATGTGGTAGTGATTACGTCAATATGCTGAACTGAAACTCGTGCAAATTAAATATATTATATATAACATAAGTAAGAGATGAATGGAGTCATATTTTTGAATTTAAATTATTTTTGTAATACACATGATGTACAGCAACCACTCGCTCTATTTGTGTTAACAATAAGAAAATGGTGATAACATATATTTTCTTGTTATTATCGAGCGGTTCTAAGAATAATTTATTTTGTATAAACCTAGTTGAGTATCAGAAGAAAAATAGTACTAAAAATAGATAAAAGCTACCAAATAAGTAAAAGGATGGATCGAGTGTAAAAGTGATCAGAAAAAACCATTAAAAAGTATAAATAAAATAAAGTAACCATTAAAAATATTCTATTATCACTAACACAATTGAATCGGTGAGTGCAGAAACAACGTAAGTCACAAAAAAATGCAAAAATTCGTAATCGATTTAAACTAGCTTAGAAAGGTAAGATGCGTGTTGTTTTTCTCCCTCCTGCAAAATTTGAAAATCCGGACTTACGTTGTTTCTGCACTCATCGATTCAATTGCTTATTACTTTGTTATTTATGTACTGCAAACAATCAAAATATGTATATACAGAGTATGTATCTATTAAATTTTACGTGTACAAGTGTATGAGATATTTATAGAAAAGGTAAATATGAAGCAGATTTTATAAATCTTTTAACTTTTTGTTCATCAATTGTCAAATATTCTATTTATTATTATGACACTGCCGATTTACATAGAACGATGGTATTTCCATATATTTATTGATTCAACAAGAAAAGCCAGAGTAGCTGCTAGTGTTAAATGAAATGTAACAATTGCTTACAATAGTGTACAGCTTAAAATTATGTTTTTTATTTTTTGATTATCAGAGATATTTATAACAAAATATTTTAATTTTTTTTTTTAACTTCACGCTGTATCCCGCATATAGCAGGGTAGGCAGAGGGAACATGAGAGCCTAGTGTTAAGACACTCCGTTCTCTTACAACAATTCTATTCCCCACTTTACGCCGAGTTGAGGCATTGCGTGCTGACTGACGGAACTCAAAGCCGCACTTTGCCTTGAACCCAGGAAATGAAAAGATTAACATTTCCTGAAGTGGGAATCGAGCCCACAACCTGTCGCGTTTACAATCGCACGCTTGTGCCTCTGCGCCACAACAGGTGTTTAGACAAAATATTTTCATTGTTACATAATGCACTATTCGTTGAAAACGGGCGTTAAGGAATTTTAAAAAGTTGTTTTATAAAGCTCTAAATTTGCACTCATAGATTGAAGTACATTATTTTATTAAAAATACCAAGGATTTTTCACCGAACTAATAATTAAAGATTGCTATATATATATATTATGTATTCGTATTTAAAACATCGATTTTTAATCTGTCTACGAAGTTTAGGCTTTTTGGGAAATAACGATTAATATCGACAAGATTTAAGAAATGTCAATTCAAGTCTAATTCAAGTAATTCATTTAATAATGTATTATATTGTACAAGTTTTATTTCTAAACATAGTCAATTAGGGAATACGAAAGCAGTTCCTTTTTTTAGAAAATTTAATTTAGGCTCCACTTTAACCGCTTGCGTAATTCGTGATAAAATCGTTTAAAAAGAAACGTCGATAGTAATCTTGATGGTAGTTATTTATGTAACTTGAGATAAGGGTCTCTCTACGGCGAGGTTGGAGGCGCACGCGACCCACTCGCTACTAATGCTTTGTGATTGCTATTAATTGTTATATTGGGCCTTTTACTGGAATGGTTCTAAAATGTATTAATATTTCTAAGAACTCACACTGTTTCAATATAAAAGTGTCACACACATTTAAAATTAAAAGAATATTTAAGAAGATGTAAAAAAATTGAACGTAACGTAGCGAATAAAAAAAGTTAGTTACAACAAGCGTATCCTATGGGATAAGAACCTATAGCTTAATTAGCTAAAGCGCTTGAACGGTATCCAAAAGGTGCGGCTTCGAATCCCGCTACGTTCATTTTCATACATTTTTCTAAAATGTTTTACGTAAGAAATTATTTTAATATTTTTGTTTGTATTTAAGTGTAATGAAAATCTGAAAATAGGAATTTTTATATTCTGAATAGTGCATAATGTAATGACTAGAAGTTCAAATAAAAATTACTAACGTTTAATATGGTACAACTGAATATGCGACAAATAAAAAAATATTTTACCGCTATCAATAGGCTAATATTTTTTTTATTTAGATATGTCCGTTCCTAGAAAAATGGAGCACATAACTACTTATTTTAAATAAAATTATTTGACTTTGGCTTTGAATAAGTTGATATCTCCACTTGCATAGTTTTTTTAAAAACATATGTTGACTTTATTTATAAGGAAAATAAATGTCAAGTGTAAGGAAATCAAGTCAAAAAAAATCATACAAATGAAACATTTTTAGGTAAAAATTATTTCAAGAGTATGAGAACAGAATTAACAGATAAAATTTAAACTTAAAAATATCTGCCCTGAAATATATTTATTTTTTTGTTTTATATCTATTTTTATTACAAAATATGTATGTAAAAATATATAATGTATAATTTTGAAAAAAAAAAAAGAATAAAGAACCTTGTAAATTAGAAAACTGAAGTAAATTCTTTCTGTAGCAGAACTGTCGAAGCGAGTTAGTCCAGAGTATGTTATATGTATGTAACATATATGTATGTATTTATTCGAATGTGGATAGAAGAAGGTGGGTCGCTATAAACTGTAGCTTGGTACTGTACAACTAGAAATTATATATGTGAAATAAAGTTTATTCTTCAGTAATTATAAGGTTTTTTATTAATTATGCAAATATGCCATTTTTTCCCGGTTAGAAGAGTAGTCAGAGAGAATGTAGTGTTAAGGCACGTTCTTTACTTATCGCTCGAGGGTTCGAGAAATTGAATATTTGAGTAATTGAAAACGCCTATTGTGGCGCGCAGAGGCACAAACGTGCGACTGTAAACGCAAAAGGGTTTACAGTCGGTTCGATTCCCACTCCAGAAATGTTTAGTATTTTCATTTCCTGGATTTAATAACAAGGCAAAGCGCGGCGTTGAGTTCCGCCACTCAGCGCGCAATGTCTCAATTCGAATGAAATTTCTTAACACGTCGTCCGCTGTAGGGTATATAGCAGGGTAGGCAGAGGGAACCTGAAAACCTGGTCGAAATCGAACCCATAATCTGTCGCGTTTGCACATTAAGTATAAAGAAAACAGAAGTTGCACGCTTATGACTATTATATTCTAAAAGCGTTGGAAAATTATTCGACGAGGTTGATTATTAAAAAGACCAATTGTATGAACTAACAACCCAGAACTCGAGCAGTTCTCACGTAGAAGAGCGAGGATATCTGACACAAATAATCTAATCAGGGACAGAACAAGAAGGTCTATATAATTAAGGTTATATTTATAGAAGCAAATAAAAAATGAATTAATCACTATATTTGCTCGTACATTCAATTTAACAATTATAAACTTATTGTTGAGTATCAATATATAAATGTACTCAAACCACTTCCGGTTACAGTACAGTTGGCAGACGCTAAGTGGTTAGAAAGCTTTTAAGGCCTCTCATCGTCTATTATACATATACTTGTAGATGTTATGTAATACATATGACATAGTTTAAATGTATCTAAAATTATATCGGGCTATATTTATGCAATATTTCTAAAGTCCATCGAGGTCATCACGGTGTATAATAGTAAGACAGCATCTAATTGTAAACGCGATTGTAGATTCGATTCCTACTCGGTGAAAGATTATATTTAAATTATTATTGAGCGTGCGAGCGGGCGTGATTGTGCAGCGTTTAGCCTTGCCATTCAACCCGCGATGTGTAGAATAGAATGTCTTGACACTAGATTCTCTATAACTGAAAATACTAAGCTTACCATTACCCATTTCGTTGAATGATTCTATTTTAATTATTTTAATTCTATGGGCGGCGCTCAGCTCCGTCACTTAACAGGTAATGTCTCGAATTCAGTGAATCAGTTGTCTTGATGCTTCATTTCTTACTATATGCGGGAAACAGCGTAAAATATATCAAGATACGTTAAATGTACGTCTAATATATTATATAATAGTTGGTGTAAAATGAAACATATCGAAATGTCGTAATTACAATTTTTATTAAGAAATTGGCACAATGATTTGGCACAAACGGTTTACGTTAACTTCATGCCTCACGCTCCATCATACAAATATTGTAGACACTTATAGCAGCGAGCTTATCAAATACTCTATATATGTATACAAAACTATATATATTTTATAGTAAGTTTAAATATTTGACTACAGATATAGATAAAGGCATGGTCATAGCAAATTGGTACATAATTATTGTAACAATATAGTAATAACATACGGTAAATGCATATAAAAGCTACATTGGCAGTAAGCGCATCAATTTTTTACGTTAGCTAATTATAAATTAGTTATTTTCATTGTAGAATATAATTAAGGTTATACTTGTACAATATGTTGGTCTTATCTCTTGTGCATTTCTTCCCTCCATTTACGATTGATTTCGATTGCGACGATAAAACCTAAAACCCCTTTTTCATAAGGATTTTGAAACATTACGCTGCCGAAGGAGCCAACAATTTCAAAATTTCAGCTTTTTATGACCAGTAGTTTCGCCTGTACGTTGTTTGTCAGCAGTATTTTTGGACCACAATAATAGCTGCTACATCAAATAAATAAAAAAAGTGTATATAAAAACTTTTTACATTATTATCAATTATACCTATTTAATTTATATATATAGGTATTTGATAAGGAAATATTCATTTTTATGACACATACAACTTTATATTACATGAGCAAATAAGAAAAAAACGTCGAATTTATTCGGTCAATTTATCATAATGATTCTCCAAGTATTCGTACAGGCTCATATAGTGTGTATTTTCATTTTCATTTCATTTAATGGAAATATGTACATAATTCAGTTTCTATAACATAAAAATTAAATTCATTAGTTCTGTTATCTTCTCGAGCCCCGACAACTAGAGGTTGCTGCAACTGCAGTGAACAACTGTTCACTTAATATACAACTATTCATATATTTGAATACAATCTAATGTTTTATATATATATAAATATTGAATTAATTTACTTTCTTTTCTATACGTCTATTCTTCTCTAGTTTGGTCAGTGCTAGTCTGCTTTGGGGATGCTGGCATCTTAGAGCATTGAGTGGTCTTTCCACTTGGGGAATGCGGAGGGTTGGGAGAGCGCGGGGAGTGTGGGGAGAGTGAGCGTGATACGATGCGCGGCGGCGGCAAGGAGGAGGCTCGGGCGGCGAGTGCCGACGCGCGGCGCGGGTGCACCGTGTCGGTGTGGGCGGCCGGCTGCTGGCACAGGCGCGCCATCGCTGTGGCGCTCTCACGGACTCCTAAGATCATATTTTTAGGCTTTTATATTAATATATTTTTCAGATCAACCTAATTTTGAACACATTCCGTTCTTTACTTACTTAAATTAGAGACATTACGTGTGGAGCTCTACTGCGCGCTTTGAAACTTAATAGTTTTGAAGAAAAAATAATTCAATACCTTTGGAATCGAACCCACAATCAATCGCACAGTCAGACGCTGTTTCCACTGCGCTTCAACGTGAAGCTGTTTTGTTTCATTGATTTTTATCTAAGATGTGTAAGGCTCTACAAAAATAGAGCTTTACACATCTTTTTAAATTATTAGAACTTAAAGTTTTACCCTCCTTGTTTTAAATTTTGTGTTATATAAAAACTTATAGACTTTTGAAGACTAAATTTATAAATATATGTAGTATATAATATAGCAGGAGACCTGGCTGCACGGGGTAGGCGGCGGGCTTCTCAGGCGGCGGCGGTCGTACCGACTTCACCGGGGACGGCAGCGGCTGTGAGGCTAGCTCTATGAAACAAATAGTAGGGAAGAATATCATATATCTATTTTCCCGCATTTATAAAATTTTGTCATCATACAAAAATAAGACGGTTCATTCTCAAGATTTTTGCCTCAACTAAAAATGAATTATGAGTTATGAGTCGAATAACAAAATAATATAATATAATCCAAGCGATAATCCAAATCAATTTTTCAAATTAATTTTAAATTGATAAAAATATTTCTTAATATTATCACTTATCGTATCGTATGTTTATCCATAGCTTATACATTAAAAGTGTTATTTCAATGTATCAGCTATATCACTGCAAAGTTTTATTGGTCAGTAATTTTTGGTTCCAAGAGTAAGCAAACAGTAAACAACCAGTCGTTCTCACAAAGTTTCGCAATTGTAATTACTTGTTTGTGTTTTTGTGTATTATAATGAATCTATCTATCTATATATAACAGTGGCGAGGCGTCCATACAACTCGATTCTCATCGGCTTGCCTAACTTTTCAAAGTATGAGTACAAAAAAAAACAAAAAGAGCTCGCTAGTAAAATGTGGAGCTCGAAAACTCAAAGTCAAACAAGGTAAAGAACTAAAAAAAAAGTCGCCAGGAAAATATTGGGCATAGAAGTGCAATAGACCTAAAAAAAAAGGTCATCGCCAAAATTCGATAATGAAATTACTAAATACCTTGACATCCTATACCGATTTCCCTTAAATATGTCGGCTTCCCTTGATTTACCGGTTTCCTAACTAAAATTTTTACCCCCCGCCACTGACATATAACAAAAGTAATATTTCCCAACCTTTAACTCTTCGTATGCAGAAGTATAGGAAGTAGCAGCACAGCAGCAACAGCAGCGTCAGGATGCCCGCCAACGCCACGTAGTACGCGGTTTGCGAGGGCGGCCGCGCGCCGCGCACTGTACCCATTGCACTGTTGAAATATTATTGTTTATTTATTTATATTATTTAAAATTTGGAAAAAAAGAACAGCATTTAGAGAATCATCATCATCAGTGGCCGTACAGCCCTCGGTGGGCCCTAGCCTCCTTTAGGTTTCATAATCAATTTGTTATTCAGATGATTTGGTGATTAGCCATCTGCACCCTAAGTCTTCTGGTGGGTTCGCCACCTTGGTCTGAAGACATACCCCTTTGATTCAGGTTTGGTCCTTGTACTGTACGGCCGGTTTTAAGCCGCCGGTTACTCGGCTTTCATCCTATACCTTCTGCTACTGCTAGTAAGTAAGGAAGTGGCACTCATTCTGTGGCGCAGCATTGCCCGGGGGGTACGAGCGAGGACGTAGGTATTAAGACTTGCTGATGTCACCCTATTGAAGTCCTGCCACCCTAAGGCGTGGTGAGTGGTATTTCTCGTTATTTGGACAGAGTGATTTCCCCAGCACAAGGAAATCACCCCACCGAGGCCTTACATCAGCGTTAACTGCACACGATGTAACATGCAGTGTCGGAAAAACCGAACCCCCCACATTTAGAGAATACATACAATTAATAAATATATATCACTACCCAAACATAGGGTAAATAAACACAAAATAAATGTAGGTATATTAGATTACTACTATAAAAAAACATAAAAAATAATAAAGGTTACAAACTTTTTGTTTGTTTCAATACAATTTACTAAAAGAAAATATCTAGATATTAGATTTAGATTACAGATATATAGATTTAGAACATACAGTTTTGTAGATTATAGACCTATTGTAGTACAAATATTCTGCTTATTTTAAAAGTAAATTTTGAAAAATAAAAATGTTTCGCTAGTGTCCCCGTTGACGCGTTAATAACGCTTCCTAGCAACGTATGTATATGTCACTTTATATAAATATGGATGACAAAACATGGTAGTATGTAATATATATATTTATTCATTTAGTATACTTTTTCTGCATTATTTTTAAAACATATTTGCATTCTGCACTCTTTCTCTATATAAACTATAAGTGTGCTAAGTTTCACGCTCTTCGGTCTGCGTAAATTTCGTAAAAAGGGGTCCAAAGTATATGCTTTACGTATCTATATATAGATATATGCAGCAAAAGTAACATACTCATAAGCGAAATCTTGGTTTTAATGTCTGCTTTTATTTTCTGAAGTAATAAATATAAACGACCTCGTCCTTCAACGTCCTTTGGAAACACTCACCAATGTTCTTCGCCATTCATTTTAGCCGCAAAAATATTTACAGAAGAAGTTTGAGGTATTTGCATTTTCTCTTTACCTACTTATTATTAAGGCTTATGCTTTATAAATTAAGTTTATGGGTTACGTACAACCAAGTGTAGCATCTATTGATGTATGATTTTTTTGATATTATTGTCAAGTAAGTATCATAATCAGGTAAAGTAGTTGTCCTACTCGTTACCATGAGAGCTGAATGCATTTTCTAGACTCAATTTAAGGAACTGTTCAAGAATAACATATGCTAGTAACTATATGGATTTTTAAATCATTTTGTTCAATTAGACTTTAGTTATGTGTAATGTGCTGAAACTTACATCTGTATGAAACTACATTAATTGTTACAAAATAAATTCGTTTTTCATAAATGTTCTAATGCTTCAACAGTGGTTTTGTTATTCCAAATTCTAAAAATTGAAAACCATAAATATCTGTCCAGTTGCAATATATGAAACAACACGTAAACACTAACCCAATTTTTTTTTAAAAGACTTTATGTATTGATAAAAAAGGGGAGTGGAAACTTTTTTGATTTTATTGAAATAATTTAGCTTAAAAATCACATACAATTACATACTCACCTATTTTAGCTTAATTTATTTTATATTATAAAAACAAAATATATCCATCATGTTTTCTTGAAGAAAAAAAAATTATTAATTTTCATATTGTTTTTAAGTCACTTCAATTCACCACTAAAAACTAAGACTTTATAATTTTCCTTAAAAAATAAAAAATATATAATTTATCACTCGCTTCAACTGATATTATCCCAATTTTGATAACACTACTAAGTTTGACACGGTGAGTTATGAAAAGTTGCTGCCTACCCTTATGGGTCAGTAAGGAATGAAGACACAGTGTCAAATAATTGGGAACTGGAACACGCACAGGGTGGCTGTGTGAGTGGGTGCTATGGGGTGTCAGGGGGTGTTACGGGGTGTTGAGGGGCGAGACGAAGCAACAATTGTCAGCGACACTCCGGCGCCGCGACGTCATGCGTCGCGCTCAGGGCTGCTCGTTGACTCCTATCAAGTAGATTGCAAAAACATGAATATTTTTGCATTACATTATGCTGGCTGTATGCCGCGACTTCGTTTGTATGGTCTATCAAAATTTAAAATTCAATTTCTTTCCGCGTTTTTGAAGAAATTTCGAGTATTATTCTGTTAGTGCTCCCCTACACTCATCAAGGAGCCTACACACCAAATTTCAGCTTTCTATGACAAGTACTTTTATCTGTACGTTATCTGTCAACCAGTCAGTTATATACCTACCTAACTTCACGCTTTATTCCTAGCGGGGTAGTAGTAGGGGTGGGCAGAGAGAACGGAGCGCCAAACGCTACGGTCCCTGCATACCTCTTTCGCCTCGTCCACAGTTATTAACCTCTTCATGCATGCCCTCCGGGGGGTCCTCATGCTTTTTACGTGACCTTCCTCCAGTATCATTGAGGTCCTTACCTCTCACCTTATCTCTCTTGCCGACACTTGACTTGTCAAATGTATCTGTGTTAATTTTTGATTCGCACTCGAGTCTGACTATCCTGCTAATTAGAATAAATTGTAAAGCTACTGTTTTTTTATTACAGTGTGTTCACATTTACTGTAGTATATTTGAGTAATTATGTAAATATATGTGTATATATGTATCCTTAAGGATACAAAAATTTTACTTTCTAATAAGAAAGAAAGTAAAGTTATTAATAAATAAGAGAATGCATATAATATAATGTATGTAGTTGTAAATAGTGATAATATTAGCTATATTTAAATATGTACATGTTTTGCATTATAATAAAATACAAGTAGTGTGTCATCCCCGAGGGCGTCGTCTCGGGCGCCGCGTCGTCGCCGTCGCGAGCATGCGCCACACACAGCATCACCACACACCGCGCGGCTCATCTCTGGTCACTGAACTCGGATAAACACTTTAATTTCATTATATTATATTATCTACTTCGTTATTAAACAAAGACTATCATGGTTTAGTGGAAGAACGTCTGACTAAAGTCCTTAGGTGTGGGTTCATACCAAAATTGAGGGGTTTATATTTTCTTGAAGCGTTGCAGCGTTGAGTTCGCCGTATCATATAAATAAACATATTAGATATTATATAATTTTTAGTTATATAGATGTTTGTATTTAATATACATATAGCTATGAAAATATTGCATATTTAAAGTCAGGAACCATTGTTTATGGTGGGTGATACGGAAGATTCTCTAACTGGTTTAGTCGTAGTTAGGAAAATAATAATATAAAACAACATAAGCCAAATATATATGTACATACAATATATATACATACCTACATCGAATTACTTGCGTAGCTCTACGTAGGTATACCTTACACACACTGCTGGAGACTCCCTTTCTTTTGATAAATTGAGTGTTGACAAGCCTTGACATCACACTTTGTCTTGTTTTGCAAATATTTTCCACATAAAAGTCCTTCCAGATGGGTTTCGAACCCGCAACCACCGTATGTATAGTTAAAATCTTGCTAATATCTTCTCAGCGCAATACGTCCAGTGTTATTATTATTTCTTTTTTTATGCTTTACGTTGTATCCCGCACATAGCAGGGTAGGCAGAGGTAACCTGAGAATCGACGTGTTAAGACACTGCGTTCTTTTAAGATTTCCGTTCCCCTCTATCCGCCGAATTGGTGCGTTGCATCGTGAATGGCGAAACTCAACGCCGCGCTGTCCCTTGTTATCAGAGCAAGGAAATGAAAATACTAAATGTTAATGATTATAAATATTTAATATTTTCATTCCCTGAACGGGGAATCAAATCAACAACCTGTCGTGCTTAGAGTCACAGGCTTCTGCCACTGCGCCACGACATGCTTAATTATAAAATTACTATAACAGCATATTACGTTGGCAGACGTCGCACATATTATTCACTTTTTGGCAATTTGGAGGCGTCGCTCGGTTAAACGACATAGAAAATACTAGAATAATCTCATTTGTAACCATTTGGAAACAAAATAAGATCAAGTAGAGGTCTTGTAAGGTCATAAGCTTCCCACATTCATAAACTACGAAGTAATTTTCATCACATTTGTTGGCGCAGAATTCATAATTTTTTATCTTTATTCGCTTTAAATTACGGGCAAACAAACAACCAATGAAGTTTTTTATTTTTGCAGCTATTAGGGCAGTCGGAGAGAATCTAGTGCTAAAACACTCCTTCTTCCACTTTCCGCCCAAAGACATGACGGGTGAGAGGCGGAATTTATCGCTGCGTCTTATCATAGCGGAGAACTTAAAATAATTTATGTTACACCGAGTGGAGTCGAATCACGATCATCGCGAATAGTCAAACGTTGTCCCACTGCGTTAAGATGGCTAATCATATACTAATCGTATACTTAGAGTACAGATATTTACTCTCAGTTCTGACTCATAGGAAACGCTCAAAAAGAAATAAAACGAGAGATCCATACATAAAGCAGCTTTAAATCTAGAAGTGCGTCTCCTTGTCCCCAATCGACATTATACAGTGAGTAAACAACGTGAAGCATTTTTAGCTTCACACTTTATCCCTAGCGGTGTAGTAGCGGTGTAGTGTAGCCCCTACATACTTCTCTTGCCTCGTACACATACATTAACTTCTTCATACGTGCTATGGGGAGTCCTTGTGCTTTTTACGTAATCTTCTTCCAGTATCATAGATATTGTTATGTTCTTGAAGGTCATCCAAGGTCTCCACCTACCGCAATAAAACGAGAAGTTTTATTGGTCGTAACTTCGATTATATCATATAATCTCGTACACAACATTAGTTGGGTTGGTTCTTCGGGTTCACATATTAATTTTGCTAAAATATTAGCTATTTAGGATCATCGTAGCTCAGTAAGACAGCTTCTAATTGTAAATGCGATGAAAGGATTCGATTCCCGGTATTATATGTATTCGGTAAGACAGTGCGGTGACATCTTCCATCCGACATCTGGATTTTAGGCGGAAAGTGGCGAACGGAGTGTCGTGACACTAGGGACCCTCTAATATTTTAATGCAGGAAAAAGCTTTTTCTCTTTTTCTCTCTATTTGAGCTATTTAATAGTACTAGTGTCCCGCTGACGCGTTAACAACACATTGTCTTTATCAATGTATATATCACTTTATATGAACATGGATGTCAAACCATGGTAGTGTGTGTAACATACATACATACACATAGAAAAAAGAAACATACTTTTTAGTCATCATCAAGAAACAAACAAACAAGTACAAACAGTGTAGTGAGGACATGCATGAAGAGGTTAATGACTGTGGACGAGGCGAAAGAAGTATGCAATGACCGTAGCGTTTAGCGCTCCGGAACTCTAGCTACCACGCTAGAGATAAAGCGTGAAGTTAGGTAAGGTAAGGTACAAATAGTATATGGTAAAATTATATGTTTTTTTTTTAAATAAAACAACAAAACATTTTGAACATATTTAATCAGTTTTAAAAATTATCGATAGATCAGTCGAAGTGAATCATTTCAAAATATATCTGAGGCTAAATTACACATTCTTTATATGAACTGTTCATAATGCCTTCTACTTTTATCCATAAGAAAAGAAATTAAAAAAAAAAATGTTATAGACAATTATTTCTACAAAATTGACAACTAACTATTATGTCTATTAACATTATAAACTGTTTATATATAATATTTTTTTACATAAATATTTTCAAGACCGCAGTCTTCACGAAGCTTTTAAATACTATGATGTTACTGAATAAAATAAAATTGAACAAACTATATAATTATCTTTTTTCATATTAATAATAAATTTCAAATATACTAAGAACAGGATGTATATACAATAATATTTTATCATTCTACAGTAAAGAGCAAATATCTGTGGTCAAATATCATTTAATAATCGAATATAACTTAATAATAATTACTATAATAAAATTAACACTGTTTATGTTAGGTAACCTAGTCATTTTAGCACAGATAATTAAAAACATTATAATGTTGCCATTTGTAAAAAAGAACAAAGTAATATTAAATTATTTTTTGTTTAATTGTTGTTTTTTATCTATTAACATGATATTTATAGTTCTCAAACTTTCCTTTTTGACATAATACACTAATTAACTACTTTTTCACAGGTTAAATAATCTTATAATATTCTTACATATTTTTTAAAATTCTATCTATATAATATTTTATTATATATAATAAGTAAATTTAGTAAATCAGAGGAAACAATTGAAATGCAAATATACAATTTGAATTTTTTTATTAAATAACATTAGGATGAAACATTTAAGATCTTTATCTAAAAATAAATTCCTGTAAACATTTTAATAAGTTGAGTATATGAGCAACAGAGTTTTTTGAATTTGCTACAATTTGGCAACTGTGAGGAAGAGGATCCTTTTATATGTTAAATGTATAGCTATTAACGATAAATATTTATATGAAATCATCTTGAGAAGTTTGTTAACAGAATTTATTATTACAGTAGAAAATATATTATATATTCTACTGTAATAATAAGTAATAGAAGTAAATTAATAATAGTACCAAGAAATAACATTATGTTTCCCTCTAAAGACTCTT
Source organism: Philaethria dido (assembly GCA_033558755.1). Taxonomy (NCBI): domain Eukaryota; kingdom Metazoa; phylum Arthropoda; class Insecta; order Lepidoptera; family Nymphalidae; genus Philaethria; species Philaethria dido. The sequence goes on from JAKGSA010000616.1 coordinate 260,260, forward strand.
TAGGCACTATTGTACTTAAATCATTTAATAAACATCGAATTGTAGCAATATTTTCTAATATATCTATATAATAATTCGTCTTAATCATAGATTATGTATCTGACTTTTAATTAGACATCATTTGAAAACTTTTTAGTACAAAACTTTTACTATTAAAATCAAAATTTCTTTTACAAAAAGAAACATGAAAATATTCAAATATAATTGTGAGGAATATGGTACTTGCTTAATTACTTCCTTCCCCATAACAAACAGAAAATTTCATTTCTAATAACTCATGTTTATTTTTAACAATTTGTGTTTATTTCCAAAAACTTGTGGTTTAAATAATGTTTAAAACAAATATCATTTTTATGTATTTCCCCATTTATATTTTTCCCCAGCTTAATTCAATGATCATGACGAATTATTGTTAAAATCAGTTGGAATTAATACTTTATGTTGCTAAAAATAGTAAATATATCTCTACTGCGAGTGATATGTACGAGGGATGAGTATGATGAGTGTGTGGCTACGATTTATTGGAAAAAATATACAGTACTAAATAATAACTGACCATCTGTTTATGTAGACTTCAGCCTTTTAATAATAAAAAAAGATGAAAGGTGTCAGGGAACACCCGGATGAAACGAATTCCTTTCGATTAATTAGTGAAGGAATTGTAATAAAATAATCGTCGCGACACCACACTGGTCAATGCGAAATAGAAACACGAAACGAAAATAATTGGCTTGCTTTCTATGAGAGAGAGAGAGAGAAAGAGACACGAGCACGCCGCACGTCGCGACAACAAGCAGATAGCAAAGTGTCGTTACAATTTTTGGTCTTAATTTTTTCCGTCTAGCCTTTCGCAACGCGCGATGTAGAACTTCGTTCCAATAATAAATAGTTAAAAAATCCCTTAGTTACAGTTAGTATCTATAAGAGGCATAGATTATATATAAAAGAAGAATATTTTCATTTATTTTTTTATATATATATGACACTAAGAGTTAATTATTTACAAAAAAGTATATCTATACTTTTTTAAATTATAATCTTATAATTTAAAATCACTTTAAGCAGTTAATTATCTCAAAGCATTTTAATCTCTCTTCTATTTTCTATATATTATTTGAATATGGCTCTAAAATATTTAACTGATTACATTTTTTTGAAGAATTACTTTCAATTAAGATCACTATAGTATTTTATTTAAAAGCATTTATTAAAAAATGAACATACTACATACGTATTTACTAATTTCAATTTTTTATATTTAACATTCATTATATTTGGTCGAATAAATAAATCGATATTGATGCCAAAATCATTCTATTTCAATATATCGATTACAATTACTAATTAACATAGATTATAAATAAATTTTAAAATTGCATAATAATAAAAACGTAGCGGGATTCGGAAATGCACCCTTAAATAACATAGCCATACTACATAAATACTCTTTACTTAGTAACTGTGGGTTCGAACCCCGCTATATTTAAATTTTTTATACATTTTAAACTTAATTAAATAATATATAGTTTGTTACGAGGCCCTATAGATATGGTCTCCACAAACATAAAGGCCACTCCACACTCGCGACGGAAACGTAAAGGTGAGCTTTAAACTAACATTACAGTATATTCAGTCTTACACACTATAATACGTTATGTCCGACGAAACTATAAATCACATTTAAGGAATATATTTAAAAACATTATTTAAACAAAATAAAAAAATCAATGCTCAATAAAATGAAAATTCGTATGATACTTGAAAATAGAAATAAATCACAGCATAGTTTATATACAATACGACATTCGACACCATGAGGTTATTCATATTTTATCAAATATTTACATAAGCATGGGTATAGTGTAGGAATAATAAGAATGTGGCGGGATTCGAACCCGCGTTCCTCGTTTTAGACTAAACTGTCGCTAAGATGTACTCATACTATATCTTGCTATATATTTCACTTTTCTCTATTGACATTATCGGGTATAAAAATCGGCAACTTTTTGAGAGAACTCAAAGTTTTTTTTTTCATATACAGACACGGTTAAAAAATATCTACATAATTGTAATATTTTGATAAATTTACTGATATTGAAGTAAAATATTATTATTATATTTTTTGGTGCATCTACCAAAAAAATATTTTTTTAATAGTGATTAAAAATGAATAAAAAAAAACAAAAATATATACGACATAGTTAATAGAGATAGGTGATTTGTTCGATACATGTTTAATATAAGAGTGAGTTCACACAATCGACTGTCGCTGCGACAATATTGTTCTACGTAAATAAATCGTCTGTTTAGACCTTTATTATTTTTTAGTGTAACAAAATTTCGTATATTAATTTATTTCGTCTCAAATAAAAAATAGATTCATTACAAAATAAGATCTGAACATTTTTAAATAAAAAAATAAAAGATCTAATATAATATATGCTTTAGAGTGTAACTCTGCTAACTCTATGTTAAGTAAATTATAAGAAAAATTATTTTTGAAAAAATATGAATATATTTTATGAGAAAGATTTTATATTATATATATAATGTCTTTATTTACGTTTTTTATTTAATTTGAAATGAATAAAAATCAATTTGTAGTTTGTATTCATTTAAAATTAAAAAAAAAAATAGTTGCTGCTTTTTACAATTGTGTATTTGTTTATACTTTCTGTCATAAGAAGAAAAAATGGAGTTACAAGGTTTACACTCTTAATATATATAACATAATATATTTTAAATTGGGATATTAATAAAAAAAAAACACTCATTGTACTACATTGATAACAAATGACGTCACGATTACTTGAAACTGAAATAAAAAATGAAATTTATAGAACAATAAAAAAATAAGAAATAATCCGATTTATTATTCATTACTATTTCTCGTAATTCTGAAATGCATAAATTTACTTAATTACGTATTCCAATAATTTGCAAGAACACTGGAAATAAATATCAATGTAATTCAATTTTATTTATATTGTTAGAATAACCATGTAGTTTTTAGTAGCATTTTGCAAACGTCACACGCCATATAAGAGCGGCCGAGTTTAAAAAGAAGGGGATTCTTTGCTGATTCGACTCGGGTGTGGTTTGTGACAGTTGCAATCTTCGGTAAGCCATTTTGTTTTTCATCTTAATTATTTACGTGGTAATTATCATTTTATGTTTGTAAAATGGAGTAAATTTATGTTTATCCTGACATGCCTTTTTTTAATAAAATTCCACCTCTGACGCTAAAAATATATACTCGTATATAAATATAATATATTAATTTTCAAAAATATTATATAATTTAACATAATATAGTGAAATTAAAAACAACATTTGGAACCAGTTTCAGATTTCAGTTGAAAACAAACAAAAATAAAGGCAGTGCATACTGCAGTCATATTGAACAATATATAGACATCAACAGTACCAAGTTATTATATTTAGTATAATATAATTATAAAGGAACACTTCAATTATTACAGAGCATTGGGAAAGTAACAGCATCGCTGGAAATGCAAATATTATTATTTTAAAAATAAATTCATATACACTTTAAATAGTACACATAACAGCACCACGGGTAATATCTTGAAGAACACAGCGCTGCACGACCAGTCATTAGTGGCTAGTGACTAGTGACCAGTGACCAAGTCACTAAGTTAGTGTCCTACGAAGTTAGTGTCCCGGGTAGGGGTGGTGAGGCGGCACTTTAGAGCCGATTGCTTGGTCGTAGGACGGCGGTAACGCTGTAACGAATAGAAATTTAAATTAGAAATTATTTCAATAATAATATTATATTAAGAAGGAAACAGTTTAAATAATAATAATCTAAGCAAGTAATATTATTATCTAAAATCAACTGTTATAATTTAATTCATATACCTATATGATAATGAATCATATGTGCGACTATGTGACTCATATGACAAAAACAGATGATCTGAGTAAAAAATGTATTTATGTATGAATGACCACCATCGTGATATAATATTGAAATAACTAAATGAAACAAATCTACTTAAACTCTCCTTTAACAGAGGCTTCCAAACTATGTACAAAAATCTGTACCAATACGTATATGTTAAATTTATAATGAAAATATATAACTTTTATAACATGTTTGATCATGCATGAAACAAAAACTTTGTACCCTTTTAAAGAAAATTACGCGGACAGGAGCATGAAACTTAGCACACTCCATCCTTACTAATATTATAAATGCGAAAGTAACTCTGTCTGTCTGTCTGTTACGCTTTCACGGCTAAACCACTAAAACCGATTTTGATAAAATTCGGTATGAAGATTGAACTGAACTTGGAAAGGACATGGGATACTTTTGTGCGAAAAATATAGTAGGGGATGAAAATTTGTATGGAAGTTCCTTGTGTCAAACATAAAATCATGTAAGATTATTCAACTGTTTACAACTTTCACACCTAAACCACTTAACCATTTTTGACAAATAGTCTAGACCTTGGAAAAGACTATAGTCTACTCCTTACCATGTCGCGCATTTGTCTGGCCGGGCCACCACGCGAGGCAGCCGCGGGCGGAAAGCTAGTAGTTTATATACAGAAGTAGTGCAAAATGATAACATTTTTTCAAAATAATACATAAAAAGTATATTAAATTAACAAAATAAATGTTACACACATTACCATGGTTTGATATCCATGTTTATGTGAAGTGACATATACATACATTGCTAAAGACAACGCGTTGTTAACGCGTCAATTTAAAGTTTATTTATTAGTTTATTTAAAGTTTATATCGTACTGGTGTCCCCGACACTAGTATAAACTTTAAATATTTTATAATTCAATAGACAGGGGATTTTTGTATCATACTCGACTATTTTAATTGGTTATTTTATAATTAATGTGATAAAAGTATAATCAACGTAAATCAACCGACAAGTGGGTAATAAGTGTACTTAGCTATAATATTTTAATTAAAAATGCTTGTTACTTGTAGCTCCATTTATCGTATGGGTATGAAGCAGTGGCGAGGCGTCCATACAACACAGTTCCCACCGACTTACTTTTAACAAACGACAATAAATTTTGTGGAAAAATTTAGGAGCGAAACTTTAAAATACAAGCTTGAGACCTAAAAAAGAGGTCGCCAGAAAAATGTTGGGTATAATAACTTTACATCCTATACCGGCTTCCTTAAATATACCGGCTTCTTTAAAAATTACCGGCTTCCCTAAACAAATACCGGCTTCTTTAAATTTACCGGCTTGCCTAATTAAAATTTTCACCCCCTGGTATGAAAGTAAATTCTAGAACTAACATCGTAGTAGCTACATGAAGTAATACACAAAATAGTTGATTACAAATTGAGTACTTCCTACGACAACAAAGAGCTCTACGTGTGCGATGTGAGACATCATCGGACAGACGACGGTCAATATACCTTGTGTTGCATAAACAAATAAACAAGTAATATAGGAACTCGTCACGTGAGACACAATCTATACTTGTGTTACTGAGTGACTGACAGATAAAGTACAGGCAAAACTACTGCACATAGAAAGGTGACATAGAGCTTGTCCTTGAGAAGTGTAGGGGAGTATTAAGAGAGGATCTTTCGAAATTTCTACGAAAACTGGACAAACGGAATTTCAAGTTTTATAGTCCATGCAAGCCAAGTTGCGTAATACAGCTAGCGTACAAACATATGTTAGTGAACGCCTTTAGTTTTCTATATATTTATAAGTAACCTCAGGCAACTCGTAGCGAGGCAAAGAGAATATTATTACGTTACACCATACACACATATATACATCGTCAAATAACCAATATCTGACACTTAGCTAATAGATGAGACTCCCTAACACATACGAAATCGCTATAATCCGTATATAGCAGGGTAGGCAGAAGGAACCTGTTAACCTAGTGTTAAGACGCACCATTCTACTTCAACAATTCCGTTCCCCACTTTCCACTGGCTTGACGGATTGTTTGGTTCCCCACTTTCCACTGGCTTGAGGCATTGCTTGCTGAGTGGCGGAACTCAACGCCGCGTTTTGCCTTGTTATGAGACCCAGGAAATGAAAATACTAAATATTATTTAAAATTTTCATTTCCTGGAGTGAGAATCGAACCCACAACCTGTCACGTTTACAGTCACGCGCTTGTGCCTCTGCACCACGACAGACGTTATTTCTGTCAATTTCTCTCTAAACAAATGTGAAATTACTTATTATGCTAATAATTGTATTCAGTGTAGTAACATTGTTCGGAAGCCGCACACCGATACGCTTTTAAATAATTAGGAAAACACATAGCGATAACATGCTGTTTTTTTTTTAATATATTTTCCTTCCCATTAAATATACCATAGTGTATTAATATTAATTTAGTGAATTAAGTAATAATATATTTTGTTAAACTGACTCTCAATTGACGTTTGATTGCCTTTTTGGTCATACTCTACTGGTTAGTAATTTGGAAACGCAAGACAATATCTTCTATATATTAATACGTGAAGCAAAAATTGTACCCCTTTTTACGAAAATTACGCGGACGGAAGAGCATGAAACTTGGCACACTTATAGTTAGTATAAGGAAGGCGTGCACATTGATAATATATTTTTAAAATAATGCATGAAAGATTTATTAAATTTATAAAGTAAATAATTAATAAAACACACTACCATGGTTTGTCATCCGAGTTTATATAGTGACTTATATGTTGCTAAGCAACGCGTTGTTAACGCGACAACAAGAACTAGTATATGATAAACATGTATTGACTTGTATGTAAGTATTTTAAAAATACTATTAATGTCGTTTAAATAGTAGTTTTGGCTACAGAATAAAAAATATATGTGCATTAAAAATTATTACTCAACTAAAATTAAATTATAGAATAGAAACGCCTGTCGTGGCGCAAAGACTGTAAAAGCGCGACAGGTTGTGGGTTCGATTCCCACTCCAGGAAATGTAAAAGTTTAGTATTTTCATTCCTTGGGTTTGGTAACAAGGCAAAGCGCGGCTTTGAGGTCCGCCACTCAGCACGCAATGCCTCAATTTGGCGGAAAGTGGGGAACGGAGTATCTTAACACTAGGTTCTCGGGTTTACTCTGCCTACCCTGCTCCATGTGGGATACAGCGTGAAGTTAAAAATAATAATAATAATAAATAGATTAATAGCATTTCTATTAAAATATAGCAATAATAACCTTGAAGTAGCAACGCAAAGTAGCACGCAAAGTAAACGTATTAAAATTGCAAAAATGCAACATGTGGAAGAAACTTTTAACAGGAAGATGATGACATTGTAACTAACAATGAGTACAATAAATGACACAATATGATAACATCCGTTCGTTTCCTTCATTATTAAATAAACATATTAGTAATAAAAAATTAAATCTTTTAGTATCTTTTTTTCAATTGCTTAATATCTTTTTGTTTTTTTATAGCTTCACGCTGTATCCCGCACATAGCAGGGGAGGCAGAGGGAACCAGAGAACCTAGTGTTAGACACTGCGTTCTCTTTTGACATTTCCGTTCCCAACTTTTCGACGAAATTAAGGCATTGCGTGCTGAGTGGCGGAATTCAACGCCGCGCTTTGTCTTGTTAGCAGACAGGAAATGAAAATATTAAGCATCATTTTTCATTTTCTCACTCTGGTAACTGAAGTGGGAATCGAACCCACAACCAGCGTTTAGTTTCAGGCTTGTGCCACAACAGGCCTCAACTAAACTATTTAACCGGATAAATCGCATATTTTTGTATTTGGAAATACAATTGTGGAACGCCTGTCCTGGCGTAGAGGCACAAGCGTGCGACTGTAAACGCAATGGGTTGTGGGTTCGATTCCCACTCCAGGAAATGGAATTTTTCATTTCCTATTTTTGGTGACAAGGCAAAGCGCGGCGTTGAGTTCCGCCATTCAGCACGCAATGCCTCAATTCGGCGGAAAGTGGGGAACGGAGTGACTTAACACTAGGTTTCCTCTGCCTACCATGCTATGCGGGATACAGCGTGAAGCTATGTATGTATGTATATGAAATACATTTTTGGGAACCCGACGTTTCGAACGCTTTACAGTAATTCGCGAAAATAAAAGACCTCATTATCACGAATGAATCGAAAATAATTAAAATAAGGAATATAAAGGTAAACGTTGTTAGGTTGTGGTTTTACACATGTAAGACATAATAAGGACAAGTTATTTATGGTTACGGTTAAGAATTTGAGCATTATTTCCTGTCTCCTATAAATATATTCAAAGTATTAAATATTTATGATAATATACATACATAGCTTCACGCTGTATCCCGCATATAGCACGGTAGGCAGAGGGAATCTAGTGTTAAGACACTCCGTTCCCCATTTTCCGCCGAATTGAGGCATTGCATGCTGAGTGGTGGAACTCAACACCGCGCTTTGCCTTGTTACTAAACCCAAGAAATGAAAAAATCCATTTCCTGGAGTGGGAATCGGAATCGAACCCACAACCTGTAGCGTTTACAGTCGCACGCTTATGCCTCCGCGGCACGACAGGCTCTATGACAAAATACAATATTTGTATTAACAGTTTAAGAAAACAAATAAAAAAAAAATCGACTGCAATAAAGGATATTCTCGATTCGATTGTATTTAATCCGTGTTACTATTATCCTTAATAAATTTTAATTATAACTAACATTGTACCTAAAATAAAGCAGTAATAAAATAAATGAAATAATTAACTCTATCGTCATGATTACAAATACGCCTGCACTTTAGTGTTTGATAGCCTGGACCTTAATTAATTGATAGAAAAACCCATAATGGGTTTTTTCACCATAAAATAAGCGAGATGTATGAAGGTAAAAGAATTAAAATAATATTAAGCAATGAAAATTAAATAAAGATATGAGATCATTTCGATTAGATAACGCAAGGTATTACGTGTACCGTACATTCAGTACATTTGATTGTAAGCAGAATTTCACATACAGTATATAATATACTATGAACTTGTTGTTTTTTAACTTTAAGCTTCACGCTGTATCCCGCATATAGCAGGGTAGGCAGAGAGAACCTGATAACCTTGTGTTAAGACACTCCGTTCCCCATTTTCCGCCGAATAGAGGCATTGCGTGCTGAGTGGTAGAACTTAACGCCGCGCTTTGCCTTGTTACCAAATCCAGGAAATAAAATTACTAAACATTTACATTTTCTTAAGTGCGAATCGAACCCACAACCTGCGTTTGCAGTCGCACGCTTGTGCCTCTGCGTCACGACAAGCGTTGTTAGATAACCTCAATTAATATTTTTTTTAATGTTAAAAAAATGCAAAAACAGACAAAAGAATTATTATATATTAGTGTTTTTATGCACGAATACTAAATGACAAATATATAATGTTTTTAATAGTTCTAAAGTGTTATTCACACACTTAGGAAACCAAAAGCATTTTTAGAAAACGTATGAAAATTTTGAACGCAGCGGGTCTCGAACCCGCACCTTCCAAACGCTCTGACCGCTACGCCATGCGTTGTTATGTCTACGTTGAAATTCTTATACGCCTGTTACCACTTATTTTTTGGTAGCATCTCTGTCGAGAGATTTTTACAAATTTCTACTACCCAAAGACTTTCTAAGAACAATCGTTTGGCATGAATGCTATCTATTAAATATGTTTGATAGTTAATAACATATAATGTTGTTTAGTATCTATAATTGTATGAACTCTGTAATGAATACTCAACAAAATAAGCACTTTTTGTACTAAAATAACAATGAACAACGTATAGATAAGCTTCTCCGAATACGATAGAGTTAGTATCACTGTAAAATATACGAGTATCGTATGACGGTCATCATGTGAACGATGCGTTAGAATTTGCTTGCACTAATTAACGGTGCAATAAAATTTAGTTGAAATCTTTCAAAACAACATTTGTTTTTCAGTTTCGCTTTTTCCCTTATAATAGATTAGGCAGAACGGCAGAGAACCTAGTGTCAATGATTTCTTCATTCTCTGTCCGAGTTTAAGATATGTCATGTAAAGTGGCGGGTCTCAACGCCGCTCTTTGACTTACTGGAGCGGTGAAATGATAATAGTTTAAAAAATCATCATACCCCCAGTGAAGGAATCGAATCCACTACCAATCGCGCTTACAATCAAATACTGTCCCAATTTACTACGATGGTCGATTGATACAATAAAATATATTATCAAAATATACGATGAGTGATAACGTATTTCAATATAATAAACTACTTAGACTACATATATGAAAGTATCAGTAATCAATAATATCATATAGACATCAATGGCAAAAGTAAACACATCTTTATGAATAATAAATTCATAGAAAATATTTTGTCTAACTTTCAAGAAGCAGTAACGATTAATATGAAACTCATCGTGGCTTGAGACTACTGTCTAATTGTGTATACACATTTTTTGTCATATTTTCAATCAAATTCACTCTATTAGTATTTTTAACCGGATTAATGGCAATGGAAATACATATTTGGAAACCCCACGTTCACCTGTCTACGTATGACCACGGACTACTGTAAAGTTTTGGAAAATTCAGGCTTCCAACAATGTATATTCGAATACTAAAATATACGCGAATAATCCGGTTACAAAAGTTTCATTTAAAATGAAAAAAATAAGTGAAAATGAAAGATCTCATTAAGGTGCTTGCTATAAATCTAGGTTTAGGTCACAGATGAGTAACTAACATAAGGTACTGTAATGAATACAACGAGACAACAACTACTGTGCACTAAGTAATGTTAGGTGTTCCTATCACCGACCTTGAGGGTTCCATCCCGGCGCTGCTATTCCAAAGAAAACTGGCAACAAATTGCACTTATACTATATTGTCATTATTTATTTATAGCTCTATACATAGGGGATTGGTTGTGGGTTCGAATCACATTTAGGGAATGATTATATTTTCATTTTTCTGTTCTAGTGAGACACAGCGTAAAGCTGCTATATCTATACACAATTCTTCCGCTACTGAGTGAATGACTGACAGACAACACGTGAAACTACTGTACTTATAAATTATGACTTATAAACTACTGGACTTATTACAAAACTTAAAAGAAACGGAAAGAAATCAAAATATTTTATTTTATAGACCGCGCAAACGAAATGGCGGGATCCATACATGTTTATATATAAGGTACTCGCATGTCTCAAATTACTTTTCTATGAATTAATAATTGGGTTAATGTGTATTAATTAATTCCTATCATACTAATGCGAAGATATTTTTGGATGCTCGTATAATCAAGTCTATGTTTGTATAGTGTTTTGTTTTTTTTTTTCGACTGTGTAGTATGCTGTTGGCCCTATTGGCCTCGACAGCGTCACCGGGTTTTGTGGGGGGCCGAGCTTGAAGAGCTCTGACCCTGGCTTGGCCTTCTCGGGAGGAGGACCATCAACTAAGAACTGCAGTGTCACAGGGGCACCTCCTGCGAGGCCGAACCTCGGCTTGCGAACACTGCTTGTAGTGGGGGAAAATTTGTATAGTGATATAATATAGGAATCGACTTAAATTAAATTGTTTTAAACAGATTATTCTTATACCTATGCTTTGGTATTAAAAAATATATATTTTCTAATATTTTAAGACGAACCCAATTCAAATAATTTCATTTATAGTCGCTAAACTCAAAAATGTTAGGAATAATAAAAAAATTCAATTAAGTTTTTTTGTTTCCTTTCGTATGTTTATATTAATTGTGCAAATAGAAGTAAATACGTCAAGAACCATAAAAAGTGCTAAATAATTGTCTATCATATATATTAGATATCTGCCTAATCTATATTAGCGTTATTGTAATATCGTTGGCAAATTGACAAAGGGACGTATCTGCAACTTCATTAAAGGTACCACTAGACTCGTCTCTATGAAGTTATGGGAACCCCCGAGCGTTTACTTCCTTCGAAACGCAAAGAGAAGCCGTGACCAAAGGACGTATCTGCCAGACTTGCAGTTCCCGCAATGACAAAAGGATTTTTGATCAGTAATATCTCGAAACAACCAATTTGCAGATACGTCCCTTTGTCAATTTGCCAACGATATGTAGTGACGTTATGACGTGCACCTACGAGTACTTGCAGACTACAGTATTAGGTACACAATGCATCGATTAATAGCTGGTAGTCGGGACGCTATCGCTCACCGTACAGTAATTGTGATGAAATCATTAACAAATATATTGTGAGTCATCATCCAACACTCTTATATCTATCGATATCCCGGTAGCTACTATTTTAAATAACTTATTCAATTTTCCTTGTAATTCCCAATATAATAAAAAAATATTTGTATGAAGAAAATTTATAGCTGCATGTTTTTTCCGCATAGAGATCTCTCTTATCCACCTATGACCTAGTGTCTCCGTTCTCTGTTTTCCATCGGAAATCGAGACATTGCGTTTTGGGTGTTGGAGCTCAACGTAACGCTTTGTCACAAAGCGGGAAAATTTCAATAATTGCAATATGATAACCCCGAATGGGGCTCGAAACTGCAACCATCGTTTTACAGCCAGATTTTGTCTGCCATTGCCATTGGCGCCTCAACGGCCTCTTCATATTAAGTTTTCCTTTCTATCAATTCGTATAACTTAGTTTTCAATATACATATTTGATAAAGGCTGAATTTTTTTTTAGATTTGATTGAGCTTAGTCTATACTTATTGAGTGACGCAGTACTAAGCTCTCTGTGCGCAACTGACTTAACGGAATATAACGGAAAAGGCATAAAATTAGTGTGCTTGCCTTTGCAAGTGACATATCAAAAAAGTCAAAATTTTAAAGTGATCAGTAAAAAATCGTGTTTTAAATGTTACGAAATATAAGAGAAGAAAAAGTTAGTATGATAGCGAAAAAGAAGAAGAAGAAGTTAGTATGATAGCGTGTTTGTATGGTAGTGTAATGTAACTCACCGTTAGCTTCAGGCGCGCTGGGCGCGGAGGGGTAGGCGGCGTCGTGGTAGGGCGCCGGCTGCGGGTAGGGCGCGCCTTGCGAGTAGGGCGCTGCTTGCGGGTAGGGCGCTCCTTGCGGGTAGGGCGCTCCTTGCGGGTAGGGCGCACCCTGCGGGTAGGGCGCCGACATAGCGGGGTAGCCGCCCGAGCCTCCCACCGGGTATGACGTCACCACGGGCACTGCGGGTGCAGCAAGTGTCACTATTATATTTGCTTCTAGTCTTATATTTATACTATAAGCTTATATAAAGAGATGCCATTGGTATTGTCAACTCAAAATTATAATATGAAAACAATAGAAAATAATTAACAGCAATTTCTTTTAAAGCAAAAGTTAAATGTCACATTAATTCAGGAACATAATGGTCAATTAGCAATTTATAAAGTAAGTTGAAATGCAACAAGTCAACTGACTAACTATAAAGTGAACTGAGATACCAACAATAATTATAACCACGATGACAGGAATTATGGTCATAATTTGGACAGAAGTTGCTAAATTCATTCTACTATTTTCGCATTTTTACCTTATTCCCTAGTATTTAGTACTTTGAGACGATGATGATACACTAAATTTAACACATGAAAACCCTATTTTACTTCTTTTTTAATAAAACTACGTTTACGGACACGTGCTTTTTTATTATTTACTAGCTGTATCGCGCGACTTCGTTTGCAAAGAGCAGAATGCCACGATGGCCTCAACTCGCCCGCGTAGAGTATAAAAGTTGAAACCCCTCGTTTCGTAGAAATTTCAAGAAACTCTCGTCCAGTAGTTTCGCCTGTACGTAGTCTGTCAGTCACTCAGTAACGTGAGCGATTTATATTATATTAAAATTGTAATATCTTCTAAGATGTTCATTGAAATTAAGTGATGTCAAAGACAATTTTGTTCACAATTAAACAATCTTAATCAATAACACATTTATTTGGATAAAGATTAATATTGTTACGTTGAGACAACTCTTAACAAATAATGCACTAATTTCGACCAACTTTGATTATCATATAAACGGTTCTAGTGAGTTATTGTTAAAAGATGGACATATACTGCCGCGGACATTTTTTTAGATCATTTCAAGATGAATAATTCTTTCATACATATATTTTTGGTATCTTGAATCGTTTTCGTAGCGCACGCAACGGAAGCCCTAAAGGATGAATAAATTTCCCCGTTTTTGCTACATTTTTCATTATTTCTTCGCTCCTAATAGTTGCAGCGTGATGTTATATAGCCTAAAGCCTTCCTCAATAAATGCTCTATTCAACACAAAAAGAATTTTCCAATTCGAACCAGTAGTTCCTGAGATTAGCGCGTTCAAACAAACAAACAAGCTCTTCAGCTTTATATATTAGTATAGATTATGTTTGGCTCACATTGTCAGGATTCTTAAAATTAAACTTAAAAACTATGGTGAATGCCTCAAAGATTGAGATTTTATTAATAATAGATATCAACATCGAATTTTGGTGACGACCTCTTTTTTAGGGGCTTTTATATGTCAGAGGTTTTTTTTTTTGAAATTTTATACCCAACATTTTTCTGAAATTTTTTTAGCGACCTTTTTTACTTTTTTAGGTCTCATATTCCACGGTGGGAACCGTGTTGTATGGACGCCTCGCCACTAAAGGTATATTAGTTTTTCTTCATATATATATATATTTTTAAGTTACGTTAGGACATACCCGGATAAGGCGCCGGCGCGTACTGTTGTTGCGGGTATGGCGCGGGCGCGGGCGCGGGCACCACCACCGGCCTGGGCCCCGGCGGCGCAGGAGGCGCGTTCTCTGGGGACGCTGCGACAAACAAGTTCATATATAACTAGTATAACTACCAGTTAGTTATTTCCTCGAATGGGGAATGCGTCCACTACCAACGCCAGTCGATTACAGACAAATAATGTTCCAATAAGCCACTATGATATATGGTCCCAATTTTTATTAGTCATCAAAAACTGCCTGTTTTATTGCCAATGTGTCTTTTACTCATTTCTTATACTTTAGTTGGATCTGTTTGTCTAATGATTGGTTCTTCATTATATTATACCAATGCAATTAGAAATTGTAGATGATAAGTTTATTGTTATTTCTAAAATAATGGTTTCAAAAAATAGGAGCGGAGAGCATTAATAATATTTAGAGTATCTATGTAAGTAAATATACAATTTTAAAACCTTCTTTTAATAAACATGTATATTCATCAATAAAATAATAATAATATATTTTACACGTAAAACATCCTATTTTTTGTTTCTTTTTGATCCATACTTTTCTTTAAATTATTCTGAGTTATCAATTATGTTTTATCATAATTAAGTAAGCTTATTTATTATACAAATACCACATAATTTAAGTGGCATGAGAGATAGTCTCCTAACTCTCTTGGTCGACCTCCGAGAAGACAGTATCTATGATACTGGAGAAATAACACGTAAAAAACATGAGGACCTCCCGGAGGGCATGTATGGAAATGTTAATGACTGTGGACGAGGTGAGAGAAGTATGCAGGGACCGTAGCGCTAGGCGCTCCGTTCTCTCTGATTATCCCGTTATAGATAAAGCGTGAAGCTAAAGAAAGACATAATAAATAACTTATTTAGCATAATAAAAAGTTGTACTTACGTATGAGCACTCTGCCGCGGTTGCGTTTACGACAGCAGCAGGTACACAGCAGTGCCAGTACAAACACGCCGATCGCTATATATATGATGTTATAGAGGTCCATGTCTATGCTGTGGTGCTACAACAAGTTACAAAATACAATCTATAACAATATATACATCAAATAACACCTAAAACAAGCACACACTGGCTCACCATTACACTAGCTACAAGCGCAAACGCACGTCTGACCTCTCCCGCGTCACTGACACGACTCCCTTATCTCTGACAAGTGCGCTACTGGTGTACATGAGACAATGCTGTATGTGTACTGAATAGCTCTACGGAATACAACTACACTTGCGATTTTTTTTTCAGGTTCACGCTTTATCACGCAGAGCAGAGTAGAGAGAACCTTTACATCAATTCAAGACATTGTGTGTTAAGTGGCGGAATTCAAAAAGCAAAATTAAAATAATTTAAAAATAATCATTCTCAAGTGGAATCTGTCGTGGCGCAGAGGCACAAGCGTGCGTCTGTAAACGCAACAGGTTGTGGTGTCGATTTCCACTCCAGGAAATGATAATTCTAAATAATATTTAGTATTTTAATTTCCTGGGTCTGGTAACAAAGCAGAGCAAGGCGGTGAGTTCCACCACTCAGCACGCAATGCCTTAATCCAACGGAAAGTGGGGAATGAAATTGTTGAAAGAAAGTGGAGTGTAACACTAGGTTCTCAGGTTCCCTCTGCCTACCCTGCTATGTGCGTGATACAGCATAAAGCACAAGTATCCAATTGGGCCCATAACCATTTGTTTGGAGTCAGATGCTGTCCCATCACACCACACCATGACCTCCATTATTTTTTTTAAATAATATCAAATAAACTACTGAAAAAATTGCTTTGTTAGAACTCAACTAATCAAAAATATAAATTATATTTCATTATTTTTTTATTATATAGTCAACCCTACACTATGCTTACATTTTTATATGATATGTATATTAATATAAATTATTACATAGTATGTTTTAATTATAGGGTAACAAATCAAGAAATTGAAAAACAATATAAAAAGGTATAAAAAAATAACAGTTTATTTCTTTAACATTATAATAAAAAGTTAAAAACAAAAAAAGTAACTAACTAACGTCTCAAAATGTAGCAGAAAGAGGAAAATTCAAAACCTATAGGAAACATGTGTGAAGCAAAAAGATAAAAGAAGCTTGATATCAAAACAATTTTACATTCATGTGGATTGCAACATATTTTTACATTTAGAGAAATTTAACAATGAATAGCATTTTTATAAGGAATTGTCAAGAAATTTACAGCTTAAGAAAAAAGACAATATTTTTAGTGTATGTTGTATATAAGAAAATTGCTTTAATAATTTAGGGCAGTATTGGGTTACACCACTTTACACTCACTGTCTCTAATTTGTAAGGAAACTACTACTGACTACCCTGTTAAGTGGAGGATATAAGTGTGAACAACAGTTATAAAATTTTTAAGGATTGTTGTTTTAATTTTTGTTATACTAGTCTGAGTTTCTTTATATTTATTTATCAGAATTGATTTAAGAAAAACAAAGTTACAAGTTGCAAGTACTTTACAATTATTGTGGTCAAAAGCAAAGTATCTTCAATTTGTAGGCATATACATATATACATCTACAGGAGATAGTATAATTACATTGAATATTAAGTGTCCTGGCCTTGTCACAAGGCCAATTCAGATAAAATAAGGTTAACAGTTAAGAATTGATCAAGCGACGATTACCACTGAATTCATGTCGCCAACAATGCAATGAAGGTCAATACCAATTGTTTACTGTTTATGGACTCGCTGTCCGAGTACAGTACTCACGAAAATTGGTTTTGGTATCAGATATTACCCTAATTTGATTTTAGTGTGTTAATAATTAAAATAACTTACTTTTCTTCTGATATCGTCGAAAACGTCGTCGAAGTTGAACTCTTCTGAATCAAACATAATACACTATCAGTATGAGCTTCATAGCAATTATGATATGTACATTTGGAACAGAACAGAATCTTAAGAACTTGCAAACAAGTTTTATGAGTCACAGTAATGTATATATAGGGGTTTTACCGAACGATAAGGAAACACGATACAAATGGACAAAATATCAGATTTAGTATAGTTTAAGATGAAATTGATAATATTTATTTAACCACAGGAAGTTTATAAGCGTATATTTTCGATGAATATTTTTGGAATTCACTATTTTATTTACTTTATTTACAGAATGTAATCTCCATATAGGACATAGAAATAGACCTCTGAGTACGAACTGACAACTGACACTGACATATACTTTATACAGATTGCAGATTGTATAGATACACCGTACAGCGCTACTATCGTTGAACTTTTACATGGTAAATACCCGGACGGCACACATAAAATGTCTAAATTCTGAAATAATAATTTCATACTTACAATTTAATATTAATATGTACGGTTTGATGTTTGAAAGACAAGGTGGGTCCAAATTATAGGAGGATATATTATTGATGAAACTAGATCATTCTCAATAAAATATACATACATACCATAGCTTTACGCTGTATCCCGCATATAGCAGGGTAGGCAGAGGGAACCTAGTGTTAAGACACTCTGTTCCCCACTTTCTCAATAAAGTATTATAAATTTTAAGAAGTTGATTTGTCTTTTATCATTGTCACACTCAAAAGAAAATATAAGTATAGTAACTAAAGTATATAATTCACTAGAATCAGTTCAGTTCAATTCTTTGTTTATAAATTATGGCGCTTTGAACGTGCCAGTTGAGCACAAACACTAGTTTCACCAACAACTTCAATCTTCACCTGACAAATGACAACAATCACTTC
The DNA here is from genome assembly GCA_033558755.1 of Philaethria dido. Classification (NCBI taxonomy): domain Eukaryota; kingdom Metazoa; phylum Arthropoda; class Insecta; order Lepidoptera; family Nymphalidae; genus Philaethria; species Philaethria dido. The sequence continues at coordinate 278,704 of JAKGSA010000616.1, forward strand.
AATCTTCATCTGACATTGGTACTTTGACGTTTCTATGCTGGAATAACCTAAATTAAAGTTCTAAAATAAAAAATATATATTATTTAATTTACTATGTGGAAAATAATTCGAGGATGTAGCAGCTTCCAATGTCAAATTTTTATTAAGGCTCCTATAGTTAAATCTAACACTTCCATTAATGTAGCTTCATTACATACAAATTCTACACACTATGCTGTTAAAAAAACAACTAGCGCAGCCGGAGGTAAGTATACTTAGAGAAACAATTAGTTTTAGTTTAGTATAAGATCCCTAAAGTAAAAAAGCAGCTTTATTCCGCATAGCAATTTAGTCACAGAGACCCAGTCGATACACTCCACTTGCCGCTTTCTACTAAAATTCGAAACATTATATGTTGACTGACAGAAAAATAAATAAAAGTAAATTGTTAAAATATTCTGTAGTGTACACGTATAATCCTTAATATTAATTAATCTAATATTTGTTACTTATTAACATTAGAATAAATGTTTAATTATTTACAGGAGTACTCGGTTTGGGCAAGGGAAAAAAGAAACTAAGCAAACTTGGGGCCATGGAAAAGAAAGAAATGCCCGTGGAAACTGACCCAGAGAAGCTAGTGAATTATGTTTGTGGCTCTAATATTTATGTTACAGGAGAGGATGTAAAGGTACATATTTATTAAAGTTTTTAAAATGTGTCAATGTTCAAATTTATAATATTGGAAATGAAAAAATAAACATTTTTCATTATAAATTAAAATATTATTCGTTTTGAAAATATGTCCATATAACATAAGTTTGGTTGATTGTGGGTTCAATACCAACACAGGAATGATTATCGGTTTTTTATTCTTGTACGATAAAATATGTCATTGAGTTCTGCTATTTAACGGACAATGTTAGATACATTTGTGCAGAAAGTGGGAAATAGTTTGTCTTGATTCTAGATTGTCTTTGGCTACTCTACTATATGGCATATAGTGTGAAGCTTTTGTGGCCAGTTCTACATACCATTAAACCAATATGAAATAATATTTATATTAAGCCAGTTCTATTTAAATTATATATTTTTTTATTTGTAATTGCAGATAAAAGAAGACAGTGAGTATCCTGAATGGCTCTGGAGTTTAAACACTGGAAGGCCTCCACGAATTGAAGACCTGGACCCAAACACTAAGCAATACTGGATTAGAGTTCGGGCCGAGGGCATGAGGAGGAATAACAGACTGAGGTCCATGAGGAAGTTTTAAAATGCTCTACTCTAGGGGTGAGCAATCTGCGGCCTGCTTAATAATTTTGTGTCCTGCCAAGAGATTATCAGACATCATATGGATAACTTTGACCAATATTTTTTTTCTGCACTTCAATACCCTGTGTTGTAATTTTTTTAAGTATACAATTTTAAATACTGCAACAATGTATGAATTTAGTGCACCAACTAAAACTGTTTAGGCCTGCTGGTAATTAAAATTGTTGCTCACCCGCATTTTATCTCTCACTGTTTTTCTTGTACATAGTAGTAGCATAATGTTTAAGTCATATGTAGAATACATTCAAATGAAATACAAATATATAAAAAATATAGCATTTTATTTTATTCAAACTGGTCACAAACACATACAGTAAACACATGTTGGTAAATTTTAAACACCAAAAAACATATTCACTAAACATTTCACTTGCAACTGACATTGGACTGACATTATAACAATTTACCACTTCAGCAACAAAACATGCAATAAACACATTACCCCCCTTTCCGTCGCGCAGTCGGGTAATAAAAAAGTATTTTTTACATACAAAATTTTAATTTTTATGCCTGTCTATAAACAATCCATGGTGTCTTCCTTTATGATCATAGGAGGTGCGTAGTCGCCGTGCTTTGTGCCGAACGAGTACGCGTACGGGTTCTGGAATTTAACATATTTTCACATTTTAGTTCAAAATTATTTGGTTTATTATTATTTTGGCAGACATTTTTTTTCCAGCGTAAAAGGACGTTTAAAGAGAACCTAGCGCCAAAACACTTCTTTTTGGCACTAGATTCTCTTTAAACGTCCTTCTATTATCTACCAACTCTTCGCACGAATTCGAAATATTGCATGTTAAGTTGATAAAAACAATCCCTCGCATAAAACATGGAAAACTTAAAAACTAAAAAATTAAAATAATTTCAATACGATCATTTTCCCGAATAGGAATTGAAACCCCGAACAATCGCATTTAATAATTCGTTGAAAAATTATTTTTACCTTAAAATAAATGAATATTGCTTTGTACAAAGAATCTGTAAAATATATCTATACCTATATTAAACGTGAAAGAAAAATTTTCGATTCCTTTTTGTGCAAACGTTGCGATTATGAATATAAAAAAAACATGCATGGTCATTTCATTGTATACAATATTCATGTTTTTTTAAATATTAAAATAAGTAGATAGGTGGTAGTACCTTCTTAGTGTTGTACAGGTTGGGCGGGTAGGTGGCGGGGCCCGGCGTGCGCGTCGCCTTGCCCGCGCCCGCCGACCGCGCGCCCAGCGTGTAGCACGGCGGCCTGCCGTACGGGAATCAATGTTTACTTTATCTTCCATTGGGGTGCAGTAATTGTATACGATGGCGACAGATCCATAGAAAGGAACAAAATTAATAATTCTAACTTGTATCTAACTAAACGTGTATGTAACTCATAACTATAATGGCGATTAATTGCTTAAATTGGATAAACATGAGCGAATATTGATTTTACGTTTACATGAATTAGAACAATAAGTGAAATAAGGTTTAAAACTTCTAATTATACTATTGAACCAATCCCTGAATTATTGTATGAAAACTAGCTCAGTGATCCCAAGATAGCGTGAAAATATAACATTTGTATATATGTCCAACTGACCTGGTTTTATAAACATCAGCGTTCTTCTGGAAGTAGACGGCGGGTCCGGGAGACTTGGGCTTCAAGTTGAACCCTACCCGTGCCCCCATAGTGTAGGCAGGCGTGCCGGAGCCGAGGCGTAGCGCGTAGGCGTTGGGCGCAGGACCAGGCCTCTTCAGTGCGAAGCCGAGCCGCGCTCCCATCGAGTATTGAGGCGCGCGGGGTTCCTTAGTGGGTGGGCAGCGCTCTGGAGCGTGCGCCCCAGGTCCTGGTGTTCGTAGCGTGCCTCGTGTTGGAAACCTGTGTTACATATATACACGAAACTAATTCTCGTCCCAAATTGTGTTTTTATTTAATCTAATTACACATTCAGTTCAGTTTAGTTGTTTAAATATTCTAAATAATGGTGCTTTGAACGTGCCAGTTAAGCACAAATCAGTTCCCCAATGTCACGTGGATGGACACTCGAAGGTGGATAAAACAAAGATCAAGTGAAACACATGATCTGGGAGACAAATAAGAGATAGGAGTACATTAAATACATACTAAAGAAACAGATAACAGCAGATGATATACAATATTCAGTCTTATTTTTCCTTTCTTTTATGATTTTCTGATTTAATTATATTTTTACAGAGTATATGTGAAACTGCAGTATTCCAGGTTAGACCGGTTTTCAGATTTATTTGGTAGACTACAAAACTGATGACTTAAATCTTGTCTAATAAGTAGGAGGTTCGTCCTCCGTCTGGCTCGCGACCACTGTCATGTCAAAGACGAACCGCCAAATATCTTATGATGTGTTCCGGTTCGATGGCATGTAAGCCAGGTTTTCCCCTTTCCCACCCATCTTTTCCCCAAAATGTGGTGGTTCCGATAGCGGACTACTACATTGTCCTCCCCTTCCATCTGTATCTTCTAGGTTGGCAACGCATCTACAACATATCTGGTTTTGTAGGTGTCCATGGGCGAAGGTAACCACTTACCATCAGGTGGTCCTTCTGCTCGTTTTCTATCCGTTGTCCATAAAAAAAAAAAAAAAAAAAACTACCTTTATTTTTATGTAGCTAATATGTCGATTTTTTTAATATCTTAGCTTCACGCTTTACACTTAAGAGGATAGTCAGAGAAAACGGAACGTCAAACGCTACGGTCCTCTGTCGCCACGTCCACAATCATTAACCAATACATACAGCCCTCTGAAGGTTTCTCATGCATTTTACTTATTTTTTTCTACTTTATACATAATTTGTATATATTTATTTGAATGAAGTGACATTACCGTGCTCCAAAGCTCCAAGCGGGCGAGGTCATGAGTCCCTCGCGGGTGACCTTGTCTATCCGGTAGGCGGGTCCGGGCCCCAGCTGCTTGAGGCGGAACCCCGCGTTGGTGCCGAACGAGTACATGGGATTGCGGTAGCGCGAGGGGTCATGCGACGGGAACCCCACCGTCGTCGGCAGCTTGTACGCACCCGGACCGGGCCCTGGAGGCAGCTTTATATTATTTTTTTTATATTTCCTTTTTTTTAGCTTCACGTTATATCCCGCACATAGCAGGGTGGACAGAGGGAACTTAAGAACTTCGTGTTAAGACACTCCGTTTTATTAAGATTTTCGTTCCCATTTTTTTTGCACAGTACAAGTAATGTGCTTTACACATTAGTTTAAAGATATCCTACCTTCTGTATACATTGTTACTAACATTTAAACACACGTAGCTCTCGTAAAACTTGGACCAATAATTAGTCATTGTTTGCAACACTGCATATGAGAGTTACTGCCTCATGCAAAAGCCTCTTAAAAAATTAAGTTACAAAAGTAACAGATATATGATATTGTTAGCTCTAGTGCTAGATAGTAACTTATTAGATTCATTCATATTCAATATGTATTTATTCTGATGATAAAATGACTAACATATAAAAAGTATTCTACGGTTCCCTAAAGCTCAATATTTATTACTTTTAAGCTGGGAACAAATCATTTCGGTAATATCACGTAATAAGCTTTGTCGTTAAAAAGAATTACTGTAAATATTGTATTTTTTCTACAAAATTACCATTTCTTTGTATAGGCCCTAGTATTTACTTATCATTGATGAAACATCTAACTACTACAAATATCTCAACAGACCCTGACATAAATAACATAGTTACCTAGCGGTTTTTTGCATGCCATTGTGGTTAACTAAAATAATTATAAGAGTAAAAACACTAAAATTTCGCTAAAAAAATATGCATGCCGGAGCTCCTCCGCCGCTGTCAGCTGTCACGTGTGTGGGAAATGACGCCTCGACAAAAATATATACACATTTCAAAGTTGGAATACAATTAAGGTAGTATATATATGTATTTATTATCTAAGAAATCTAGAAACTATAGATATATTGTTTTTTTTTTTTAATTTTGCTCCATTGGAATTGATATTTGTTGTTATCATTATATGCTATCTTGGTATTGGCCTAAATTTGGCTGTAAAAGTGTGCCTAACTGTAAGTGGCTGCTGGTTCGATTCCCGCTTGTGGGAATGATGTATTTTTTTAAACTTCACGTTGTATCCCGCCAATAGTAGGGTAGGCAGAGGGAACCTAGTGTTAAGACACTCCGTTCCCCGCTTTCCGCCGAATTGAGGCATTGCATGCTGAGTGGCGGAACTCAACGCCGCGCTTTGCCTTGTTACTAAATTTCCTGGAGTGGGAATCGAACCTACAACCTGTCGCGGGAATCGAACCTACAACCTGTCGCGTTTACAGTCGCACGCTTGTGCCTCTGCGCCACGACAGGCGGCGATATGATTTTTTTTTTACGTTTATTGTGAAACAGAGCGCATTAAATTTCACCCAACACGAAATAAAATGAAATCGAGTTTGGGCGGGAAGTGGAAAGCGGAATGTTATGATAGATTTTGGATTCTCTTTGCCTCTTTGTTTTTCTTTTAATTGTGTTTATTCCATAGTCAAGTAATAAAACATACTTAGATATAAATTATTATTTATAAGATAGAAGAAGGCAGAAATAAAAAAAAAACGTACGATATATTTAGTATGATTTTTAATAAATAAGTACACATTTAAAGCAAGATTGCTTACACATTTTTTAATCATTCTTTAATTAAATTCTTAAAATTGGTAATTTGAAGATAATTAGAGGCTTTCGTGTCACAATGAGCCGGGATCTGACTGTTAATTGCAAGTGGTTATGGGTTCAATTCCCACACGGGACAATGATTATATTTAAATTATTTTCACTTTCCATTCTTTTAAGGGTAAGCCGCAATGTCGCTAATTCTTGTGGAAAGAGGAGAACTGAGTGTTTTGACACCAAGTTTTTCTGTATATGCGGAATAAAGCGTGAAACTGAAAAAGAAAAAGATATTTAGTAAAGGGCCAGTATTTAATAAGTTCAGCGCATCGCTTGCGCGCTGACGGCGGGTCCCAGCGGCGTCATCTCTTCGGCGTCGCTGTCGTCGTCGGACGACGCGCGAGCTCCCCACTGCGTGCACAAACATTTATTAAATATATTAAAATTATAAAAATATGGTTTTATGTTTTAAATATAATATGTATAAACCCAAATCATAGCTGTTTGATAAATTTTATTCTATTTGATATTGTTTATTTTAGTATTTCTTATAATTAAAAAATAATAATGAACAATCACATAGTCAATAGATTTCTATTAACATTAACTAACAGTCTGAACATGATATTTTTACTTCTTGCCAGACGTCAATCAAAGTAAATCCATAAATCGATAATATTCGATAAATATATAAAGATAAATAATCGATAGTTTAGGTTTTATTGACTTTAAAGTCGATTCTGTATTTATATTATTTAAATACTAGTTAATAAATAGGGCTGTTATAAATATGACGTCGATGTCTGTGTGTGTGTCTGTCTGTGGCATCGTAGCTCTCAACGATTCCGCTGCGGCGTTTTTATTGAAAAGTCAGTTTTCTTGTGTGTCCATTACATTACCAGTTTGAAGAGTATCAAGGTTTTCCTAAATGATGTAAGGAATTTTTGGCATAACATAATTGTGTTTTATATTTACGTATGTTTATTGCGTAGGATAGTTTAATTTTTTTTAATAAAACTATCCTAATGCCTGCTACAGACATACAGACTACATAATCAGTCACTAACTTGCTCTGACAGCGGGTGTGTAGAGAGCGCGCGGTAAAGGAACGCGGCGTACAGCAGGTTTGCGACGCCGAGCGCGCGCAGGGCGCTGTCGAACCCCGCACACCATGACCCCACGCCGCCCACAACGGGACCTACGCAGCACAGTAGACGATAGACAGTAGAGAGGAGACAGTAGACGATAGACGGTAGACAGTAAATGTATGTGTCATCATGTGTGCACGTATGATTTGTTGACAGGTGAATGATTATTATTATTTATTTTTAAAATAGCGTTAGAATGATAAGGTCTACAAAACATCGGCTTATTTTAGCTATTTCTGAAACTTTTCAAGTCATGGCAAAATTCCATTAAAAAATTTTTTGAGGATCAAATACTTGATGTAATATTTATACTGTTTTATTTGAGAAATTAATAGTAAATAAATATGAAGAACAAAAAACCCGACTGAACCACTTCTTCAAGTTTAGGAAGCAAATGTCTTATATATTTGAAATATGCTAACAGTACCCATCAACGATTATTTTGTTTTTATTCATGACGTAAGTTGCAAGGATCTTTCATTATTGATAGGTACTGTAGTAGGTAAATATCAATTTTAGTGATAAGGCCGCCTTTTCCCCTGGGTTTCTATAAAAAATTTAAACTTATCGTTTTTTTCTTGCAATAAAAAGTTCCATTGCCATTGTAATTGTTATAGCTTACCTAGTGCGTACGCGGCGCTGGAGGCGGCCTGCAGCAGCGCGGCGCGGTGCGGCAGTGCGCGCGGGCGTCGCGCCAGCAGCGCCGGCACCAGCGCTGCGTCCGCCGCGCCCAGACCCGCGCCCAGACACCACTGCGGGACCGACACCCACCACACCTGCACACACACAGATACACGTGTATAATTTTTTTATAAAATTTAAATTTCTATAAGTGCGTAAGACTTTTAGAAACTAGGTACTTTAGAAGCGTAGGGCTTGTTTTTTAAGATCAATTCGTCATCGCCGCTCGTACGTAGTGGACGTGTAGTTGCTCACTGTCACAAAAAAATATTTTAATTCTTATTTAAATGTTTTAAGTGACTTACAAAGTTTTAAAAGTGGTTATCGTGATTTGTGAGTTGAGAAACCAGTACAAACATTTCGTAGCATTTGTAAATCATCTAGTGGCCTAGAAGCCAGAACCGTGAACTCAAAGTCGAGAAACCAAGGATCCCAAGGATCAAATCGGCCTATAAAAGAAAAATAAATTTGTTATTTTTAAAACAATTATAGTTTAAAATGACGAACGAATGAATGAATGAATTTGCAAGGGAAATATATTAGTAACACAAATTAAGTGTTTTGTAGATGTCAAACACATTACCATTTAGGGGGTATCACTATCTAATAGTAACATGACCGTGTCTCGAATACACAGTGGATCTGTTCGAGTTGTAATTCGAATACTTGAAAAGTCACACCTAAAGACAAACAAAATAATACGCCGCTGGTACAGACAAGTTCATCGATATCGCAAGAGTTAAAAGAAAGTAATAGCAACCACCTTAAGTATTGAATTAAAAAAAATAAACGTGAAGAGCTGAATGTTTTACATAACATAAAGGAATCAATAGAATATTTCTCAAGTCTTTACGACAACGGTAAAAAGGAATTAGACGAAGCAAAAACTGATATTTTGAGTTTAAAAAGGGAAAATTGGTAATTAAGAAATATTGTCAACTCCCACAGTGGCGCCATCAATAATTTGG
>JAKGSA010000616.1:293296-321805 GCA_033558755.1 Philaethria dido
TGAAGCTTGTAACTTCTTACTTTGAATAAAATTATTTGACTTTGACTTTGACTTTGTAGTAAAAACTAATAATTGATATTTGATAGATTCGACATTAAATCAGTCACTAAATATTAAATGATTGATGATGATCCATTCGGAACGCAACATCCTAAAATCTTCGATCAACAATTCTAAAATCTTGTATCTATAACAGCCTCTTTTATGTCCAATATGTACTTTACTCTTAAGGCAATCGACAAACTTATTGTGCATACTCGATGTCCTCTTTCCGTTTCCGTCGCACGCCTTCCTTAGGGTTCAATATATGTTCTGTACCTCGAGAATTTCCGCGCACATCCAATGGCAATGGATTCCATTAATTGCCGCTACTTGCTCTGCCTTACCTAGGCCTTAGATCCTACCGAAAAGTTCCTTATCCTCGACTTTCTATTAGGTCAATAAAAAGTCGAGCTTGCCACTTGCTGTGGATTGAAACTGCTGAACAAACTTTAAAACTATTTTATTGGTAAAGAAAATAAAACTTAAATTAAGCTTAAATTAAATTCCTGGATCTGGTAACAAAGCAAAGCGCGGCGTTGAGTTCAGTCACTCAGCACGCAATGCCGCAATTCGGCGGAAAGTGGGGAACAGAGTGTCTTAACACTAGGTTCTCAGGTTTCCTCTGCCAACCCTCCTATATATTTCTGTATGCAGGATACAGCGTGAAGGGGAGAAAAAAAAGAGAGTATAAGTACTCATATCTATCAAAAATATGAAGAATATGATAATTTTATCGTTATGATATTTATATAATTTATTTGTACAAAAAGTTTAGTGTTAAGCTAAATTAAGTAAGTAATAAAAAAATTGTGCTAAATTTTGATTGTCGTTCGTTTAAAGGTGATAAATAAATATACAAGCAACTGTACCATATTTATGAATAATAAATATAAGGTAAACCTACTACCTAACATAAGGAGGAGAACTAAGATACAATAAAGAATATAATTGAAGAAAATATTTTACCTTTATATTTTAATGCTAGGATATATATTAAGGCATCTAAAGAAATGTGATTGTAGTGAACTAGCGGTAGTGAGAAGGTTTATATTTAATACAGCGCATAATCTCAAATCAACATTCCATACTCCGCAGCTCTCACGATATGCTAACGCTGCAGGAATGCTAACTAGCGGCCGCGGTAGTTAGTATGTAGACTCATACATGCCACGTACTAAACTAAGCATATATTATAGTTTCCCTAAAAGGAAGGCAAAGGTACTAAGTAACCAATAACTTTTATTCATCTATCAATTGCCCTATTTTAGCGTATTATTATTATTTTTTATGTACAGTTATGCCATTGTTTTACAGTGGAACAGCGTCCGATAGTAAATACGATGGGATGTGGGTTCGATTCTCAAACTTTTAATTTATTTTCATTTCCCCTTTTTTTCTTTTGACACATTGCGTGTTGAATAGTGGGACGTCGTAAGACAAAGTCCCGCTATTCAATACGCAATATGTCAAAAGAAGGAAAGCTGCAAAAATTTTTTTTTAGCTTCACGCTATATCCCGCATATAACAAGGTAGGCAGAGGGAACCTGAGAACCTAGTGTTAAGACACTCCGTTCCCCACTTTCCGCCGAATTGAGGCATTGCGTGCTGAGTGGCGGAACTCAACACCGCACTTTGCCTTGTTATCAAACCCAGGAAATTAAAATACTAACTGCAAAAAAATATAGTTATATAAAATATTCAAAACAATTAGATGTGATGTATGATTCATATGTATATTAATATCTATAGCTTATAGGCTAAACATTACTGTCACCTTAAGTGGTCGTCATCAAAACATTCAAACAAAAGGTATATAGTAACCTAATGCGGCGGTAGCGAGTAGAGCCGTGGCAAGTCGTAGGGCGGCGGCGGGCCCGCGCGCAGCTGTGAGTGCAGCGGCGGCCGGCGACACCGCTAGCTGCGTCGCTGCCTTCGCGCCCAGAACAGCGCCCACTATGGCCTGCGATGTGCCCATGCTGCCTGACAACAACATAAATGAGCAGTCAGAGACAACCTAGTGTCAAGATACTGCGTTCTTCATTTTCCACTTGAATTTGATAAGTACGTGTTGAGTGGCGGAAGTAAGTGCAGCACATTGTCTTACTAGAGCGGAGAAATGATAGTAATTTGTTCTCCCGAGTAGGAATCGAACTCACAACTAATCGCGTTTATAGTCGGCCATCTTAATCTCTGCCATTTGACACATTAACTGTTATATAAGGCACCCACTGTGGCACAGTGGTACAGATTTCCACTCGGGAGAATTTGTATACTATGTTTACTTTACTATATTTACACGCAATGCCTCCAATTCGGACAGAAAGTGAAGAACGCTTTGTTTTGACAAAATGCTTTCGGACTACCCCGTTTCATGGGAGAAAGCGTAATAACAATAATTCACAAAATCCAAGGTTATCCAGCTATATCTGAACTCAAAGCAAAAGAACAAAAATGTTCAACACAAATGTAATTCAACTAAATATTTGAGATTGCAACCTTTTTGCTTGATATCTCTACGTAATCACATAATCCCACATATTATGCCTACTTTATGATGTTTTACACTAAACAAATGGAATTAATATATATTCTGTAACACGAATATATAGTTACCGGTGTCCTCCCGCGTGATGCGCTGCACGGTGGTGTTGAGCAGTGTGGCGAGCGGCGCGCCGTGCTCCGTCCACAGCGCCAGAGACTCCCCTTGCACCCAATCCGGAATAATTGGCACTTTATGTTCAGAATTATATTTTTGTTATATGTCCACGTACATATTATATATTGACTTATACGAGATTTAGAATTCCTCGCTATTTTGCTATTGTGGTTAGACCTGAATCCATCCAGACTCGTTTTAAATATGATAGATATTCCCTGTTTGGTAACATTTACTTAGTTTTAAGATGCATGCATGCAGACGGTTTGTAATTTGGTGGAAAATAGATATGTCACTAAGCTTACTTTATCAATAAAAAAATAGAAACTGTATCGAAATAAAACATTTTATTCATAGTACTAGTTTTCATTAACCTGTTTTAAATTTCACCGTAATATTTTTGTTAAGTAACTAAGAGGAAGAAAAAATCATTATACCTATCGAGAGATGAATAGATTATTAAAACTAAAGACTAACCAAGCACAGTGAGAAGAACATTGTCCAGGAAGAACGTGAGGTAAACCAGGCTAAAGGCGACCAGACCCTTAAACTGGCTATCTTCCTGCATAGTGCAGGCAAGATGCTTCGAAGATCTCGGTCGACGGTCACGAACTAACTGCCAGAGGCAAGGCTACGTACTGAGAACGAGGACCGAGGTCCCATCTGTGTCGCGTGTCGTATCCCGATAAGAGGCAATTCATTTTCAATCAGTATCCACTCACGCGTGTAGAGTTGCCTTAACGCAATTTAACGCCAACACCGCGCCGCCTGGGTTACGAGATAAGTGATGCTACTATGTATATTCATATTTCTGTGTATAATGTATAATATGTACTTTATAGGGTAAAATTGTATATTAAAAGCTTTTGTAGTTTTTGTGGTCAATAAATATGAACCATACAAACAAAAATAGGATAAAGTGTCTGTTGTAGTCACTGCACAATTTTCTTTCAGAGCACAAGAAATGTTAATTATTTATAAATATTATATAGCATCATACAATGATACCTCTATTAAAAATTTGTTTTGAGTTGGCTAAAAAGTAAGAAAATGATTGTAAAAAGCCTATTCTAACATTGTATGGCGATATAGCTATATTTAGAATTTGGCAAATGGATCATTCACTGAATGCATGTGATCTGATTAAACAAGTTAAATCGTAGTCATGTAAAAATCGAAACTAACATATTTGGATAGAGACATACATAGATCGAATCTATTCAGTATTGACTCAACTTTTATTAATTGTTTTTAATAATATTTATAAATATGAAGCATTCCGTAAATATTCAAATAAAATAATTACAATCGTTTAAAAGAATTTGGTGCATTTAAAATATAACTAGGGATTGAAATCCCCAGTATAACTTAATAAAAAATTAATATCGAAAAAAATTCAGAAGAGCTTGATTGACTCAGAAGAATATATTTTAGACGATATGTAGGCATAAAATTATACTTTCTTTCTTTTATATTTAATAAATGAAATAAATAATAGAGAAAAACAAATTAAAAGCTTTTGCACTTAAGTCAAATTTTATGTATACAAATGATAATAGATTAAGCATTTGAATTTATCCAATGAAAACTTAAATTGGCAATGTTGCCAGTGCAAAAATATACATATATTAGAAAATGTAAAGTAAAAGTCATAAGTAATCTTTAGTTTTGATGCTTTAACGACATTCAGTACTTAATTAATAATTTTCTACAAATGTTATTATTTAGCAATAGAAAAAACACAAAAATATTACGATTTACATAGTGACAGGTTCCAGAGGTCGCTAGTAGTATACATAAAGCTGTCTCCCTCCCTACACAGCGTCGCGGGTCGGCGGCGGCGCTGTACACTATAGTGATGTAGTCTGTGCTCAGTACCTACTAGTAGCTGTCAAACGACAAGTCTCGAGCTCGGAGCTTCCCAGTAGCCAGTCCGTGCTTATAGCTTGATGCGCTGTGCGTGGTGCGTCCGCGATATATCGAGAGAAGGCAGTCGACCCGCCTCTCTGAGAACACTCAACAGAGAGTGACCCGAGTCTCCTGCCCGCCGCGTACATTCATCACATCTCATATACTTGTGTGTATAATATCTACTCGCTCTGACAAAGTGCTCCCCGGAGGATCGTCTTATTATCAACACATCTCGCTGTTTCCGTGCTTCAGTATGGTAAGCTCGCTATATAAAAAATGTAATTTGAAATTGTAGTACATAATTATAGATAAATTACGTTTAAAGCTACAGAAGAAACCACATCTTCTCAAATTAAAGTGTTTTGAAATCAAGTTGCACCGTTAATTTAATGCGCCTTCGCGAGATAATTTGCTTTTTTAATTAAATAAATGCTTGTAGCAATAATTATATAAATTTAATGAGCTTGATGCCTAAATTTGTGGAAAATATATATATTAAAATTTTTATTTCCATAAAAAAAAATTATTAAGCCATTTATAGCAATATAATATATTTGTTTTCTAATTAGAATGTTACATCCTTTATTTTTGTTCCAGTTGTGTTAGAAAATAATTGTTTACCCAATATTTTTCATTTTCAACTGTAATAAATAATTAAATTCCAAATATGTTCCATAATAAATAATTCCTCTGCTCAAATAATATGTAGAAAATTAAAATGTCAATCATGAATGAAAATCATGTTCAACTCATATAATAAACATTTGTTGTTTCTAAAATATGACATTGTAATGAATAGAGGTTTTCAGTAAATCCTTGCAAATATATACAATAAGAATAAATGTAGCTATTCAAATGAATTATCCGCATCACTCAGTCTCGAGTTGTGTCACACTTTATTGGTTCCATTGTCTTCTACTTTCAAGGATTATTTTTTTCTGTTAACTTTAAATATGATAGATCTAGATTTTTAATGGTAGTCATATTTTTACTTTAATTATGTTGAGTGAGGAGATGTATTGTAGATGTTTAAACAATGCATTATATTTGTGTGTCCTGACAATAAAGTTTTATTTCTTTAAGGCTTTAATACCTATATTTGTAATACAAATAAATACAGACTTCTCTGTTATATGCTCAGATCAAATGTAAAGTAAATTACACTTGACCAGGTATTGCACAATGCAGTTGATTTTTCTTTACTATATTATTTTTCAGCAATAATGACTTTTGTATACTTTTTTAATATTCAAAATAACTAAATCACATGAAATAGATTTTTGAAGTTATGCTATTTTGTCATACAGTAATAAAACTAGTAACAAGTAACAGTATTTTCTTCAGAAAAATATGTTTATTAATGCTTGTTGTTTTAAAGCTTGGTATATAAAAATATAATTCCTTGTTAATCATAAACAATAATACCTATGGTAGATAAAAGTATACTCGACACTGGTTTTCCCACTATTTGCCAGATGCAATATAATTTGAGTCATTTGCTAATTAAATATGTATTATAAAAAATCCTTTTACTCATACTGAGCCATTTTTTATTACATTTAAATGATTGTTCAAACTATGTTACATACATTAAGGTTATCATGGTGCGGTAAGATGTCTGGACTGTAAATATTGTGATTGGTTGTGGGTTCGATTCTCACTCGGGATATAAATAATAATTAAATTATTCCTATTTCTTTGCTATGGTAACACAGTGCGGTGTTGAATTCCGCCACTCACACACATATCGTCTCGAATTCCAGGAACAGAGTATCTTTATATTACTAGGTTCTCTGACTATCCTGCTATGTAGGATGAAGCTTGTAGCAAAAAAAAAATAGTAGATGTAAAATTAATTAAGATAAGATATAACGGATATGTTGAAGCCTATAATTTATTGATTGCAAGCTTTCATCCACTACGTTATCGCACGCGAGCTCCACCGCGATATCATACGATCATATTAAATTAGCATACTGGAGCTTATCAATAACTAGTGGACCCGCGCTACTCCGTCTGCGTTATAAAAGTAAATAATTTTCCCCATTTTTGCAACATTCTACATAGATTTGCTTGTTTTGCTCGTAGCGTGATGTTATATAGTCTATGTTACTCGGTATATGTCGGTAGTTTTAGAGTTTATCATACAAAAAAAATAACATAAAAAAGTCCTTTTTATATAGTGAGTTCCCTCTGTTTCCTTAGTTCCCCAGTTTCAAGACATTTCGTTTTATTCTTCGCCCGAAATTTGAAAGACATTGCTTGTTCAAGTGAGAAACATATCGCGCTTTGTGTCACCTGAGAGAGGGCATAAAAATAATTTACATATATTCCTTCCCCCGAGTGGGGATCAAACCCACGACTTGTGACGTTGACAGATAGGGGTTGTCCTACTATGACACGAAGTCCTCAAGTATATCCTCTTAATAATGATGTACAAATTGGTTTTATAGAAGTGTTCCCTTAAAACAAAACTGTTAATTTGAGAAGGTAACGCAGCCTTGGAAGGCAGTTCTGTCGTGAAGCGTATCGGGGAACATGACAAATAAACTTCTTTTTATGTATTGATGAAAACTTTTCTAGGTAATTTACTATAAAGGTTGAGTTTCGCTCCTTAGCACAATATCTAGAATTGGGACTGAAAGCGGCGAACGGTGTCTAAAGACTAGGTTTTCTTTGACTGACCCTGCTATGCGGGGGACAGTGTGAAGCTATTTTTTTTTAATACAATATGAATATATGTACGATTTTGGTTATAAACCAGACCAGATTATATTATACTAGAGTTCCCGTTGACGCGTTAACAACGCGTTGTCTATCAATGTATTGTATATGTCACTATATAAACATAGATGTCAAACCATGGTAGTGTGTATAACATTTATTTTATTATTTTAAAATACTTTTTATGCATTATTTTTAAAAAAATGTTAGCATTCTACGCTTCTTCTCTATTGAAACTATAGGTGTACCAAGTTTCATGCTTCTCCGTCCGCGTAATTTTCGTAAAAAAGGATTCAAAGTTTTTGATTCATATATAACTTACAAGTAAGGAACGACCAATGTTAATAATTAAATCAAAATTAGTAACTTTAAATAACAATGCTACATATTTATCTCAAAATAGTTAATAGTCCTTGATATTTCTGAAATGAGGAAATAAGCGAGATGTGACGATACAAGTATTTAATAGTCGCGACTCGCGACTTGAGGTGCTCTATTAATATGAATTTATAATTTACTTAGTTTTTACATTTTTTATACTTTGTTGAAGGACATATTTGTGATGTTAATAAGTATAAATTTTTCTTTTATTATTTGTCTGTGACTGTAGTAATATTTTCTTGTTTTTGCCAAAAATGGCGTTATTTGATTTCCTCCCAACTTATGTCAATTAAATTATAATTTATCAGTCACTTATCCTTATATTATATTATATTATATGTGTTATTCTAATGTATAAGCTATATTACTGTAAATTTAATTCAAATCCGTTCAGTATATTTTGCGTGATAGATCAACAAACATCAATCCATCCTCACAAACTTTCCCATTTTTTATATTACCAGCGTGTATGTTCTTTACAACACTTCACAATGAGACATTTGTAAAACAAAGAGTTAAAATGACTCATATTAAAGCTAAGCAGGATACACATTAGGTTTTTGTTTTATCTGCCATCGCATCGCATGGTAATGCTGGTAAATTGGTAATCGCGTTATCAACACAACTTACAATCTCCTCCGATCGTAATGACGAAAAGTCATCCCAATTTGACTTGCTGTAGTTTAGACTGTGACAAAAAAGACACCTTCAGGCTGAGTAGAACCTAGTCTAGTGTCAACTCACTCCGTCGCTCTCTGCTCAAATTTGAAAAGTTGCTTATTAAGTGACATAACTCAATCCACACTTTGTCTTACCATAGCAGTGTCTCATCTTTCCCCTAAGTGGGAATCGAACCTACAGCTACACGCGTTTACGGTCAGATATTGCCCCACTGCGCCACAATAGCTTGTCCACAATGTATCGGTATCAACTAAAGCATTGTGTACTCCACAGGGTGGGGCGAACTGATAAAAGGATAATTGCATTGATTTATACACTACGCACTACTCTACCTCGAGTTATTCCGCAAATTGATTTAGAATCATTTTCCTATTAATGTCAAACAGTGAACAGAGTGTCTTGACACTAAGTTCTGACTATAATATATAACGTGAGGTTTCTTTTTAATGTCGAACATCTTTCATAGTTAAGTTTCAGTGCATGTCTCTATGAAATGGTTATGACGTCAGTATTGCTTCTAATAAACAAATATATTAATAATCTATACTACTTTTTTAATTAATAGAAAATTATGTTAATTTTTTCTACTCTTTTAAAAACATTATTATTCGTAGGTCATAATGATTGCTCTTCAACTGGCCAAATTAAATGACATCAACCACATTTTCGCTTAACCACTTTCCTCTTAATAAGGAGCATTTGTTGGTATCGTAAAATAACGTCGCGAGGTGTTTTATCTGTTCTGGGAATCCCTTTTATTTATAATATAAATTTATCCTCAGAATTTGAAGTCAAAACCACTCGCCATTTGGAAAATTGTAAATCATCTTTAACGCCTGTTGTGGCGCAGAGGCACAAGCGTGCAACTGTACGCGACAGGTTGTGGGTCCGATTCCCACTCCAGGAAATGGTATTTTTCATTTCCTGGGTTTTGTAACAAGGCGAAAGCGCGGCTTTGAGTTCCGCCATTCAGCACGCAATGCCTCAATTCGGCGGAAAGTGGGGAACGGAGTGTCTCAACACTAGGTTCCCTCTGGCTACCCTACTATATGCGGCATACTTAGCTTCACGCTTTATACCGCATGGCAGGACAGTCCGAAAGAACCACTAGGTTCACTAGGACACTACGTTTTTTTGACATTAGTCAAGACTCTGTTCCTCGCTTTTCTTTCCTATTTCGAGACGTGTCAAGTGGCGGAACTGAACGCCGTTCCTTTCATCATTTATTTAATCTCATCATATTATTTTCACTGTTCAAATATAATTTACATAGATAAAGGTTTACAAAAACGCTGAGTGACTTACCTTTTTCGCTCCACACTGCTGCACATTTTTGTTTTTTTTTATATATTTACAATAATAGTACTTGTTGTGTTTTCTTGTGTATTTTTCTTTATTGTTATTATAATTATTGTTACATAGGAAGCAGTGTGTGTTCCGAAATAAAGTTTTTACTACTTACTATATTGACCGTAGCGTTTAACGCTCCGTTCTCTCTGAGTACCCAGCTAGGGATAAAGCGTGAAGTTAGGTAGGCACTTACTATATGCATTTATTTTACTGGTTCAAATGTTACCGTAAAATAATTTTCAAACACTAACAGAATATATTTCAACACTCGGTGTTTATTATTCACAAACATTTCAGTCGCTAATTGGGTCGCTCGCAGTCGCATATAATAGTCCAATTATAAGTTAATATTAATGATTTTTTGCATTAATTAATCCAAGAGGATGAACATCCATACATTAATAATGAGGAAAAATGCTATTTATGAATATATTAATAAGCTAAGTTATCGGACTGTACAGTGTTTCAGATTTTGAACTTGTTGGTGACGATGATGTTCTGAAAATTAATTTTATTCGCAGAAGCTGTGTTATGTTCATCGAGATATTTAGAATGTGCCAAAGAAATATAGTATAGCAGGGTAGGCATAGGGAACCTCGTGTTAAGACATTCCGTACCCCACTTTTCGCCGAATCGAGGAATTGCGTGCTTAGTGGCGGAACTCAACGCCGTGCTTTGCCTTGTTACCAAACCCAGGAATGAAAAATTCCATTTCCTGTTATATTATTTAAGCGATTTTTTTAAGCGAAATTATTTTTTTATCATTCAGCTTAATTGTTGCTAAAGTTTGTACTCTGAGCGCAGTCACAACAGTTGGAAGAGCAACAGTTTTCTTCGACATATCACTAAAACATGACAGTTTCATATTTATGAAAAAATCAGGAAATACGAAAATATAATAAAGATTTCGTTTTCCTTTAGATTACAATAGGAAATGAATTACTACTAGCCTTAAATAATCAAAAAATGTCTCGATTTAATACCAAAAACGTATTGTATGTGTTATTTGTCAAAGAGTTTAACATGTTTGATGGCGACGTAGAGGTCTATTCGATGATATTTACCGTATAATTTAACGGCAATTAGGTTGAGCGGAATTGGATGACGTTTATCTTGATGAATTTATAAAAAGCTAAGGCAACCACAGTACCTTTCTCGTACGCTATCGTCTCCTGCTGTTTTGATTACCTGTTAGCCGATGGAGTTGGTGGCACCAGGAGCCTTTTTTCAATATAATTTGGCCTCATGTCAATCGTATTGGATATATCTGAAATATAAATGTGTTCAGAGAACTTAAAAGATAAATACAAAAAAACTTTGTGATAGAAACAACCCTACAAGCTGCTCGCTTCACTATTAAAACTGCAAGTATTTTGGAAAGTATTAAACATATAATAAAAAAAAAATCTATAAATGTCTGTCTCATTATAGGACATAAAATCGTCAATCGCATTACATATTTTATTGGCAACGAATTAAGCGAAATATTATAGTAGTAGTAGTAGTTCACATTTAGTTATCAATTATATTTAATGGTAGAGTATGTCTGTAGTTGCTCTGTAGAGCGGTCACGGGCCTAGCGCGTAGTTTACGCGCGCATACACATATCAGCGCTACATATTGATTACGTTTATTATTTTATCCGCATCGGGACGTCCTCGGTAACCAAATATGCAGAAATATCGCGTTATATTATAAATGATTGGAACTGAGGTCTGTCGGCCGCAACTCGCAGCTAGCAGCTCGCAAGGTCGCGACCACTCGACCACTCGAGCACTCGAGGCGAACCGGGGTTAAGTGCGAGGCCACACATCATGCATGCGAGTGTTTGACGACGACCACTTTGATGATGCCTCTATAAAAACATCTCAGAAACTAGATTTTTGTACTTATTTTTAGAACTTTACCGAAAAAGAAATGGAAATGTGTGTATTAACACATATATGAGAAACTAAACAATACCCGCAGGCCGACTGTAGGTACCTGACACATTCGAGTGTGTATTATAACAAGCAACTTCCAGTTTCTCACGGCATTATCTTACGAGGTACGAGTTATGAGTCTTATACGAGTATGCATGCGGGGCTGTTTAGTCATACACATACACTACTAAATAGCCAAAGAACTAAGAGGAGCTTGCTAAATAACAGTAAATTACAATAACGTTATTGAAAAGAAATTTGGACACTTTCCTGTAAAACATAAACAAGTGGCCCCGTTGACGCGTTAACAACGCATTGCCTAGTTTATATCACTTTAAATAAACATGGATGTCAAACCATGGTAGTCATTATTTTATTAATTAAACATATTTTTTACAAATTATTTTACAAAGATATCATTGTGCACTCCTTTACTATATAAACTATAAGTGTGCTAAGTTTCATGATCCTCCGTCCGCGTAATTATTGTAAAAAAGGGTACAAAGTTTTTGCTTCACGTATTAACATGTAGATGATTGACCGGTAGTTGTATACGCTGCGTTGTTATAGTAGAGATAGAAGTGTATGTACAATTAACAATTTACATTTGTGATGTTTTCAATTGTTTTGAATTAAAGTTTAAATGAGATGAATTCTAAACATCTAGTGACTAAACACTAGTATTTCAATGTGAGCGCTTTCGCTAATGATGCTAGGGTTTTATTTAGATTCAATGCTTCCCGGAATGTGGTCTAACCTAGATTTTGCCTATTTCCGAAATACCTAAAGTGTATTTTTATGTATCTCTTAAACCGATCGTTACGTATGACTAACAACTAGCTCTTAAAAATTCGTCGGAATGTATTCATTTTACCTGTTCCTTTAGGCATTCCCAGTATAGAAAAATGAGTTATACTAATTTACTTTTATTTTTTAAGAGCAAAAGTTAAAGTTAAATATCTATTTAAAAATATTCCATCTAAACTCTTTAATAATTGTGTCATAGAATGAATAATGTATTTAATTACAATTTAAAATTTTATTCTTACGAAAAAATGATTGTAGAGTTGGCATTTCCTCTTCCATATTCCCCGTTGCGTGTCAACGCGATGATAGTATTAAGATGTCGAGTGTCGAGTGGCGAGTGACGAGTACAGCTAGGTATGTAATAGGTATTACTGCTGAGTACGGTGTACCTCCATTCAATCAGCCGCATGTTGACCGTAGACCGCATGTTCCGCGCGGCAAAAACTAAACCTGTTCTCTGAGAGCAGCGGCTGGTCGTCCACCTCGCTATGTCAAATATTAGAGCAAGTGCGTTGCGCTTTGTGTCGTGTACGGCGTGTCGCGTGCCGTGTACCGCCGCTACCACCACTCATTGTTAGGGCAAAGCTGTTCAAACAATGTATTACTTTAGTATTTCCTTATTTATATTTCGTTCGTCTTAGATGTTCTTTTTAAAAATCAATTTCGTTCATATTTATTCATGCTATAATATGAAAGAAAATTATTATTTATATTTAAATTCACTTTAAAATCGTTAAATTTAGTTATGTTTCATAGTATATGGTCGGTTCGGGCGGTGTGCCGTGAGCGCTAAGCAGCTAAGTGAGTCAGACTGACAGGTAATTGTTACGTGTAGAGCGCGTTATAAAAAGCCGGGTTCGTGTAATGGCGCATTTAAAGAGGCAGAAGCCGAGCGAGCCAACCTGTTGAAGACATGCACACTGGAAATTGGTCGCGTATTTTATATTTATTGGTAACCCACCCTGCGGTCGCGGCCAAAGCTATCGTGGCGAAGTGGGTCATATGATTTAAAAAGCCAGTAGTTGTAAATTCGATTCCCATTTGGGGGAATGATTATATTTTCATTCGTTATTCGTTTTTTATTTCATTCTCGTTAGGGGAAGACAAAGCGCGGCGTTTAGTTCCGCCACCCAACACGCAATATCTTGAATTCGGGTGGAAAAAGGGAGAACGAAGTGTCTCGACTCTGATTCTCTCTACTCTATATTCTCTGTCTACCCTCATGTGGAGCAAAAACCTTCCTCTCAGGGCGCAGGTATGTTGGTCCTGGTCGACTGGTAGTGTTTTGGAACAATGAGTTCATGTTGATTAACATTTTTTACGTTATCACGTCATTAACAGCCTTGCGTAATTCTTTTAACACTTAGCTCTGTCGTGCTACGATGAAGGCTATGTTAATGTATTGATTAAATACGCATTCACTATTTTTAAATATAAATGTTGTTTACTTTATAAAGGCGATGCAATGGTCAGACTAAACGATGAAGCTTAGCAAGACTAGAAAATGTTGGCAATCTGTTGCGTGACTTCCATTTTATATGTATGCAACGTGTAGTACTTAACATGAGTAACTTTTCAATGACGTTTCGATGTAGAAAAAACTTGTTTGTTATTACTTGTACGCAACAAGAATTAAGTACGAATAGTGTTTGGTTGAACATGATATTCGAATTCCATGTTTATATACAGTTTTAGCGAAATATTTATAAAGTAATAATTCGCTGTCACAACAAATATTGTGTCCTTATTTAAGTTATATAATGTAAGATTCGTATATGAATTGTAAGACAATGCGCGGCGTTTAGTTCCGCCCCTTAATGCGAAAGTTTCCCGCAATCGCTATGCGGAATAAAACTATGCTCTATTCTGCATAGCTCTTTTAATATGAATTGTAACTGCCCTTTTATTCCTTTTCGTCTTAAATTAAGTAGAGTGTAAGACAAGCCTCGCCGGGACCAGCACCGGGAACGAGGCCGGTCTCCTGTCAGTGAGCGTGACGTCCGCCCGCATGCCGCAGTCAACGCAACATGCATGTTTCTAAGAACATAATATACATGGTACTCGTACATTGCACTTCCAGTCCTGAGATCAAAGCAGCAAACGCATATATCTTTATATTTTATTGCCTTATAAATTGTGTCACGGTAATGGTCCACGTCGCGGCACGCAGTCGTCGGACATTGAGATGGATTCGATGTTTTATGTATTATCAAACCACTTTGCAAAAAAATATTTTTTTTCAGTTTTAATTTTCTTTTTCTCTAATTTATTAATTGATAGAAAAGTTTTGCAAAAACTAGCCAAATCAATGTTTGAGCTTCGATCACTGGTGGTTGAACACTGAATGATTTTAATGGGATCATTTATAAATTAGCTTGGTGTTTTTTACTCGTGGTCAAGACCTACCGTCGATAGAATGCAGTGCGTCGCCGTCACCTAGATTCCATTGCAACTTGACAAACATTCATTAATGTCAAGTGTTGCGGTCGCGGTCCGCCGTGTGCCGTGTGCTGTTTGCCGCCCGCCAGCGACTGACACTGAGGCAGACTGAGCCACAATTGCAGCCTATTGGAACAATGCCTATTTTGACGATAATTAGCTACATTCATTCTTTGAACATTATTAAAGTGATGTATTTAAATATAAAAGTGAAACTATTCTTCATGAGACATGAGCTTAACTTTTCATTTCATTCTTTGTTTTTTTTTAACATTCTTTCTTGAATATGTAACTCAACTCTAAAGAGCATAATCTGTTCTTGCCTTAAAAACGTATAATTCTCATTCGACGTGATTGAAATTGTGAATGGTAAAATAAATAAGAGTGATTTAACGCGGTATCAAAAATTATTCACGGCGTGTGTCGACGAGTGTCGTGACTGGCGCGTATGTGTGTGTGTGTGTGTGCAGTGCCGTTAGCGGCGAGGGCCTTGACCCCGCTGACCACCGACCACTGACCACCGGCTGGTTAACTACCTGCGCCTCCTGCACCGCCTGCAAGGTGCATCTACATTGTACCACGCTGTGGTCGCCATTCTCAACAATAGTGTAGGATACATATATACAACCCTTGTAATTCCGATTGAATTGTTACTTCATTTACTTCATGAGGTCATAACTCGTGGCTTATCTTTTTACAAGACACAGGTATTTTAATTTACATTAATCTCAAAATAATGTGTATTGTATAAAAAAACATTTGATCACTACAGAAGTTATATGAAGCCGTGATTTACGAGTACCTACCTATACTTATGTAGTACTCCATTATTGTCGATTATTCAAAGAGAAAAAAGTAAAAGCTATACATATACAAGGGAAGAGGAAAAGTACAAGCCTTCAGGTGTTTACGCGTTTGTGTCAGGTTTATTCTCAAGTATTATGGATATGTATTAAATGAAAATATTTTAACCGGATTAATCGCGTATATTTTAGTATTCGTTCGATGTTCACCCAACGTCTACCTATGATCACGGACTACTGTAAAATGTTCGAATACGCGATTAATCCAGTTAAAATAGTTTCATTTAATATGAGTCGCGAAATAGCGAAAATCAAAGAACTCATTATTATGGATTTGTCTTGATGCCAGCCAGCGTGGCGCAATAGGACACTGTCGCACTGTGAACACGATAGGTTGTGGGTTCGACGTGCACTCTTGGGAATTATTATTATTATATTTATATTTAATTTAATTTAGTATCTCCGAATTTCCGCCCTCAACACGCAAAATCTCGATTTCTGGTGGAAAGTAGAGGAAAGAGAAAGTAGAAATGTCTGTCGTGGCGCAGAGGCTCAAGCGTGCGACTGTAAACGCGACAGGTTGTGGGTTCGATTCCCACTCCAGGAAATGGAATTTTCTGGGTAACAAAGCAAAGAGCGGCGTTGAGTTCCGCCACTCAGCACGCAATGCCACAATTCGGCGGAAAGTGGAGAACGGAGTGTCTTAACACTAGGTTCCCTCTGTCTACCCTGCTATATGCGGGATACAGCGTGAAGTTATGTTAAGTAGAAGATGGAGTGTCTTGGCATAATGTTTTCTCTGTCTACCCTATTATGCGAAAAGCTTGATGTTGAAATTAACTATAGATACATACACTAGTAGGCTTTTAGTTACTAATTAATAGATATGCAGATGTTGTTTGGTTTTGATAGCCTTGTGTAGAGCCTCGAGCTTACTTCATGTGTTAATAAACACAATTACTGCTTACATAAACGTACTATTTTATATATATACGTATAAAGTAAAACTTTCATAATATCTCAAAGGTATAAGTAAACTAAACAGAATGACCTTGAAGTTTCATCACATAAAAAACCGACTTCAATAAAAAAGCACCAAGAAGTAAAAAATTATTACGAATAACTCAAAAACTGCTTGTCAGAACTAAAATGGGAAGTACTAGCTATCATACAAAAGAATCATCAAAATTGGTTTACTCAGTAAAAAGGTATGCGATAACAATCATAAAAAATATATATTCAAATTTAGAATTTTCTCCTTTTTTTCGGAATCGGTTAAAAATATTTACGTAATAATAAAGATTCATAACGATTCATTGCTTCATTACTGGCAATAAAAATATGATGAATTATTCACACATGATGTATATTTACAATCTGCTTACATATACCTATAGATACCTTTATTTATTTTTTTAGCTTTACGCTGTATCCCGCACATAGCAGTGTAGGCAGAGAGCCAGAGAACCTAGTGTTCAGACACTCCGTTCTCTTTTAACACTTCCGTTTCCCGCTTTCCGTCGAAATTGATGCATGCACCTACTTATACTCGTATTATTACTGAAATAAATTAATGATTTTCTTTCTTTGTTTTTTTTTTGTAGTGAATAAAGTATAAAACCACTGAATAGGTTTTCTCCAGAGTAAAACTACATTATCAGCGAATAACATAGGCTGTGTAACATCACACTACGATCTCTATGGAAAATGTTCCAAAAATAAGAAAATATATTATTTTTGTGACACAGACGAAGTAGCGCGGATTAGTAAGTTCTTCTAACAGAGAGTTCTAGATAACAGAGTTACGTCACAATTACATTGCAAGTAGTTATAGTAAGTTTGGCTTAACGGTAACTTTAAATAAATGACCGATGAAAATTGTCTAATGAGTATTACTTTTTATTGCAGTATTTAGGTATAATCGTTTGCATCTAAATGGGGAAATAATGTTTTTGCGGGATTATTAAAATTATACTTTAAATGACGACGAATGTAACATTATTTAAGTCAGGGGTAGATAACCCGCGGCCTGCCAACAGCTTATCGTTGGCAAATTGACAAAGGGACGTATCTGCAAATTGGTTTCTGATATTACTGATCAAAAATCCTTTTGTCATTGCGGAACTGCAACTCTGGCAGATACGTCCTTTGGGTCATTTAAGCTTCTTTGCGTTTCGTGCCGAAGTAAACGCTCGGGGTTCCCATAACTTCATAGAGACGAGTCTAGTGGTACGCAAAATTTGCAGATGTACGTCCCTTTGTCAATTTTGCCAACGATATATTACACATATTTTTCCTTCAACATATTAAGTTGTACTATTTTTTTTTCAAATTTGGTTTTGTAATCTAATATTTATAACATAAGTACTATTTTGAGTTAAAAAAAGTGACCTGCCAAAAATTCAATATTTGAGTAGGCTCATTGCTAAAAAAAAGGTTGCTCTCACCCCTGTTCTAAATACATAGTTTTAAGCCACGTAATTTTACTTATGTCGTCATTGAGTTCAGAGTTCAAATACTATCGATATATAAAAATGACACAGACCTGGGTATTTTGAGAGTTTTTCTTTATTTGAGAATAATCTCCTTAGCATTAAATGGATTCACGGTCTACTTGGGTCTGAACTCAGGGATCAATGTGAAGGGTAAAGAGGCCCCTTTAAAAATACACTCAATATAATATATTTATTTATATGTTTGTATATATTTTTTAACTAGATTATATTGATCTTTGTCTTATTGTTTATTGTACGGACTGTCATCCCGATATTTTTTCTTTCATCCCTATCTACGGGTTATTTGCGGAAGATATGTCTCATAGAGATAAGCCTCCCACCTGCTGCTAATTACTACTCTGTAATTATTAACTTCTTTTTGTAATTTTAAAGGCAATAAAGAATATTGTGGTAATGCTCGGCCCCCTTTGTCTCATATCAAAAATAAATATTTTTACAAATTAAATAATACTACCTAGTAGTTTTCCTTGAATAACTAAATATGAATATAATTCTGATAAAGATTTGTAAAATCAATAGTTTCTTTTTACACCCAAAAACTTTAAAAAAACCTAATTTATCTAAAAGGTCATGGTTATTTTGAATTATTTATTAAGCTTATTAATAATTTTCCTTACTCGAGTATTATCTTGTACATCTTCGGCTTAAATATATTATGGTTAAACAAAATTTACATGACTACTAATACATGCTATTGCTAACTATGAATAAGCCTTAACTCTAAATCTACGTGATATTACTATAAAAGTAAATACAAATATTTAAATAAGTTTTTTTTTACTTTCACGCTGTATCCCGCAATAGCAGTAAGCATAAGGGGATTTCCGTTCCCCACTTTCCCTCCGAGGTGAGGCAAACGTTGAGTGGTGAACCTCAACTTCGCGCTTTTGCCTTATTACCAGAGCGAAGAGATGCAGAAAATACTAAATATTATAAATATTTAACATTTAAATTTCCTGGAGTGGGAATCAAACCCACAACCTGTCGTGTTACAGTCACACGTTTGTACCTTTGCGCCACAATAGGGCTTCAGAGTCATTCAGATAAGTGTATATAAAAATTGTGACATTTTGTTTGCCGTCACTGCAACACTGCTGTTATCAGAGGACACGATATTTACCGTAAATTATACAGTTTATATTAAAAACTCCATTAAGTTCATCATTGAAAATCCAGTGACATGAGCTCAGGAACACATGTTTGTAATCACTTCGTACGAGCATGATATCGTGTTTAGGAGTATCGCGTAACAGCCGCAGACCCGACAGACACTTGTTAGCGCACGTCACTAATATCCTTTTAATTCCAATATATTATCTACCACACTTAAACACTGTAGGTACTTTATATTTTACTAGTATCCGTTAACAACTCAAGCTGCCTAGCAACGTGTATATGTGTCACTTTTTTTGGCGGATGCCAAAATATGTAGTGAGTGATTTTATTTTATAAGTGTGTTAGAAGTTCATGCTCCTCCGTCCGCGTAATTTTCGTAAAAATGGGTTCACAGTTTTTTTGTTTTACGTATTAATATATAGATATCAGTAGGTGCAATATTGAATGTAATATACTGAGAAAGCTGACCAATTCATTTCTTAGTAAAGGCCCCATTAGTAATTCATGATCCCACGCTTGCTTGTTGCTTGGTTGGGATTTTTCATGTACCTACAATTTCTTTTAAATAATCATGAAAACAGTGAAAACAATTACAAAATTACTAACTATGTTAATATATTAGTGCAAATTCATAGTGTCGGCGAGCTTTGACCAATAATATAAATATTATATATGAACCCACTAATAAAAAGCCTTGTATATTATTATTATGACACTGAAGGCACTCACTATATTTATTATAAATCAATATTGAATGATTTCTTGCCTCGTCAAAATTTATTTGTATTTCTAAATTTGAAATCCTCAAGGTTGCTCAAATGTAAGCTTTTCAATGATGTTGTTCTAATGAGACTTCCGTGTTTAATTCATCCCATTAACAAATAAAGATCGTGTGTAGTCGTGATCGACGAATCCTAGAGCATTACAAAAGTAAAGACGCGATTTCGGCCACCCTTGAGATGCTGTTGTGTGTACGAACTCCTATGTACTCCTTTAATATGCTACCATCTAAAAAAGTTTGCACACAAAATATGTACCCACAATATATCACACACTACGCACAGACAACACACTACACACACATCACACACACACTTTAAAGTGTTTAGAGATATTGTGGAAAGATGGAAAATCTTAAAAAAGGCAACAAGAATTCGTTTGCTTTAGGTATAAAAAAGGTATGGATTCAGGTGTTGATTAAAAATGTAGTAAAAATAAGTAAAATTCTTCACAATAAACTATGGTCTATTACCGTGATAAAAATAATTTACATACATACATAGCTTCACGCTGTATCCCGCATATAGCAGGTAGGCAGAGGGAACCTAAAGTGTTAAGACACCTGCTCCCCACTTCCTTCCGCCGAATTGAGGCATTGCGTGCTGAGTGGCGGAACTCAACGTCGCGCTTTTGCCCTGTTATTACTTACTGTTACTGTGCCATTGAACTGGAGTGGGAATCAAACCCACAAACTGTCGTGCTTTACAGTCGCACGCTTGTGCCTCTGCGCCATACGACGAGCGTTTAATTAAATAATTCATGTATTTGATGAAAATATTAGCATCGCTAGAGACAAACGTAGTGAAGGTTGATTTCTCAAAAAACATTTGGCTACATTCGATTCATACTTCCATAAAATCACTGGCCTATATTGATAGGTGTGTGTGAAGTTGCTGGGTTTTATTATTGTTGTGGCTGTAACAATATTTGTTATTGTATGTTATCTATTTTAGTATCGAATAATTTAAACAAATAAGAATTAAAAGTAGTAAGTAGATAAAAATTAAAATCTAAGTTTGTACTATTTTAATAAATTTTGAGGTATGTATTACAGAAAACAAGACACAGTGGAATAATATTGGTTGTATAATAAACTCAAATATAAGATAACCACCTGAGATCTTATTTAAATATCAACATATTTAACAGATTTTATTATGAAAAATAAATAAATTAAATTACGTTAAGTAAAATAGAAAACCCACAGACGACGCTGAAAGTACTGACCGTAAAAAGCTAAAATATGTAATGTAGGTTCCTTGATTACTTGACCAATTGGAGGTGTCATCCTGTATTGGTAGGGAAGCACTAAGGCGCTGGCCACGCAGACGCGACAGGAGGCCGCATGAGCGAGCGATGGTGATGTGTAAAAGCCGGAAAAAATTTAGACGATCGAAATCGCGTGAAAAATTTGCACAATTTAAAAATGCAAATGCATGCATGTATAAGACACGTACAATATCGTTTGCTGGTCCTGGTTAAGTTAGACGCGCACTCCGGTCGTGCTAATGTTGCCTTCATCGCTTATTTTTTTGCTTAACCCGCTCACACCGAAAGCCCAAGATATCTGCTCTGGTGCGGTAAAAAGGACTCTGTGAGTTATAAATAAATTCCCGCAAAACTTAACTAGTTAAAATAATACTAAAAAGTATTGAAAAGTAATAATTTGCAATTATGAATTATTAAACATATTCACTCATCTTCTGCAATTAAACGTAGATAAAATCCTTCGTTGAGACATTTCCTGCTCCTATGACGTCTCTCTTTCATTTACGTTACATTTTATTTTTTTAGAGTGAGATCGAACTCCAGTCGCGGTATGATGTTAAGCAAATGCTGTCGTCTGGTTTCTGCTGCGGCGGGTGAGACGCGTCATGGCGTTCTCTGGCGTCGCCGGTCGTGCGGCGCTTTCGCATCGCCGTCGCGCTCGCCGCGTCACAAGCCGCGCTGCTGCTGCTGCTGTTGGCGCAGCTCGGCGCCCCGCGTGCCTCCGCTGCGCCTCGCGCCTCTGCGCCCACCGCGCCTGCGCCTGCTGCTCCCCCCGGTGCCCCCTGCACCGCCGGTGCCTCTGGGCGCCGTTACAGTCGCCGCCAACACCACCACGCACAACGCGACGGCGCTCCGCCTCGCCGCCTGCGCTCAAAGTTGGGTAAAAGCTGCGCCTGCGCTCCGCCGGCGCGCGCGACCCGCGCGTGGCAAAGCGATTTTGGCGAGCTTTCGTAATGAAGTGATACTCGCGGCCGCACCCCGAGCTGTGCCCGGCGCTGGGCGCGCGCCTGCGCCTGCTGGTGCTGGTGACGTCGGCGCCGGCGCACGCGGCCGCGCGCGACGCCGTGCGCCTCACGTGGGGGCACTACGCGGCGCGGCGCGACGTGGCGCTCGCCTTCGTGCTGGGCGCGCCGCCCGCCGCGCTGCGCCCCGCGCTGGACGCCGAGGACGCGCTGTTCGGGGACCTGGTGGTCGGCCGCTCCGTGGACTCGTACTCCAACCTGACGCTGAAGACGCTGTCGATGCTGGAGTGGGCGGACACGTACTGCCCGCGCGCGCCGCGGCTGCTCAAGACGGACGACGACATGTTCATCAACGTGCCGCGGCTGCTGCGCTTCGTGGCGGCGCGCGAGAACGCGACGCGCACCATCTGGGGCAAGGTGGTGCGCAAGTCGCTGCCGAAGCGCACGCCGCGCAGCAAGTACTACGTGCCGCCGCAGCAGTTCCCGGGCCGCGTGTTCCCCGACTTCGCGACGGGGCCGGCGTACCTGGTGACGGCGGACGCCGTGCGGCCGCTGCTGGAGGCGGCGCCGGCCGAGCGCTACCTGCGCCTGGAGGACGTGTTCGTGACGGGCGTGCTGGCCGCCAAGCTGCGCCTGCGCCGGCGCCACGCGCCCGAGTTCTACAACAAGAAGGTGGCGGCGCACCCCTGCGCCGTGCAGCGCGGCATCGCCATACACATGGTGCAGTACCACGAGCAGTTCGACCTCTGGCGCAAGCTGCTCGACGGCAAGACCAAGTGCGCCAGCTAGTAGCCGCGCGCCGGGACGACGCGTTAGCGATACGTTTCTAATTTTATTTATTTAACGAATCCCTGTGCGAAATTTTAATGTTGATTCTCGCGGTTCGGAGATCTTTGAGTCAGTGCCTTAACTCACTCCTTAATTTTTCGTTTTATGATCATTTTCTTCTTTGACTGACCGTTCAAAATGTCATACTGGCATAATGGTATTCAAAATATCGGACCTAGGTCTCATAAGGTCGCTCAGTAAAAAACCATATTTTGTAAAACGACGACATTTTAATACAAAAAGTCTACTTAGAAACTTAAATCTTTGACGCGAGAAAGAATTACCTTCTGATATGTTTTAAAATTTAACTTAATAAGATGATAAGATTCTCCCCATTCATGAAATTTTCACCTATAAATAAAAAATTGGCACTAAATATAAATCTCGTGACGTTTTCAACTTGTGAAATTAAGTGATGCGTGTGGCGATACGTTTATACCACTTGATATTTCTTTGAAACTCGACTTAATTAGTAGAAGTTCCCTGTTTATGATAGTATTATGTAAGTACAATTAAGTAGATAATTGATTGAGTGGAATACATGTCAGTCGACGTAAGTCAGCGTTAGTCGGCGTCAGTCGATGTCAGTCGGCGTCAGTCAGTGCGGGAGCCCCTCTCTGTCTCGATATCTAATCATGGTGCCAGTTACTGTTTGCTTCTGAACATTAAGCGGTAGTGTAAAGCACAAGTAAACAAATATTTAGTATGAGTAAGTAAGACAGTCTGAGGCTCGGCGATGCCTTGCTCTTTGCGCGCCGCCTCGCTCTTTGTACATATATTTTTTATTTTTATATCAAATACTTATTTACTGCTATTTATTTTACTCTATATTCTGAAAAGACTTGAATCTTTTCATTTTCTATTTCCATACGCGCATTGAGCGACTGCGGGTTCAGCCTCTGGCGCTACTCTCGACGGTAGAGACGGGCGGTTATCGGGCGTTAGTCGAGCGGTAGTCGAGCGGTAGTCGAGCGGTAGTCACGCTCCTTTACCAAGTATTGTAATACCTTGAACAATTTGGTAACACCGCTGTGTAATATTTGTAAGGATTGTCCTGTAATTGTACACGTTTGTAAAATTTAACTTGTAAATAATATTGTATTCAGCGTAACTAAATATACTCTTACGTAAACTATTTATATTATCTTTTATTTAACCTTTTTCTCCTTGTTAATACTTTATGCGTCGTAGTGCAGTGGAACAGTGACTTGAGTGTTTATGATATTGATTGTGGGTTCGATTCCCACTCGAAAGAAATTAGTGGAATGAACATCATTAAATTTCGGCTCTGCTTAATCCAAATTTAACACGCAACATCCTGACTTAGTACAGAAAGTGAAAGACTGAGTGTTTTGACACTAGGTTCACTTTGACCACCCCACTGTGCCGGAAAAAGCGTGAAGCAGTAGCATTTAATTTTCAGACGCTATAATAAGGTGAAACCAGTTAAAACTGTGTTAGAAAGGTTGACTGTATGAAGAGTTCCTAGAAGTATGTCAAAATCAACAGTTGAGAGGGGAGCAGTGAGTCTGAGCTTATAATATTCATAGAATCTAAAAGTCCTCCGTAATTTTCAATAACGCGCCATTTGTGTTGGAAAGCGGATTGGTAAAAGGACACAGTATGTTATAGGAGGAACGAAAAGAGTAAAGCTGATTATTAACATGGTACTCTAGTAGTTTGGATAGCAATGGAAGAATCGATATTTTGGTTAAGGAATGACACAAGCTTTTTTTTATTAAATAGGAAAAAATATAATAAAAGAATTATAATTATACACTAAGGAATGTCACTAACTTAAAAGTAGCGAAGAATATTGACACTATGTTTCGATTAAAACAAAATGCAAAAACACATTAATACCGTTCAGACATTAAAAATATAAGTCCAATGAATTCAGTAATCTATTTTAAATTTACTTCTTACTTAGACAATTAAAGTAATTGTAAAAATAATTCTAATATGGTAAAC
Organism: Philaethria dido; assembly: GCA_033558755.1. NCBI lineage: Eukaryota > Metazoa > Arthropoda > Insecta > Lepidoptera > Nymphalidae > Philaethria > Philaethria dido. The sequence goes on from JAKGSA010000616.1 coordinate 318,455, forward strand.
TTTATAATTGTCTAAGAATATTTAAAGAATAAAATATCTGGAAATAAAATCATTTAAATTTAACACGAGATACATAACATTGATTTAAATAATAAATTCTAACTTTTGTTTTTGAAAACATACAGTACGACAGCGTGTGACCGTATACGTCATTGTTTGTGGGTTCGATTCCAACTCAATGGAATGATTATATTTTTTTTTTCATTTCTCGGTTCTGATAAGACAACTTAGCAGACACAACGTCTGAAATTCAGAATGTGGTGAAGGGTGTGTCTTGGCACTAGATTTATACTTACTACCCAGCTATGCGGGATACAGCGTGTAGCTGAATATTAGAAAACTACTGTTGGATCTTTAACGCTTGTCGTGGGGCATAGGCACAAGCGCGCGACTGTAATCGCGACAAGTTATGGGTTCGATTTCCACTCCAGAAAATGTAGTTTAGTATTTTCATTTCCTGGGTTTGGTAACGAGACAAAGCGCGGCGTTGAGTTCCGCCACTCTGCATGCAGTGCCTCAATTCGGCGGAAAGTGGGTAATGGAATTGTTGTAAAGGAACGGAGTGTCTTAACACTAGGTACTGACTACCCTACTATGCGTGATGAATGAAACGTGAAGCTGATTGTTGTAAGGCAACTGTTGGATGTACTGTCTACTCTGAGCCGGTGGTCGCTTTAAGTTCATTCGGCGATTTGAAATGTGTGCTCAAAAGTTGATTTTTATAAAGAAAGTTACGAATATTAGACTGTACGGTCTGCTTGATAATTATGCAATATAATTATATTTTAAAGAGAGGTCAATGAATTATAATTATTCGTTTAAAAATTCATTTTAATTTTATTTTTATCATAAGATGTCGAATTTATTTGACAATATTTACACAGAATTTTCATAAAATGATTTAAACTTTAGCTCATACTTTATTTAAGACGTTAGACGACTTCTTTGGCATTGGCTATAACACGTATTCAGTGCTGTTTTACACTTTACGAGATCTACAGTCCTACAGGCGAAATGCCTAATTTCATGTTTGTATGTCTATTCACTCACTCACGCACACAGTCACTTATCAACAAAATATACATACTATAGAGTCCTCGCTGACGCGTAAACAACGCGTAGCCTTAACAACGGCTGCCTTATTATACAAATCTGTATGTCAAACGCATGGTCGTGTGTGTAATATTTATTTTATTGATTTTGTGTATTTATGCGAAAAATAAAAATAAAATAAAATAAAAAAATAAATTTTCTAATGCTTTATTATAAAAATATAGACTTTCTACACTTCTCTATATAAACTTTAACTATGCCAAATTTCATACCCCTAGCGTAATTTTCAAATTGGATACAAAATGTTTTCTTCACTTAGTAATATAATGAATTTGTACAGTGGTTATGCATTGAAGTACGTTTCTTATATAACATAGTGATTATGAATTCGAGTTCCACTCCAGAGAACATTTATTTTCGTTTTATAAATAGCTTGTTAGTCGGCGGAAAGTGGGGAACGGAGTGTCTTAACACTAGGTTCTCAGATTCCCTCAGCCTATCCTGCTATATGCGGGATACAGCGTGAAGATTAAAAAAAAATATTGAAAGATGCAATACTATATTTTTATAATTTAATAAAATTTCTCAAAATTTTACATTTATATTGAATTCTAAAAACTGATTATAAAACATTAAGATTAATATGGGGTTCTTCAAAAGGGGAATAAATAGGTTTTTGAAGGGTCGGCAACGCGTAAGTGATGCCCCTGGTGTTGCAAGCGTCCATAGGCCACGGTAACCACTTACCATCAGGTGGGCCGTGTGCCTTGTTGCCACCGTCGTGGTATAAAAAAAAAAAAAAATAATATTTTTATATTATGCTACAATTTAGTCATGACAGGTCCAACACTCAAGAGCTCTATGTGATACATAGAAAAATAATTTGTAGCTTTCTGTTATTATATTCTTTATTGCATTTAAAGTTTACAAACGTAAAGATAATAGAATTGTTTGTCGACGAAAGGTGGACTTATCTCAATAAGAGATCTCTTCCACTCAACCTGTGAAGGTGGAAGCGTAACAGATAAAGGAATTTGATTTGGTTGAGATACAGCGCAATTAAACAAATAGAATAATAAAATCACGGTAAAGTCCTCAATTAACATAAATGCCATCTACATGTGTATGTACGAACCACACCACACGCTATATGCGCAGTTTTTCGTTACCGTTATTACCAGTAGATGACGCTTGAAGCTTTACGATATAATATTTGGCTCCTACGATGATTGTAAATAATATTTAATGTTATGTTTGGAATTACAGCTGAAAGTGGAGAAGGGAGTGTTTTCATACTAGAACCAAGTGTCAACATACTCCTTTCTCTATCTATCTCTAACTACCCTGATGTGTGGGATGTCAAGCATGAGAATGAAAAAGAAAACGTCCTTATTATTATTATTAAACGTCCTTATGAATGTGCGGAATTATACAAAATTATGGAATTCTAACATTCATTAAAGATTTTCTCTTCTTAAGGATGACTTATACGGCCTTCCAGAACCGATCACTTTATTTATTAACAAAATATATAACACCAAGAAAATGACTAATAAAATACCTAATTAATTAATTATAACTCACTTTACAACAGTATAAATGTTTAAAAAAAATATTTACTATTATTATCTTCAAAGTTAATAAATAGTTCATACATTGGCGGCGCGGAGGTATGGAGTGACCGTTGATATATACAGGTCCCCAAAAATTGAAGAATTTAAAAAAAATACATTTTTGTCACTCATCAGGGTATTCAGAGAGAACCTAGTGTCTAGACACTGTTCTCCACTTACGCCTGAATCCGAGACATTGCATTGAGTGATGCAATTCATTATTGCACTCTTTACCAGACTCTTCTGGTAAGACGAAGTGCAGAAATGGAAGGAAATTGAATATGATGACTTCGCCAAGGGTGAATCGGCAGCTGTCAATTAGGTATGAGGAAATTGATAGTATTGTTTGATACTCTATATAAATTCACGGTTCATCTCTATACGAGTATTAATCATAAATCTTGCTAAATAGCAAGATTTATTTGCTAAATAGCAGATAAAATTATCTGCTTCCTACCGATTATAAATATGTGAATCATTTTATTATTATCTGTTTTGTTAATATCCTATATATTATTATTTACTTAATCTCATAAAACGTCGAAATTTATCTTCGGTTTCACTCTTTATATATATATATATATATATATATATATATATATATATATATATATATATATATATATATATATATATATATATATATATATATATATATATATATATATATATATATATATATATA
>JAKGSA010000617.1:0-12991 GCA_033558755.1 Philaethria dido
TATTTGCTTTGCATTTGTGTTACTGTTACTAGGTGACACTGACACACACACTGTGACTCTATACAATAAACTAAAATACTTTATATTTCGTTTGATTTATGTTTATTTGAAAGTATAACATGATTATTACAATGATCATTATGATTGATTACCAAATTAAAGACGATACAATTGTATATTGATTTTTGATATAACATGATGATTATATTAACATCCTTAATCTGCATGTAAATGCGTAATCTCTATGATGTAATCTATGAAAAGAAACTACCGATTGGTATTTTTTCTTACAAACTACATTTAGTTTAATGTAGTAAATATAAAAGAGAAATATCTATGAAAAGAAACTACCCATTGGTAATTTCTTACAAACTACATTGAGTTTGATACTTAAATATAGTAAATGTATAAAAGTGAAATATCGATAATCAATGATTGTGTGTTTAAGTATCAAACTACATTAAAATCTAACTACATTTAGTTTAATGTATAATTTTATTGTAAATATATTATATTGCAGCAAATATTGGGTTTATTATTAGAATTTTAGTTTCATTTTAGTAGAATTTTAGTAAATATTAGTATCGCTGACTTGTAATCTATGAAAAGAAACTACCATAATGTATAATTTTATTGTAAATTATATTAAATTGCAGCAAATATTGGGTTTATTATTTTATAAAAAACGAGTACAGAAATCTTTTAGTAGTAAATCAAAGACTTTTTATAAAATCATTCTCTATGACTTAAAATTAGTCATAGAGAATGTTCAATGATACTTATTAATATCATCAATTCTATTGGCAACACTTAGATTTTCATTCATAATGAAAGTCATAGAGGTTATTCGATAACATTTATTAACCATAAATTCAATTGGCAACACTCAATAAATACATATATAATCTGTACATGCAAAAAAAAATTGTGCGTAGCCCCACAGAGTATCCTCCCTTTTTTTTTTTAATTAAATATAACCCTATCTAAATAGAGACAATATCCAAAGACATTCGTCGTTTAGTACTCATGGCGTCCCGACAGAGGTCACTCATTACATACATAGGAGGCGGGAAATTCAATTTCTCTTACATTCTATAAATGAAAGACAAATACTTCAAATGTTTATTTCCCCACACACACACATTATGCTTATGTTATTACAAAATTATAGCAAATAATAACTAAACATTACAATACAGCAGGTAACAGGTGCAGTTTTTGCTCACTTACAAAACAATAATTTATAGAATTTTATCATTGAATAACTGTCTTATTTAAGTTTAAGTTACAATAATAGTGTGTTTAATTTGAATATTAGGTATGTTTTTACAATTAATATTAAAAAATGTGTACCAAAATAACATCTAATAAATTGTTATATTCTTATAACTATTTACATATACTTAAAACATAAAATTACTATCATTGACATCTGTTGTTACTTAATATTCATTCTTAATATAATTTATTTAAATACTAGATATACATTTATAAGTATAATTAAATGGAATTACAAATTTGACAAAACAAATAGTTTGTCAAATATTTTCCATTAATATCTTTTTGTAAGTTTCATTAATTGTACCTATGGTATATCATGTATACAGAAAAACTCTATACAAAAAATGGCAAAATGTATGTATACAGGCAATTTAAAACAATGTTATATATTCAACACAGTCGATATGGGCCGAGTCCGGACACTGCTGTAACAGTGTTACAAGCAGAAATATTACAATATAAGTAAGTAATATTATTGTTTTAAAATGAAATGAACATAATATATTTATTTTTTTGAATTTCAATTTCTATAATTTGTTACTTATTGGTGTCATTATAATTAAATATAACACATTTTTATTGTGGTCCGTCCTCATCACTTCAATGGCACATTATGATGCAGACTATCTGTAAATATAAGTAACCAGAATTAAGTAAATAACATGAATATAATCATATCTATATCTATTCATACAACAAAAAATGGAAATTAAGTACATATATATTTAATTTTTTAATTTGAATCTATATGTTGCACATTATATCTACCTATACAAAATTATATGTATGTATAAAAAATGTTTATATGACTGATCAAAGACATTCTTGTAAATTACAATGTGTGTATTAGAAATATATAAATATAAAGAAATAATAATATAATTTTTAAATATATTATGATAGTTGTTTCATTTATTTTTGTATGATGGAAACTTAATACATTTTTAATTAGACAAAAAGAATAATTTTAAAGCAAGAAGGTATTATAATATAAATAAGTACCTTACCTGCTTATTTGTTGTATTGATATTTGTATATTTAGTCAAATATTATTTATATATTGATGCCGGGACCTCTCTTGTTACTATCTTGATTGCATACTATATAAATTATTTTCAATATTTATATGATGCTATAAACAAAGATGATCAATATGAAAAATATCTAATACTGGTCAAAGTTTATTTAAATTAAGGTAATATGTTATAAAATTATTTTCATGGTATCATGTGATCAGAGTGAGCACTGTATCAGTATACTCTTTATTAATAAAAATAAATAATATATTAAATATCACTTACTGTTCCTTTAGTATCATATTGATAAGAATATAAGAATATAGATAATAATAATAATATCCTTTATTGATCAATTCCGTACAAGTCCCATACATTTCAGCTCAGCAGTTATCATCCTGAATGCCATACTTTTATATAACGTCGTTCAATTTTTTCTGTAAATAGAATTATTTAAATATACACATATTGGTTAACAATGATGAATTGAATGAATTAACGCATGGAATCACTATTCAGGGTCCAGATATCTCTTTGTTCGTAGTTCATACTGTTTATTTCTCATCGAGCTATTTGAATAGTAAGTTCAGTTGACATTTAGAAAAACTTTATCAAGTACTTCTCAATACATACATACTTATATCATATCATATCGATATCTAAATTATCATATCCGATATCAAACAACTATACACAAAACGTAACGACAACTCGATGATGAGATATGAAAACTAAATTGTAACGAAAACTAAATTATAACGATAACTATCGCAGCACAAACTCGATATCTGAAAACGAATATGATATCGGATATGAAAACTTCATATCTCTTCTTCATATCAATTAACTCGATATTTTTGTTCTGTATTTATATCAATAACGTTTGAGTATCTAAGTGTCAAAAAGGAAACGTCATTTCTTTAAAAAACAAAGTTTTGTTTACCGGTGTTAAATTTTTATTATGACATATAAAGATAGTTTTAATGCATTAATTACAACAGTTAATATTTGTATGTTTATTACAAAAAGTACCTATATGACAAATAAGAATGAGCATGCTTTAATTTTTAAGTAGTGTTGAGAATTTTTTACATTTTTACACATTTATAATAAGTAAACAATAAATGGCGTGTGAAATAATAATCCGGTACGCTCGTGATGAGGATCTGAGACAGCGCATGGAACTCGTGCGCAATGGATACTCGGACTACTTTTGGGATGCTTTCATATTCTTCTTCTTTCAAGAGGTACTTATTAATTTAAGATCTTAATACACAAATACTAAATAAAACTTACCGGATCAATTGCGTAGTCCGTGGTTGCAGGTAGAATTAGGTTGCATTTGTATTAGTTGATACAATTATTATAGTAAAATATAATCGAATTAAAATTGATTTATTTTATATTTGTAAAACTCGTCAACACCAAAGATCTCATTATGTTATTGCTTAGTTTGTAAGTCATGGTCATAGGTGACAGAGGTGAAGGGTAGATGTGGTTGCAGTTGACGTTGGAGGGATGCGTGCTGGGCGCTGCGGTGATGTTCATCTTCCTGGGCGTGTCGGTGACGGCGTGCCTGGTTCTGGTGCCAGCAGCTGCTGCGCTGGTCGCTATCACAGTTGTGTGTGTGCATCATGCTATTGCTCAGAAACAGGCACAAGTATGTATTATGCTTCTCTTACTAGACACATTATCAAAATGATAGCATCAAGCATGAAGTATAATAGATTTACCTAGAACTGACCCAGTGTCCTCCTGTCCAAATTTGACATATTAAGTGTTGCATGATAGAACTTAACACTGCTTATTGTTTGGCCACAGCGAGGAAATGTAAATAATTTAAATATTATAATTTCCATTTCAAGTGGGAAGCAAACCCACAATCTCCTGTGTTTAGAGTCAGACTGTGTCATTGCCACTGAGGCCATTGCCTTAGTGAAATATTACTTGGAAATTATTATTTTTAATCTTGATGATTTTCAATTTCTATATTATTTTATATATTTATGATTTCAAAATATTTAATTTCTCTATATATAATATTATTACACTTTCAGAGTATTACCAAGGAAATGTTTGGTTTAGTAGCTGAAGTACGGGGAGCTCTACTGTTAGCACCGCCAACCAAAACATCAGTGCCAATTCACATACAACTAGACCAGCACAAAGATAGTAATTATTCTCAAGTAAGTATTATAAATGGGTATGAAATAAAATTAACAAAATATATACAAAATATGGTATGTATTAAATATATTATTAATATAAAAATCTTATAAAAATTATGAACAAAAACCAGCCGAAGCTATGAGCAGTACTATGAACTACAACAGTGTAGTCAGATAACCTAGTGCTAAGACACTCCATTCTCCACTTTACATAAACAAATAATAACATCATATAAATCATATCAATAAATAATTAGATTATGGATGATATTTAGATATTTTACAGGAAGCTCAATGTTTGAATTGTTTTTTTTTATATATTAGAAACAACCAAATTCGAAACACTGGTTTTTCTTTTAATTAATATTTTTTTAATGAACATATGAATAAAACATTTATATCTATTATTTTTATAGGTGATGGGAACAGTTAGTGTGTCAGAGTTCTGGGGTCCTCAGAATGACGGCTGGCTGCATGCACTTGTTGTACATCCACAGTGAGTTATATATATTTACTTAAACTTTATTTAACAGGGGTCTAATAACAGAGGCGGTAAAGGCCATCTTTTCCTAACAAACACAACAGTCCATGACATTTCTTAAAGTTCTAAATTAACTGACATAGCTTAAGATTAAAATAAACTATATTGAAATTATACTTAACTAGCTTTCTGCCCGCGGTTTCGCCCGTGTGGAATTCGGTTATATCGCGCAACGTGGTAAGGAGTAGCTTATAGTCTTTCCCAAGGTCTAGACTATTTGTCAAAATTGGTTAAGTGGTTTAGGTGTGAAAATTGTCAACAGTTGAACAATTTTACATGATTTTATGTTTGACAATAAGGAACTTCTATACAAACTTTCATCCCTTATTTTGTCCCCTTCTACCATTTTTTTCGCGATAAAAAGTATTCTATGTCCTTTCCCAAGTACAGTTTTATCTTCCTACCGAATTTCATCAAAATCAGTTCAGTGGTTTAGGCATGAAAGCGTAACAGACAGACAGACAGACAGACAGATGAGACAGACAGATAGACAGACAGACAGATAGACAGACAGACAGACAGACAGAGTTACTTCGCATTTATAATATTAGTAAGGATGAAATACATTACATTACAAAAAGTCTCTTTGCATTGTTACCTGTTTGTTGTAAATTGCATTAGCTGCACTTTGCCACCTTTGTTATTTCATCTCTGACATATCTGATAGTAGGGCTTACTTAAGTTTTATTTATTAATTTCGTTTTTTTATAAATACTTTTATAAAGTAAAGCTGTTTTACTTTTTAAATTTGCCGGACTTATTTATTTGGGAAAGGGAAATGGAAATCTTTAGGAGAACGGAGTGTCTTAACATTAGGGTTGTCAGGTTCCTCTTTCCTGTCTATCCCTCCTCCTATGTATGTATATAAGCATTGGCTAATATAACAGGTAAAAAGAAGTTATTTATGTCACAAATAAAACAATCTTAGTACATATTTATATTTAAAAAAAAAAAGTGTATATATAAATTTATTTGTGCTAAATTCTTATTGACTCTGAGTGAATACACATTAGCTAGTGCACATTTCACTTTTCTTAATTAAATAAAACAGCAAAGAAAGACTTTGATCTGTATTTTCTATAAATAATATAAATTATAAAAACATGAAACTTACTGCAGGAAAAGTAAATAAAATAAAAATTAATAAACATAGTTTCGTGTTGAATTATATTCAAAACACTTATAAATTGAAATATATAATTAATAATAATAACATTATTTTGAAATGCTTTTGTGGATCATGTATTTTATTAAAAATGTGTACAAATTAAAAAAAAAAATGGATAAATAAATTCACTTTAGCAAACTATAATACAAAGTATATTATAAGTATTGCAAATGCATTGTATAAGTATAAAAGTATAAATATAATATTTTTGTGAAACATTAATCTAATATATGAGAATATAAAATTACTTACTATAGTAATTTTAAATTAATTATAAGAACAATGTTAATATAAAGCTTATTGTCGTTGAGGTGGCGCGCGGGGTTTAGGCAAAAGCGGGCGTGCGGGGTGCGCGGGGCTGGCGGGTGCGCGCGGCGTGCGGGGGCGCGCGCGGGGCCATGGGTGCGCGCGGGCGCGGGGGCAAGTGGGGCTGGTTAGCGGTGCGCGGGGCGCGCGGGCTGGCGGTGCGCGCGGGGCGTGCAGGCGCAAGGGCCGGCGGGGCTGTGCGCGGCGGTGAGCGGCGCTGCAGCGGGCCGCGCGTGGCGGCCGCCTACGAGCGCCCTCTGCTGGGCGCCGCGCTCGCGCCCGACCCGTAGTCTGTCATCTCCTCGCATACTCATTCAATATATTATTAAGAAACGTCTCATTGGTTTTCTTTATCTTCTTGTGTTCCGTGCGCGAGTTGTTAATTAAATATAGACTACAGCGGCTCCGAGACCCGACGATTAAAATGAAAATTTCCATTTTTCTAAATGGATCTTGAACGATCTTCTTAAAAATAATTTAAATAACATCACTCTCCCGAGCGTCGGCCGGACTAGATCCTATTGCATTACGATGACTTCTTATATAGTATACGAGTATATATTTGTAACGACTTAATTCTTCTTTTGCAATTCTTATTCTAGAGTTTATTTCCATAAAATACTAAAGTATTCTTATTTATAATATAAAATAATAATATTTATATAAATATCTTTTGCAAACTCGTATGATACTTCATACGATTCCTTTAACTTTGCTATGTTATCCGAGTAGTTGTCACTTGTCATAGTATTGCACTAATCTGTATCATGGTGTTATCATTTATGTTATTCCATAATGATTTGTTTTATTTTCTGTATTGAATAATGCTGTAAAAAAAAAGTATATGAGTATGTAAATAATTATAACATGTTATAAATATTTATGTAAGTATTTTTTGTTTCACGCATACGAGTATAACATGGTAGTCAGAGGAAACCTGAGAACCGATGTGTTAAGACACTCCGTTCCCCACTTTCCGCCGAATTGAGACATTGCGTGCTGAGTGGCGGAACTCAACGCCGCGCTTTGCCTTGTTACCAAAGCTAGGAAACGAAAATACTAAACTATTACATTCTGAAGTTGGAATCGAACCCAAAATTTGAACATTTACAGTCGCACGCTTGTGCCTCTGCGCCACGACAGGCGTTAAGTAGGTACATTATTAGTTAGATAAGGTTACAGTGGTAAAGTAGACTGCCTCTGATTGTAAACGCGAGTGGTTATTGGTTCAATTTCCACTTGGACTGATGACTATATTTAAATTATTTTCATTTCCCCGCTCTGGTAACACAAGCTGTGGCATAGAGTTACGTCACTCAACACTTATGTATCTCGAGTTTAGGTGGACTTGTTATCTATATATAAATACGTCAAGGAAAAACTTTGGATTCCTTTTTACGAAAATTACACGGACGGAGGAGCATGAAACACGGCATATTTATACTTTACATAGCGAAGGAGCAATGATTATATTTTCTAAAAATAATTCATAAAAATATATGAAATTAATAAAATAAATTTTACACACACTACTATGATTTGACATCCATGTTTATATAAAGTGACAAATACATCACTACGCAATGCGTTATTAATGCATTTACGTGGATACTAGTGCGATTAAGTGTGAAAATTTACAATTTTTCCTCAGTTCGGGATATCTAATTTTTATATTTTTTTTGTATAAATTAAAAAAAAACAATATCAGATAACATCGTCGAAAGCTCTCTTTTATAAAAGACTCCTCTAATTTGCGCTACGTAATATTTTCTTAATAGAATTTATAAAAATGGTAGTCTATAAGAGACAGTGGGTAAAGTACACAGTCAGCCTACCTTCGGAATATTCTGGTGGCGCGCGTGCTTGTCGCGCTCGTGCTGCAGCGCGTGGGGGGGGCCGCCCGCGCGCACCTGCCGCGCCGCGCGCCGCACCGCCAGCAGCGCGAGCCCCGCGTCCTCGCCCCCTCGCGAGACCGCGACGTCCTGTACGCCCGTCAGCAGCGAGGCGGGCAGCGCGTCGCAGGGCGCGGGGCGGGCGGGGGGCGCGCGTCTCACGGCGTCGCTCAGCTCCAGCAGGAGAGGCGGCGTCGCGCTACACTGCCACACCTTGTTTATGTACTGCGTCTGTGCAATATATAGTGGTGTATTGTCACTTTACACTGGGAACGAGGCACATGATGCCTTGTTTCCAGTGTAAAGTGACAATAAATGTGGTGACACATAGGTTTTTAGAGTAAGTGCGTCTATACATATATATGTAAGCTTGTAGTATCAAGCTCGACTTTGTCACTTCTTGACTTTTGATTTAGAGTGAGTGTTGTTATGGTGAAGTTGTGTATAAGGGATTGCTATTGACTATTGTATCGATTCAGGTTAGTTTTAAGTTTATTATTTTATTGTAATATTTTATTGGCTTTTGTTACTTTTGTGTATTTTATTGATATTACAGTTTTATTATTGCATCATACATTTGTTAATCAATATCCTTGAACATATCCAATCTAAATTTAAGTCATTTAAATTTATGGCTTATATATATACATATATAGTGGTGTAAATTATTGTAAAACCTACCATTACAGAACAGATAAATAAATCCTGTAAACCATACAAAACCAGATTGGAACACCATAAAAATTGCCTTTCAAGATCACTTGTGGACATTGGCAATAGCATATTTTGTTAAACAAGGACTAAACTGGCTACTATCTGAAGGTTAATAAAAATATAGCCTAATATGCGCCATGCATCATAGGCAAGGTTTTATCTCCAGAAACTATGAATTTATCATAAAATTTAATTTTAGCTTCTGGCTAATTGTAAATGGATAAATAAAAATTACAAAACAAATGTGGGGCAGTAAGTCCAATTCCTGTCAATAGAAAATAAATTAAATATAATTAATATATATATTTTTTTTATTTTTTCAATCTAGTAAGATGATACACAACATTGAGTTTCACCACTCAATACATATTGCCTTGTTCCCAGTGCAAAGAGCCTATAAGTGTGGTGACACTTAGGTTTTTATAGACACAACAAACAGACACTCCAATTTTATATATATGTATAGACACACGTCTATACATATATATAAAATTGGAGTGTCTGTAATATTAAAAATCACTGCTTTTTCCTAAATCCATATGAATATATCTACAATACTTATACCATAATAGCATGTGTTCCAATTTTTGTCTCTGTCTTTTTGTTCCAGATAATCTCTGAAAGTTTTGACAGGACTTTTACTCACAGGTAGCTGATGTAAAAAGCAATAGCTTAAGCTGCTTTTATTATAGAAAAAATCTTCTAATATAATACCACTTTAACACAATATAACTTTTTTGTTTAAGTCCATGTGGACACAGTTGCAGGGCACAGCTAATGATATAATTTTGTATGTTTAAGAATTACAATTCTTAATTAACCTACCTCTTTTTCAGTAAGAAATGGTAGTAGAGCGTGCAGTGTGGAGCGAGACCCCACCACACGAGGTGTGTCCCATACCACGGCCGCACACAACCAACACACTATTACTATCATGTCTGACTCTGCTAATGACCGCTCCTCATCCCTTAATTTCATGACTAACTGTTCAATACTTGTCATTATCTGATAAATTAATTACAAATTTTAAAATGGTAAAGAAAAATGTAAACTTCAAGAAAAACAATTTATAAATGACATCCATAAATAAATATTGAAATGTTGAATTATAATCATTTCAATTCACTTAATTTCATATATTATAATCAGTAATAGACTTACATCATTAGTAACATGGCTTATAGCTGTTTTGTTGGTTGATGTGAGAACTTTCAGGTAATTGGAGAGGAATGATGTGTTAAACTCTGCAAGTTCCTGCTGGAGGTTCTCCAATAGAGCAATAGCATTGAATTGATATTGTGAGTCGTCATTATATACAACGATTTTCTTTAGCTTTGTGTTTAGCTTTTTAAATTTATCAACAGCTTTCTCATTAATGTATTTGACTTCTGGTTTGTTGTCATTTTCCTCATGGGAATCGCTCTCTGATTCATCATGCGTTGAAAGTTCACAGCGATTCATTTTAAATGTTGTTGCAAATTATTAAATAAAGTCAAGAGTTTTGTTGTTTAAATATTATTTATTACACAGCATACTATTAATGTTATCATTCACATATATGTAGTAAACTTCTTATCAACTACACCGCTTGAGCATACACAAAACATTATTTGAATGAATTATATATAGATTTTCTTTTTGACATATAAATAAAAATTCCAACACCAAATAATTTGAAACTGTTTAATTGCTTAATGATTCTGGGCGTGTTTGTGTTCAATTTTATGTTTTATCACTTGTTAGGAACTCTTGCTATTATTATTTAATGTTATTATAACATGAATTTAAATCATAAATTTGACATAACACTATCTGTACAGAATACTATATAAAAAAAAACTATGTAATTTTGAATATTTTTATTGAACATTTACATAAATTATTTTATTACTAAAATTTACTTATCATATATTTGATAAAATACCATATACAAAATCGACTATAAAATATAAATATATTTTGACACTTGTCACACTTTGTACATAGACCTATACTTATGTCAGTGTTAACTGTCAAGTGTCAGCTCGTGGATGTCATTTCGCGACGAGACTCAGCTGTAGGCTGGTGTTCTTTGTTTGTTGTGATTTAATTGTAATAATAACATCGCCGAGTGGTGGGAAAGTTCAAATTACTAGAGAAAAGATTGCGAAGGCGTTTCGAAGATGTGGGAGGAGAACAGCAACGACGCGAACGACGTCCGAGATTTCTTGGACATGAAACATTACGATTCAGTGTTTAACGATCTGATGCACGAGTGCAAGCACAGCGCACCCGGCGCGCGCCTGTCCGCCCGCCTCCGCACCGCGCTCGAGAGGTAACCTACCCTCGCTCCGTACACACCCTACACCTACACTGTACCTACCATATAGCCAAATGAGGCAAATGCGCACATATATTTATTGCGTATTTCGTATGATAATGCGATGTTATATTTATTTTTAAATATATTCGGTATGCACAACTCACAGTCAGAGCGACAAAGAGACAATTAGATATTCATGTACATTAAATAAATAGACAATAAAGAAAATACAGTCATAAAAGTAAAACACGGAGTATATAAATAGCGTAGCTTTATTAATTAGAATTATTAAGTAGAATGATGCACATATGTGGCGCGCGGTGTCCTCCAGGATGCGCCCGGAGGAGCGCCGCAGCGTGTGCAGCCGCACGCGCGACGGCTGCGCGCCGCTGTTCGTGGCGTGTCGGCGCGGCAACGTGGAGCTCGTGGAGTACCTCGTGCACGTGTGCAACGCGGATCTCGAGCAGCGCGGCGTGTACGAGGTGCCGCACGACCGCTCCGCGCACCGCGTCACGCCGCTGTGGGCCGCCGCCGTGGCCGGCCGCCTGCCCGTGTTGCGCGCGCTCGCCGACGCCGGCGCCGACCTCGACGCCGCCTCCGACTCCGGCTCCACGCCCGTGCGCTCCGCCTGCTTCATGACGCACCTGGACGCCGTGCGCCTGCTGGCCGAGCGCGGCGCCGACCTGCACCGCGCCAACCATAGCGGCGGCACCTGCCTCATCAACGCGGTGCAGTCCGCGCCGCTCTGCGCGTACCTGCTGGCGCGCGGCGTGCACGTCGACGCGCGCGACCACCAGCGCAAGACCGCGCTGCACTACGCCGTGCAGGAGCACCGCCTCGAGACCGCGCGCCTGCTGCTCGAGCGCGGCGCCTGCCCGCTGCTGCGCTCGCGCGCCGGCGACGACGCGCTGCGCACCGCCTGTCTCAAGGGCGCCGCGCCGCTCGTCGCGCTGCTGCTGGCGCGCGTGCGCTACCCGCCTTCCCGCGTGGCCGACGCGCACGAGCTGCTCGGCGCCACGCAGCTCGACGAGCTCAACGACGTGGCGGCCGCGCTCGCCTCCTGGCGCCGCGCCACCGCGCTGCGCCACCTCGGGCCCGTCTACGTCGAGAAGCGCTACGAGGAGGACGACGACGACCAGTGGGGCGCCGACGACGACTTCGACGCCGAGCTCGGCGAGGGCGCCGACGACGAGCCGCCCGGCACGCGCCCGCCGCGGGGCGTCGCCGCATGCGCGCAGCTCGCGCGGGGGGCGCTCGGTGGCGCGCGCGAGTGGCGCTCCGCCGACGAGCTGGAGGCGATGGCGGCCGACGTGGACGCGCTGCGCACGCAGGCACTGCTGGTGGCGGCGCGCGTGCTGGGCGCGGCGCACCGTGACACCGTGTTCCGCCTCATGTACCGCGGCGCGTCGTACGCGGACGCGCACCGCTACCAGCGCTGCATCGAGCTGTGGACGTGCGCGCTGCGCATCCGCCTGCGCACCGAGTCGCTGCTGCACGCGGATACCGTGCACGCCGCCAGCGCGCTCACGCGGCTGCTGCTGGACGCGCGCGGCGGGCGGCTGGAGCGCGCGCGCGGGCTGCCGCGCCACGGGGATGTGGTGCG
>JAKGSA010000617.1:15993-146465 GCA_033558755.1 Philaethria dido
GTGGTCGAGCGCGCCGATGGCCCACACCACGAACACGGCGCGATCCGTCGGCCACTCCAGGTCGAAATCTTCGGCTGTACGTGAACATATTAAGAATGAAGTCTCAACGTTTTTATTAATATGTAATGAAATGACATTTCATTAATTGCCTACTATTTGGCTTGAAAACATCACCAGCAATTTTCCAGAGAATGTTAAGCAATATTCTAAGAAAGCACAATCTCACAGTACTTAACGTAACGTAAGCGTAACGTAACGTAAACGTAACGCAAGCGTACCGCAAATGTAACGTCAACGGAAACTTTATATATGTAAAAAAAAAAGGATAACACACTACCTCACACTACGAAATTAAACTGAACTCTAAAATAAGCAAAACAAAGTGAAAATAAAATTGTATTAAATTTGCGTTGATTTTTAGTTAGAAAGGGAATCCCCAAATTTTGATGACATAGCACAATTAAAAACAAAAGTGTTGGCATATTTTAGGAAAAAAAATTTAAAAAAGTTAAAGACTCGAATCCAAAACAACGCAACTTCGAAAATCTAATGACGCACAGTGAAAATCAGTAAGAATTAAGCAGCGACGCAACTTCGAAGAAAACGTAAACCGAAACGACGCAATCTGAGGTATTGGTGTACAGCTAAAAACCTAACAAAAAATGTCATAAATATTTGTAAAACATGTGAAATATGCATAAAAAATAAATCAAGATGTAAACGGAACTTTGGATTAATGTCACAACTGGGACCAGCAACGAAACCATTAGAGATAATGTCAATAGATACTATCGGTGGCTTTGGAGGATCTAGGTCAACAAAAAAATACCTACATCTTTTGGGAGACCACTACACAAGATATGCATTTATTACGACTTCAAAAACACAGAATGTAAGTGACTTTATAAAACTAACAAAGAAAGTACTAAAGACAGATGAGATTGGAATAATTCTGACAGATCAATATCCAGGCATCAATTCAAGAGAATTTAAGCAATATTTGCAGGAGAATAACATTAAAGTAATTTTTACAGCTGTGTATACACCGTTCTCTAACGGCTTGAATGAAAGATTAAATCAAACTATAGTAAATAAAATAAGATGAGAATGTATACAGAAATATAACGAAACCGAACACTCCGTTACAGGTTTTGCACCAAAATATCTACTAGACGTACAAATGTCAGTATTCTACCAAATGAAATTAAAATAATAGAAAAGGAAGACAAGTGGATTGGTGATAGAAGATTAGCATTAGAGAATACAATAAAATCCCATAAGTACAACAAGAAAATATTTGATAGAAATAGAAAAATGCAAAAGTTAGAGATAGGAGACAGTGTTTATGTAGAAAATGGGAATAGACTGAATAGAAAAAAATAGAAGAATTAAAAATAGGGCCTTTCAGGATAGTAGAGAAAATATCTAACTCCATTTATAAGATTGACACTGGCAACAGAAAGCTAAAGAAAAGGAAGTAGAAGAAAACGAATATGAAAATAACTTATAGGTACATATGATATATTATTTGGAATTTTCTTTCTTAGGGGGGGAGATGTAATGAAATGACATTTCATTAATTCAAATTTGCCGTGCTTTGCGCACGTCTAAGTTGTCTGTGGAAGGCGGTAGAGGGCGCAACGGTCGAAATGACGTGGGATTCAATGGCGGATGATGTTCAGATTATTTTGTGCAATTTATTAGAGATAGATGAAAGGATAATTGAGGAAGCGATATTAGTGAACTTTAAATTAACGTTTCTTTGTGTTTTCAGAGAAATAAATTGTGGTTTATTTTTGAAAATCCTCAATCATATATCTTATAAATATTTAAGTTAACCATTACGGCGGCCGTGCCGCGTAGTGGATTCAGGTCTTCGGATTCGTTTAAGATGACGACACAAACGATAAAAAAGAAAGGTAATTTCCAATCGATCTGTTTTCACCGTTACTATCTAGATATTCAGTATTGAAATATGTAATAATAATAATTGAATTATATTTTATGTTTCGAAAAATACAGAATATAAATTTATAAATTTAAAATTTGACCTATTATTAAGGAACGTCGTCAACCACTCTGACGACATTCAAAGTGATAAGAAGTAAAGTAGTTCAAAGTAGTAAGAAAAGTAATTTAATTTCTTTCGATGAGTAGATAACGTGTAAAATGCGGTACCCGGTTTTAGGTCGCGCCGGTAGCTGATGACGGTGAGTCCGTCCTCGCGCGAGGCGCTGAACACCTGGTTGGAGTCGAGTCCGCCGAGCAGGTCGTCGCGGCACACGCCCCGCCAGCGCCCCAGCACCTGCACGCACGGCGCCGCCGCCGACACGTTGTAGTCGGCCACCAGCCCGCGCCGCGCCGCCGCGTCCCAGCGCGCCACCGCCACGTCCGCGCCCAGCATCTGCGAGCGCGAGCGCGACCCCGACACGCCGAACGCCACGTACTCGCGCTCGCCCGCCAGCGCCGCCAGCTGCAGCGTCACCTGCCCGCCGAACACCTCCCACGCCACCTGCAGGTCGCGGTGCAGGCGCCGGCAGCGCGGCAGCGCCGGCCGGTGCGCCAGCGTGCGCGCGCCCGCCGGCGACACGTTGAGCGCGTCCGGCAGCAGCACGCTGGCCAGCGCGCGCCGCCCGCGCACGTCGTACAGCGCCAGCCAGTCCACGTCGAATACGGTGCGCGCGCCCGGCAGCGTGAGGCGCACGTCCTCGCCGGCGTAAGCGCGCGCGGGCTCCAGGTAGCCGTCCTCGTCGGGCACGACGAGGCCGCGCGGCGATGGCTGCGGCCCGACGCCCGTCCAGAAGTAAACCTCCTGGTCGGGCGAGCCGCCGTCGTAGCGCAGCTCGGGCAGCAGCAGCGTGACGGCGTCCAGCACGCGCACGGCGCGCGACGACACGGCCACGCCGGGCGCCGCCAGCAGCGGGGTGAGCGCGCGCGGCGCGGGCGCCTCGAACTCCTCGGGCACGTACACGTCGCCGAACGCGTTCTGCGACGCGAGGTCGTACACGGCGAGCCACGTGATGCGCGACACGCGCTTACCCTCCGGCAGCTTCAGCAGCACCTCCTCGTTGTTGTAGCGCTCCAGAATGTTGGTCCTGTGAGGTACGCGAAACATATGTATACATACGTGTAACACATACATGTAAAAAACTTATCTATATCTAATTAAATTATCGAACATTCATTAACTCATCACTGAACACGATGTGACGACACACAAAAATATTTCTGAAAACTCATTACTTAATTGTAAGTAAGTAATTAACTTAATATACGACGATACATTAAATTCATGACTCAAAGAAATAATAAAGTATGAAATTAAATATAAAGTTAAATCAGTTTAGATGAATTACAAACCAGTAACTTACTTGCCATTCTGATCGGCCACTATGAACCCGAGGGGTCCGGGTCGGCCGGAGTCACCCGCCCAGAAGAACGTGTCATCTCCCGTCCCGTCGTAGTTGAAGTCCACTAACAGTATTGACCACTCGTCTACTGCATACACTTCACCTGACACCTAGAAAACATAATAAATTTTATTAGATACTATTTAATTGATATATTTCAATGTAAAAAAAAACATTGTAAAAGTTTCATTCAAAAAAATATTTTTATAATGGTCTTCTTAATAAGTGAAATATTAGAGAAAATATGAAATATCATTAATATTTACTATACATGCTTGTGCATGAATTATACAAACTGTCAAGTTAGGTTTAAGTTATATATAAAAAAGATATTTAATTTATTTTATAAAAAAAATATAAGAGTACTATGTATATTTTAAAACACATTGTATAAAAACCTGTCTCTAAATTTTTTGCAAACTAAGTGACTAATAACAATCTGAATATGCCATGGTCAAGTCGCTAACGATACGGATAAGTGAAAGTTTGGAATATTTACCTGGTGGTGATAAGAATTTAATTTTCCTATGTATTTTCCCCTGTAAGGACCTTCCTCATCTTGACTAGAACATTCTGGAATTTAAAAAAAAAAAATTAAATCTTTCTAAGTGGAGAAAGTTTTAAAAGTTTTTAAAATCACTTGTAAATCAACATTCACTAAATAACAAACAGACATACATACCTTTATAGACTAGAAGTAAAACTAATAAATATGTGTAAAACATCTTATTTTCTATTAGAATAACATTTGTAAATATATATTATACGTTCAAAACATTTGTATTACTAAGTAACTCGTCACACATTCACTTCCGGAATGTAGTTGTCAAGTAGCGCGCACTGTGTGCGGCACTGCCTGCCTGCTGCCTGTCGCCTGTCGCCTGACGCCTGCTGGCTGCGCGTGCGCAGTGCGCGTGGCGGGTTGCGGCGAGGTCGACGCGCTCATTGGCTGACAATAACCGGCGACGGCGGAGCAGCCAATCAGGGAACGACTTTCATTTTACTTAAATGTCAAACAACGAGAACAAATTAAGGCTTTTACGAAATGTTGCCAGCAATAAAAATATAAGAAAATGAGTATTTTATCAATTTCAATTATCTATTTTTTAATCATTTAATAATATGTACGTAAATTTATTACATATAATTTGTAGAATATATCTAATATACATAAGTATTGTTATATATAAACTATGACTAAGTAAATAAAACAGTCAATGTCAAAATTTTAAAATGAAAAGTATAAAATATTTAAAAGATTTTATGTTTGTGATGCTGCGATAGTAATCTCAGTTAACATTTGAAGGTGGTCGGGTGTCGCAACTAGGCGACTTGTATGCAGTACTTACTAGTAATTAAATATTGGTGATTACCAAAAATTTAAATGTTCTTGCAATATCACTTATTGTTTTTATGAATTTTGTGCGAAAACTTTTTATATCATTATATTCTTCCACTTGTAATAATATCTCGAGGGTATCATTTAAATATATATTTTAACGAACTAAATAATAAGGTTTGAAAAAAAGGTAAAATTATTTAAAGCGTGATTAACAGTATTAGATATTATTTTTTAATTTTTTCATTTATTTTGTTTTGGGAACAGTTGTAGTAATAAATAAAGCCTATGATTACTTGGATTATTGTTACTGTTTTGATTACTATTTGGGCGGAAAGTGGCGAACGGAGTGTCTCGCCACTAGCTTTGCTCTGACTACCCTGATATGAGGTATAAAGCGTGAAGCTGCTATTTGATACATAAATACATAACTTCACGTTGTATCCCGCATATAGCAGGGTAGGCAGAGGGAACCTAGTGTTAAGACACTCCGTTACCCACTTTCCGCCGAATTGAGACATTGCGTGATGAGTGGCGGAACTCAACGCTGCGTTATGCCTTGTTACCAAACGCAGGAAATGAAAAATTCCATTTCCTGGTGTGGGAATCGAACAACCTGTCGCGTTTACGGTCGCACGCTTGTGCCTCTGCGCCACGACAGGCGTTAGTTGCTATTTGATGTTTATTCATTATTCCGTTGCCACCTCTGGGAGTACACCGCAGACGTCCCAGAGGTGGCTTTCTTGAGTTAAGCAGAGAAATTAACAACTGGACAGTTAAATGATTGTGACGTGTATATGCATTATGTTCTCCAGAGACAACAAGCAGTGTCCTGTTTCGACAAATTTTCCAAGTTATTATGAACGTAGATATCCGGCACTCTCGCTAATGGTCTTTCACTGTCGCTAATTTCTTAGAAAAATAAATAAAAAATGTACCAAATGATAACTGTAGAGAAAGGAAATGTCAAAGAGAACGGAGTGTTTAAACACTAGGTTCTCAGGTTCCCTCTGTCTACCCTGCTATGTGTTAAATTATTCATAAGGCGATTTTGCGGAATTATTGAGTATGTTAAAAATCTTTTAATACTAAAATAACACATTTTATGAGATCTACTTAGTGTTTTTCAAAGAGCACCTGTATTGTATACCTGTATGTGTATAGAATACAAGAGTATAACAAAGCAGGCACAGTGTAACGACGGACACTTTCACTGGCCGGTACGATGGCGGCCATTGGCATTTACTGTCCTATTGCCCTAATAAGGTTCCGTTTATTCTTACTTTTGCATTAAAATAAGATTATCCGAGTATAAAAAATGGTTATTTTATATTATTAGTATAGTATATATAGTATTATTTTATATTACAATTTAGAAATAGATTTAGAGTACAGCAGTGGCGAGGGGTGAAAATTTTAGTTAGGCAAGCCGGTAAATTTAGAAAAGCCGATGTATATTTACGGAAGCCGGTACATATATTTAGGGAAGCCGGTAATTTTAAGAGAAGCCTGTATATTAAGGGAAACCAATATAGGATGTAAAAGTATTTAGTGATTTCACTATGGAATAATAAATATTTAGTATTTTCATTTCCTCGCTCTGGTAACAAGGTAAAGTGCCTTCAATTGTCATAAATGAGGAATGGAAATCTTAAGAGAATCGGGTGTACATACATATAGCGCGGAGCTAAAAAATAGATAATTAAAATTTGTCACAATGAATGGATTATTATACTGACAAACGATATCAGCACACGATCCTTACTCAAATTTTCAAAAAGAAATCAAATAAATTAGTTCATATAAAACTTAACGTGTACTTCAGAACCATTGCTAAGTTTTCGCCAATCTTCCTCATAAGTAAAACAAGCTGAACACATTAAGCAAGCCCCAAGTCGCAAGTTGCAAGCCGACACTCCACACCGTGCATTACTACTACAAATATTGCGTAGTAATAATTATGATGATTATTCCATCTGCTTGTAGTCGACTCTATCGTGTGTGGAAATGTGCAATTTTAAATACATTTACTGTTCGCAGTGACCTCACCTGTTGAGAAACGCGCCTTCTTAATATTAAAGTTGGTATGCGAATAACAACATACGTTATTTATAAAATGCAATTCGAGAAATTGTGTGTAAAATACATACAATCTCCCAGCAAATGTAACTTAAAACACTTCGTGTCTGTAATGCTCTATATGCAATTTTTTAAGTGGCTGTGGCCGCACGGTCATTTACGTGGACTTTAGGTTCTTGTGATATTATTTTTATTTTTCTTCTGAAACTCGACCCAAAATTATATACCACCCCCACCTCGTACTTCCAACTTATATATTCATTATTAAATATTATATTTTTTTATAAGAAAATGTTATAAGAAACAACTTTCGAGTAAATAAGACTAAAATAAGTTCAAGCAAAGATGGTAAGTATGACAAGCCGGAGCTACCGCAGCTTATTATAACTTACTCCAATATATTTGGTTATACTCGTATATTTTTGCATTAGCATTAGCAGCGAAGTAATTTTATGAAAGTTTGTTGCAGCGGTGCGGCGCCTTAATTTCCGGTAGACGTAAATATTTTGTTGGTCAGAGGCTCTCAAAGTGGGTCGCATCCAACGAGAGCGCAACGTCTCATGGGAATGGCGTAAATCTTAAGACGGTATTATGAATATTAATTATTATAAATATTTAATATTCTTAATATTCTTCCTGGAATGGGAATCGAACTCACAACCTGTCATATTTACAATCATACGTTTGTGCCTCTACACCACGACAGGCCTCAAGAAGAAGATAATAATAGATTTAATATTTCAAAATAAAGTAGTTCAAAAAAAGTCCCAAAATTGCAATATTTTAAGTTTTCTAATACCAATTGTCCACTGTAGCGTGCATTTTTATAATAAATATTTATTTATTTATTTATAAAACCAACAGCTTATACATACAGTTTTAACATAAAGCATACAAAAAATAATATAGCCAATAACAGGTTTCACTACAGTTAATATATAAGTATTATGGAGATATCGTTGATACAAAAAAAAACAAAAAAGAAAAACGTAAGAAAAGAAAGAAAAGAAAGATAAAAGAAAGATAAAGAGAGATAAAAATATGAAATCATTTTATTTAAATAATAAAAGAGTGTTCACGAAAAAAGCTTGCTATTTCAAAATTGACCTTGTGTCTTGTGTTGATCTTCGATAACTTGATTGTTAACTTTAACGTTAATGTTAAATATCATAACAAACTTTATACTGTCGTGGTACATTTGTGAAGTATCTGACTGTTAGATACTCTGTGGATGTAAATTTGTCTACCAGGTCTTAGTTACTAGCTTTAGCTATTCGGGGCAATGTTTATAATAAAAAAAGTGGAGGTGAACGTTATTAATTCTCATTTTAAAATGGGTCTCTTAAAGCTAAACTGGGGTGGCAAGCCTCTGGTACTCTTGGAGAGTACCTCCCCTCTCTGAACCTTGATGGGCAGGGTGAATCCATGGATGCTCTGTGCCCATTGGCGTAATAATCCTTTTTATTCTTATATATTTTTTTCTTCTCAAGTCTCACCCTCTCCAGAACTATAATTAGTTAATTTCAGACATGTATTTCTAAGACGGCATTGGCAGTTTCTCTTTAAATTTAGTTAGTTAGAGAGAGAGCAGCTTGAACAGTGGAGACGAGCATTTATGCTCACTAAAGAGGTCCCTACTCTTGGGTGACAAGGCCCACTTTCTTGCGGTCCAATGGGAAGAAGCTTGAGCATAGTGAATCCATAGAATTTTGGGGAGTTTATTTTCTATCATGGGTGTCCTTTCTTAATGACATCTGAAAGACACTGTCACTCTCCGTTTTTCGCGGCCTGCACTCTGTGGCGCATGGCCTGCACCCCGTAGTCCGCGGCCTGTGGTCCGTGGCTCGTGAGTGGTGGTACAGCAGCCTCCTTCGTCCATGGTCAGTCTCTCGCGTCGCGTCGGCGCTTGCGCACGTGTCTGTCGCGTTGTTTATACCAAGTTGTGAATCAAATATCTGTCGTGATGCGTGTGGCGGCGGTCGTCGTCGCGGTCGCGCTACTCAACTTCATAGGTGGGTTTTTACTTACTTATTTAATATCGATATATTATTAAATATTTTATAATATAATAGTTTTTATATATCTCAATTCAATCAATCAATTTTGATATTCTTTTTATCTTTTATATGATAGAAGCACTAACGTTTATGATATCTCATTTAAATTTATTTTAAATCTGACGAGTAGTTTTCGAGCTATTCGTAATGATAATCATTTGCAATATATTCTTCGAAATCGATTTTATTTTTAAGTAAAATTTTAATTATTTTAGAACATCTCATTACCATACAATTTAATAAAAGCTAGGGAGTTACAGTCTCTTCTGTTTATGCTTCAAATTGTGCGAAGTAATATATTAATGGACTTTTTTGTATTAATAGTAAATACTTAAATACGTTTCAAATGTACAGCGAAAATGTGCGAGAAGCTGTTATTAATGATAATCATTTATATTTTGTTATATTTTCTATGCATTATTGTAAAAAATGTTAGCATTCTGCACTCCTTCTCTATATAAACTATAAGTGTGCCAAGTTTCATCTCGTCCGTCCGCGTAATTTTCGTCAAAAGGGATCCAAGGTTTTTGCTTCACGTATTTATATATAGATATTTGTAGATTTTACACAAAATAGTATTCGAATCTAAAAATCTATTATTAATAATAATAACAGCTTCTCGCACATTTTCGCTGTACATTTGTAACGTATTTCTTACTTTTGATTTAAATGGGAATAAACTGCATTTACACTAAAAAGGCTTAACAAGTATATTTAGAGATTATAAAAAATATCCTTAGACATAATTACAAGTTTCAAATTACTGAAATTCATTTGTTTATAATATTAATAAAAAATATAAGAAAGAACGAAGTACAAGAAAAAGATTTATATGCTCATACGTACGAGTATGTTATAGCACAGATATTTACTGCAAATGCTCTTAAAGCGATTATAATTTTAATTTTCTTTATATATTACATCTCTCTGAGAGTAACAATTTTTAATATTTACTCTACCGAGGATGATGCGTAGAGATTGAAGACATATTTATTTATATATACATTGTACCTAATAGACTCGTGTATGTAATACATACATACATAATTTCCAGCTGTATCCCGCATAGAAGGGTAGGCAGCGGGAACCTAGCCTTAAGACACTCCATTCCCCACTTTCCGCGGAATTGAGGCATAGCGTGCTGAATGGCGGAACTCAACGCCGCTCTTTGCCTTGTTACTAAGCCCAGGAAATGATAAATTCTATTTCCTGGAGTGGGAATCGAACCCACAACCTGTTACATTTATATTTTCTATGCATTATTTTAAAAAATGTTAGCATTCTGCACTCCTTCTCTATATAAACTATGAGTGTTCCAAGTTTCATGCTCCTCCGTCCGCGTAATTTTCGTAAAAAGGGATCCAAGGTTTTTGCTTTACGTATTTATATATAGATATTTGTAGATTTTGCACAAAATAGTATTCGAATCTAAAAATCTATCAAAATTACGTTTATTGAAAAGAGCCATGTAAACTAGAATTCAGTAAAATCAATTAGGCTGCACAGTGCACACCGCCGTGCGCAATTTGTTTTGAGGCCGGAAGCTGCGGCGGGACTCACCGCTCACCCCTCACGACTAACGGCCAACGGCGAACGGCGGACTATCGAATATATTACATTAAATTTATTTATATGGTACTTCTACAAGTGCATATTCTCCAAATTTCCAAAATTATATAACTGCAGTAATTAAAGAATAATCCTCTTACGAAAGCCAAATAGCGCTTGTAGAGCTTACAAATATATATAATAATATTTTTTTTACAAAATACAATATACATGTTACGATTATTTGTATTTAGAGAAGTAAGCCAGGATTATCTAGCAGACTATCCTTTTATGTCCACCGTCCGTGTATTAAGCGTAAAATAGACCGTATTTGTGAAACTTGGTCCGCTGAAAAAAAAATATGCCTGCTATATGACAGTAATGGCTCCTGAAAATATGTTATGGTAGTATCCGACAAGCGTGTGCGTCTGATTACAGAATTTGTATGCAAACCGCCGACCGCCGACCTCCGCACTAAACGCGAACAACCTACTCGTGTAAACAGGTGACATACACACACATTATGAATCTCTGCACTGAGAAATGAACAGAATTTTTTAAAGAAGAAAATATGAGCTCATTTTCAAAGGCGATAAACTTTTATATTTGATATACTTGTTATGTTTATAATGTTTCTTTTTGGTTTTATTTCTCTAATACTCGTACGTAAAAATATTTTTAAATTGGTTTTTAAATCCCGTTATATTACATTTTTACATGAATAAAATTCTGTTAGTAAAGCTAATAGATATTGTTTACATATTATAAAGAATAGACAATAGTTCGCAAAAAGAGAACCAGTAGAGACTCTACCTCTCTCTGTTGTCAGAGAAATAGTTTCGATACTTGTAATAAGTGAAATTGTTCAGTCTATAAAGCTGATAATTTCTTTAAGAAGATGTTGCCTATTCGAAACTATCAGCAAATGTGAACTTCTAGTTTAAGTAATCTATAGGGTAGCATTAGCAAAATGAGATAAAAATTAATAAATTGTCATTTTCGTGAACTTGACTCTAGCAGATGTTTCTTTCCTTTATATTTGTCTGTACACCTATACATTGTCCCAAACAGTAACAGTAGTACATAATATAGTGCAAGTAGTCTCTACAACGTAGATCTGACCGCGGGGACTTTTAATTGCACGGAGAAGTTAACTCGCTTACAGTGAGCGAACTTTTAAATTGCGTTCGTTCTGTTGCAGACACTGTTAGTTAAAACATATAGATTTATATTATAATTTTTTATGTACATAATCCTTGATTATAATACTAAGTATGACTGTCGGTTTATTTTGGGGAATTATTTATACTAGTGTCCCCGTTGGCGCGTTAATAACGCGTTGTCTTTAGCAATGTAAACTGTGTCACTTTATAAAACATGGATGTCAAACCATAGTCATCATACACTAATGTGTAACATTTATTTTATTAATTTAATATACTTTTTATGTATTATTTAAAAAAAATGTTAGCATTCTGCACTCCTTCTCTATATAAACTATAAGTGTGCTAAATTTCATGGTCCTTCGTCCGCGTATTTTTCGTAAAAAGGGGTAAAAAGTTTTTGCTTCACGTATTTATATATACATTTATAACTAGGAGGCTTCACTCCTTGTTCATTACGCTAGCTGAACCTTCGCTCGCAAAGACCAGATCATTTTTTCAATAATTCTGTTATTCGCCGCGCGCAGTTAACTACGAGTATAATATTGTATTTTTCAAAAACTGTTTTAAGTAATATTCTTTCTAACCGACAGATAAAATTAAATCTAAAAACTTTAACACTTATACATAATAAACGATGTAAACAAGTTTGTTTATAGCTTTTGTTTTTAAAGACGAAGCAATTAAATATACTACGAGTGTGACCTGAATAATTAAAGGTCGCGAACAGCGAGAGGAGAACAGATCGTATCACCTCGTGAACTTCATATTTCATCACAAAATGCTTCTTTTATATTTTTTATTACTTCGACAGCATTATTTTTTATGTGAGCTACATATATGTAGACACAATTGATGGAGTCTGCATTAAAATAAAAAAAATTGACACAAAATAATGTTACTTGACCTTTTTGATTTGATTTTGATTCTAAAGATTAATTATATATTTTTGTGTTATTAGATTAGACATGTGTAAGCATGTTTTTAAGCTAGTCTGAATAACACTATTTCCAATTTCGATTGTATTTTTATGTCTTTACTGAGTGAAACAATTTTGAACATTTTTTTATATGATAGCTGATATGGGCACATTTTTAAATTAGGATCTAACAAGAAGAGTTTTTGAGTAATTCGTAATAAATGGACGTTTTAGGATATTTCCTTTGAAATCAGTTTTGTATTTTGTTAAAATCATAATTAAATATTTAAAAAAAAATAATTGTTTGAATAGGTTTTAAAACATACATAGCGACTAAATAGTTATTGCCACGCATTCGCTAACCGCCGAGAGCGGAGATCGCGAGAAAGTTGCCTACGAGCACAACCTGACAGCGTGTAATCTATGGCCAGCTGATATCATCGCGTTTCATTGCGATTATTACGCGTTGCGACATCGCTCTACCTACTACCATCGTACCACCGTACCAGCGGGCAGTGGGCTGCGCGCAGCGACCCACCGGAAATCGAGTGACATTTAAAATTAACACCTTCCGCTTAAACTAATTATAATTTTACAGTTAATTTTCATTTACTGGTCGACTTTGACTCGGTGTCGTAGGTAACTGTTCGGTTATTTTACGGTTTCATACTTTTTTCAATATCGTAGGATAATTAGAAAAAACCTAGTGTTAAGACACTCCGTCCTCCATTTTCTGTCCTTATTTGGAACGTTATGTGTTGAGTGCCAGAACTCATTGTAGAGTTATTTCTTATTGTCTGTTGCTTCTAGAATAAAGTATCAAAGTTCCATGCTCTACATGATACAGGTAAAATGTCATAAGATGTATTTTACAGAAATTTTCTCTATTTGAAACTTTATAAAGGCCACATTTACCTAAAACAATAATATTTTTCGAGAAGGAATGCAGTTCTTGATACTCTAGGAAGCTTCTTGAACTCTAATAAAATATAAGAAAATTACATTATTTTGTATAATAACCAACTAATAATATTTGTCATAGGTTTATAAAAGATTGAAATATTCATATTTTTTATAAACATTGTATTTCTAAATCATATTATTCTAATATACAAAATAACAGCAATAACTCTGATACTCCCATTTGTAATATTAGGTCATAAGATTGTTTTTTGTAACGGCGGAAACCGCAGTCATCAGTCGAAGACCGTGGTCATTAAAATACACTTAGTACCGTAAACGTACAATAAGAAATAATGTTTTATATATACGCTTTACTAATAATTAGCAACGCAGCAAATTTAAGAAACTTCACGCTTATTCTCAATGTTATGCAGGTAACAAATTAAATGTAAGAATTTAGATATATACAATTATTAAAACTGGAGTTATATACTAAGACATTATTCTTTTTCCGCATATGGTAGGCAGAGGGAACCTAAGACTCTAGTGTTAAGACACTCTGTTCCTACTTTCCGCTAAATTGAGGTATTGCGTGCTGAGTGGCGGAACTCAATGCCGCGCTTTGCCTTGTTAGCAAACCCAGAAAATGAATATATTAAACTTTTACATTTCCTGGAGTGAGAATCGAACCTACAACTTATCGCGTTTACAGTTGCACGCTTGTACCTCTACGCCACGACAGGGTTTCTTAAGCTACAAAAAAGTTAATATTTAAAAATTGTATACTCAAGTCGACTAAACAACTTATTCTTAACTAGAAGGATATGTTCATTTTTTTAGCTTCACGCTGTATCCCGCACATATCAGAGTAGGCAGAGGGAACCAGATAACTTAGTGTTAACACACTCCGTTCTCATAACATTTCGATCATAAAGATCATAAAGCAAAGTCTAATTAGGATATTTCATATATAAATATTATTTCCCGGCGATGAAATTACACAAATACACATTGACGATAAAATGTTTTTGTGGCGGCCATTCCGAGAAGTGGCTCATAAATAACGAAGTATGTTTGAAGACGTTTATTAGAAATAAATACATTATGTGCTCACCATATATCAAAAGAAGCTGTTTTAAATACATTTGTAGCAAAAAGTACAACGGTCAGCTATTAACATAAAATTACTTAAATTCCAAACATTAAATGTGAAATATATAAAAACTAAATCAGTGGAAATTTATAGTTGTAAAAACTTGTGTCGATAAAAACTATTATTTACAAATTTTATATTATAGGCGACTTTATTTGACTATACCCGTTTTTCTCCGGTTCCATATGAAATTCGAGGAATTCTCTTATAGTGTTTCGCTATAGAGCCAAATTTCTGCGACGAATAGTTTCACTTATACATCGTCTATCACTCCCTCAGTAACCCAAGCTTTTTATATTTATATGAAGCTTTTTAAATTTAAAAGTGTTATTATCATTATTATAAGTATGATTCTGACTGCACTCTACAATGTAGAGTTCATTCATTCACACTCAAGTACTGCATCTGTTCCGACTGACCTTCAAAATCCCACCAAATATCAAAGTACAAACAAAATAAACGTTTAATATTGAGGTTATATTCTATATAAATATATGAGGTTATTGTAAAGACAGTAATATAGTGAATAACGCAGGTCGGTGCGGCGTTAGAGGCGTCGGTGCATATTTTAATGTTAACAACTTAGCGCCAAATGTCGGCGTATGTAAATCACACCAGCGCGAGCGGTGCGACTCATGAGCTGCATAGAACACAATGTAGGCAACAAATTTAATTATTTTTTCTTATAAATAACTTATTCATAATATCTAGGCCGTCGTAGCGCTGTCTTACTGTATGTGACTGTAAGCGCGAATGGTTATGCATTCGATTCCTATTCAATAATTGACTTATTAAAATAATTACATTTATATCTTCGTTCTGGTAACACAAGAAGTGGTATTGAGTGTCGCCATTCAATATTTTAAATGTTGGGCGAAAAATGAAAAGCAGTGTATCTAGACACCATGTTCTCTCTGACTACCCGGCTACACGAAAAAAAATATAAATATGCATAAAAACCTTACAGCATGTACTATGAATTGTACTACTATTTTAAAGTTATAGTTTTTGGTTCAAAAGCAAACAATATCAAAAAGTTTATTAGTCAGCTTTCTAAGTTCCATCACAGATCTTCTATTCTTGATAATAAAAAATTGTACATACATCTATGTAAAACGCTACTCGCTTATAGCTTGAGTAGGTCACAGCGCACAGACGCCGGCGCCAACATTCCTGGCAGCACTGGTTTTTGTTTTGTTGACGAGAGATGTTGTGGATGCTCGATAATGTTTCTATTGGGTCAAAATATGCAGCGGTCGAAGTTTAAGTAAATTATATTCGAAGTTTCAAATTACCATTAAATATGTGTTGTGGATTAGTCAAGCCACTTAATTGTATATATGGATAAGGAAATAGTTCAACAAATATTTAAAAGTTATTTAAGATTATACTAAATGAAAATATGTAATATATCAATATTTTTAAGGGCGCTTTATATTCGTGATTCTCTACCATTACATTGTTTCAATCTGGAATAATTGATCCAGCAGCCTGCATCAAACGCTCATCCCAGTTGACATTGTGTCACAAATCATAACTTTCACACAAGAAAATTCTTCCCATCTCCTGCTACTATCGACTCTACAGTAGAAACAGTAGAAACAACATCTGTAAGATAAGAAATATCATATAAATGCCAATCAGTTCACACGCTAACAAGATAGGTATTTCTTGTTCAAAAATATGCAGAGAAACTCTCCTTCACGTTATTCATAATTGTGAATAGCGAAAGGAGAGAGTAGAAAAGATATTTGTAAGAAATATAATAAAAATATCTAGAATGCGGAATACTTAATATTCAGATACAGATGGTGCCAATACGTTGTAATAGAAAGTCTGCAGTTACAACTTGAATTATTTATATGAAAATGTAGGAAACAAAAAAGTAGTATTTTGCGAAGGTCTTCCTAATAAAGGTACGGATTAATTTGTTATAGGATAAAACGTGATCCTAACTGAAAAAAAGAGAATTTATTTTTATACTTAGATTATTTTTAAACAATTATTAAATTTTTTAAAGTGCTATCCACAAACGTATGATTAAGTGGTCAGAGTGCTTGGATTGTTTTCAAGAAGTGCGGGTTCGAGTCACGTTCAATTTTTCATATCTTTTCTAAAACATGTGTCTCTAAGCTGGTACTCTAATACTGTTTCATTCAAAATAAACAACTTTAAATCTTCCTCTTTTTTCTAAAACGGATGAAGTCAGAGCGAGGTAGCTAGTCGTTATTATACTATCCAAAGTCTCGTTGTAGAAATCGTTCAGTATCGTATCTTAGCATCTGATCGCAGATTGAGGTGTGATAGCATGCATTGAGCGCGCGCTACTTGGTTGTACTAACGGTCACCGCGTTCGATGACCATTGCTTGTCTACTTCACACGATACTATATATTAAGAAGTAAATCCGGCAATCTATTGCGGCACATTCCACGCAACCAGTGGGTCAGAGGCAACGGTACTCGCAGCGGTGGTTAGCATTATCCTACATCGGCCGTTCTTGTTTGATATTAAGATCGCTTTATAGGTTTTTTAGGATAACATATTCTAATATAATCATGATAAGAAATTTAGAACGCGTAAAAATTATTGGAAATTAATTTTTTATCATCGTTTATTTATATAAGTATGTAAATAACCGCGTCTCTGTTATCTCGCGACCTCTACGTGCCACCCCACATGTCACATAACCAATTGTAACATGTGTATCATGCGGGGTGGCATTTTCTATATTTTCCGCTAATTTAAAAACGTTGCGTGGTTGGTGAAAACCAACGTCGGCTTTTGTCTCTAACTGCACCAGGAAAATACTAAATAATACAATCACGAAGTCAGAGGTCATTTTTTTATTTAGCACGTACATTATTAGAAATCACATATTTAGCATTTTAATTATAGTATATTTATTACTTGATAGAGTTACTTCTAAAATCTGAACTGACTTGCGTAGGGGTTACAAGTACAAGTCTGCTGCAAGTAAATATTCCAAAACTAACACAAAACTCGAGCAGTTTACCTTTACACAACACACGTAAAGACATACCTCGTCTGCGAAGCAATCGAAAAGTTCATAGTCCGAGGCACTCGAGGAATGTCTCAAAAGGGAGGGACGGTATTCGGAGGAAGGATCTGACGAGGGCTCTCTGGAATTACATGGAAAGATTGTACACATTGCTTGTGCCAACTTGGAAGGTTACTTTAGCAGAGCAATGCAGTGTATGGTGTGAAAATCTCTGTATATAATAAGACTCTTGTGATTGAAAAGTGAAAACCGAAATTATTGTATTTAGAAAGCTGAAATTTAACATGTAAGTTCCATGGGGAGTGTGAGGGAGCACGAAGAGAGAAATTTCCAAAATCCCTACGGAAACGAGATTTTATGCGTTGTTCGATTTTCCTATAAGTTTGTTTTTTTTTTCAACTTCACGATGTATTACGCATATAGCAGGGTAGGCAGAGGGGAGCTAGTGTAAATCTTATATAAAAAACTTTATATAAATCGGTAACACCATTTCAGAGATTAATGGTAATATTTATTTGCGCTAACTAATACAAAAAGTTATGTACCTGCTCCGTACTCTGTCCGTCAGTAATGATGCTGTATACAGATTACAGACAGTAACACGTTATGGCCCACGGTCGCGTTGCACAAGCGCATGTGAAGTTTCCCAACGTGCGCGATGGGAATCAGCATAATACTCGTGTGTTACTGTGTGTTGCGACACACGCGCCTCTATACAATTGTACCCTTCTTGTTTATACCCGCGTGTCTAACAATAACTTCTTTTATGTGACTTATGTTGCAGTTCACACGGCTCAGTGCTATAATATTTAAACAAGTATTATATTATTTTTAATGAAGCTTTCAACCAAATGTTTCGATATTCGAAAATGCAGGTAGAGCTGTGACCGCAGACTAAAGTGTTTGAAATATCGAGATTTCTGACATATATTTTCGATTAGTTTAATGTATGTGTTTAATTCGAGTAAAAGATCCCTAGATCGTTTTAGTATTCTATTTTTTTTGCTTGCACGCGCATTATCGTCCCAAATCAGAAAAAAACATTTATATCTTAAGTTGAACTGAAGTCAGTTAGTTATGACTAACTGACGTTAGACGCACCATGATGCACAAAAATGTATATAAATAGTACGGAGAACTTAACTGACTCACTAGTTATGAATTTCTGCAACCTTATACTGGAATGTATCTGTATTTTCGACATAAACTAAATTAGTTATGTAGATTTGAAGTAGAGATTATATTAATTTTAAGACAAATAAGGTATCTATTTTCAGATATTAGTAAAAAATAAAATCTATGAAAAACTACGTCATATAAAAATGCAATGTTTTTACCAGTATAAAGTAATATTCGTGGACGGTACACACTCTGTTTGACACAGTAATGATGTTGTGGGTGTGATGAAGACTGAGTCGTAAAGTTACAAGCTTTTAAACAGACAAGTTTGCTTGTTATAGCGCGAGTTACTTTTACACTATCAGTCTAGATAATTGGTAAAATAGTTTTAGTCTAATTTATAGTCTAAATATGAAGTAAAAGTCTCTCGCTCGTTTATTTTTAAATTCACATTCTTCTCTTGAACTTCCGTAAAATATGAGGAGTATGCTCAAATAATATTTTATTTTACATTCTTTTTTCACTTTGCTTAAGCCGCATGAGATAAATTATTCTTTAATTAAAATAAAAATAAAAACTAATGTCATAGCTGTTAATTCTACAATAAATATTTGTTTCTATTCATCATTATTATTACAAAATGTAAGTTTTATAGTATTCAATCTAAAACTTGTCAGTTGGTACAATTTAGGTGTCCTAAAACCATTTATGTACTCGTAGAGTGTTATTTAAAGTATGAAATTTTATGACAATTTTTTTTTAAATAATTAATTGCGGAAAGCTTTACGGTCGACCACCTGGTGTATTGTGTGTTTTTATTAAGCTCAAATATCATCCACTCCTTAATTATAATTTAAATAGGTGAGCATAAAATTCTTGATAACCACCTGCTTCGTGATCTCATCTCTGAGAGGCATTATTAAATTAATAAGCGTAATATTATATCACGCGACAGCTATCTTTAAATATCATCAATGACAAATTCTTTCAAAATATTATAACCACTTTTTTAATTGATAAATTTGACTAAACTTTAAAATAAAATCTCATATTACAATACATACATTATAGTAGAGCGCGTTGATGTCTTTACTACGGTTATAAAGACATCAACGCGCTCTACAAATATTCGTTTTAAGTGTACTCCGTACTATTTTTTCTGAAAATATAATAATATTTAGTTTAAGTTTTTTAATTACGACATGGATTTTTTTTATTAATATTATTTATATAATTATATTATTTAACGTAATAATTATTTTATTTTATAAAATTTAAAGAGACATGAGTAAAAAATTAAGACCAACAAGTTAGTTATCTCTTATTGTATCTTGTAAAACAAATTGATTACATAAGTAAGTGCAGATTCCATGTACCGCAATGCACATGCACGTTGCAGGCAAAGTGCAAGAAGCACGCGCGGCATGCGAGAAAGTGAGCGCGAGAAAGTACTTGATTGGACGCGTTCAGATTATTTAATAATGTGAAGCTGGATCATGTCCTACACTACTTACCACAATTAATACCTTTACAAGTAAAATGGGTTTTGTGAAGTGTTATATAAAACTTGTACACATACAAGTATATATAGATTATCTTAACGATTTTTATTATGCTAAATACCGTCTTTTAATCTTTACATTCTCTTTTTGTATGTCAAAGTTTTATAAATTTAAAAATGAAAGAGGAATAAAGCTTAACAAACATAATTGTCTCGAATTTACGTAATTATAAATTTATATTTTATATAGAAATTCCTTTTTTGCATGTTGATAAAATGTTACCTGTTACTAGACTAAGCCGGTACATATGTCTAGTATGTGAATTTGAATGAATTTGATAATTAATAAAATATATATATAGATTGTTTATTTAGAATTGGTTATTTACAATTCACATACCTAACTCGTCTTTGTAATGAGGAGCTTTCACTTTCGTTTTTTAATTACTCTCATTGTTCTGTGTAGTATTGTTCTAATGTGTCACACGTTCGTGACTTATTATTTGCATCGTATTTGAATTGGTTGTTTCTTTGATGCATCTATATGTGGAGGCACAAGTAATCATTATAGATCAACGCTCATTTTTTTATTTTAATCACAATTATTCATTGAAATAGAAGTTTTTATTTTCATAAAATCCTAACACCAACTAATTTTCATTACACAAATATAAGAGCAATTTTCTAGTACTTTAGTATAGCATAAAATGTTAACTAACTATTAACAGTTACACATAAATATTTTAATTTCGCTAGAGAAAGGAATAGTAGCAATAAATCTGTTCAGTTTCACGGTAGCGACGTTTAGTTTTAGATAATACTCGTCAGTTTATCTCTACATTACGTTACATCACTTAGTTATCTGACGACGAGCGCTCTGTACCGACCTCCCTCTCCCTCACCCGCCGCGATCGCTCTCTCTGATACACGAAATATGCTCGTAAAGCAGAACTAGGCGATGGATTAAATGATAAACATGTAAAATCTTTGTCATACAGTTTATGTTCGGTACTAGTTTTATGAGGAAAATTTATGCAATACGTTATCTATTCTTTCACTTAGCATATTTTACACAAAAGAAACTTGTAAAAATATTATGCAGCGACACTTGAACCCACGGCTGTTGAAAACTATCCAATTTATGTACTCTACATTCACATTTTTATACGTTTTCTAAAATGTATAAATAACACTTTAAAATATATTAAACAAATTTGAACATACTTTATTGATATATCTAATTTAAAATATTCTCTATATGGCAAAAGCTCGCTGATTGCTTTTGTAGTTACGACACGTACTAGCTACAAGTTTTCAAAACATTCGCCTTGTCTGTGATTGCTTGGTGCGAATGACTGCATACAATTTAAATATTTACGGTAAATATTGTTATTGAAGTGTAACACGCGACTTCACGTCGCAAGCAATCATTGCACTCAGGTATTGCTTAAGGATTTTTTGCAAGAAACTCGTTTTTACTCAAATATAAAACTATATTACTAATATTAAGTCATCAATAGAAACTCAATGCTTGATGTTATAATAATTAACAAAAAATGCGACTAGAAATTGATTATTTAAGTAAATAATTATAATAAATCAATTATAATATTAAACACGTATTATTTAAAAGTTATATCAATCTATTTGTACCGAGAATTTAGAAAGCATCTAAATTTGCTTATTTATTTCTTTCTTTATAAAATTTATTAAGAAAATAGAATCAATTTAAGTCAAATATTAAATGAGTTTCAACATCACTTTCGTTAATAAAATCTGTATCATTAATATAAATAATTTTATTTTGCAATATGTGTATACTCGTACATGTGTGTAGCAATAAATAAAAAGCATCATGAAGGAATAGAAAGTAGCATTTTAAATTTCACAAAATTCAGTGACACGACGTTGAGGACCAATTCCAACAGGAGGATTTCAAGCTGAACTGCATTTGGGTTCGTTAGTGAGCATTCACACACCTTTGAACTCTTACTCTACAATTGTAGATTACGAGCCACAAACTAACCTCTACCTTAATCCGTTACAGATAAAGGTGAAATTCAATTAACTTATTACATTTCATTCTAACAATAGCTCTATGTCATAGAATTCGTCTGTTTCGTGGACAAAACGTTTAATCGTAGTTATTTAATCGTTTGTGGCGTTGAGTTACGCTACTCACGCAATATTTCAAAATTGGAAATTCTAGAACGGAGTGTCTGGACACTAGATTTTCTCTGACTACTCTACTATGTGAAGCGTGAAGCTGTAAATAAGAAAAGTAACAATTTAAACTTTTTACTTTCTTTAGTGTCGCCATTTGTAGCCATATCGCTAGCGAATATGTTCTAAAACTAGCAAATTATAACATAGTTTTATTTAGGTATATACCAATAACAATATATCGGCGGAATCTACCGGATTTCTAATCAGAATTTGTTTTACAACGTGAAAAAGTGCTGTCGTTGCATTAAAAAAATATGAATAAGAATTAAATTATTTAACTATTACCATTCTATAATTGATTTCAGATGAAGGTATTGTTTGTGATGAGCTGTTACTTGCGGTCTCGCTTGCGTTGTGTTTTGATAAAAACTAAAATCTTTACAAATTGTACAATTTGTGTTATTTGAATGCATAAACTATTTTATTACAAAGTTTCATTTAAAGTAGTTCAGTAGTTTTTGCGTGAAAGAGTAACAAATATCCTGAAAAACTTTCGCATTTATAATATTTGTTATATTTATACACGAATGGTGTAGAACGTTCACCATTGTTACGTATTGTGATAATATATGTATACTCGTATAATATAATTCTTATGATTAAGATAAAAAATATACATAAAAAATGCCTTAAAAAATGACATTATTACGAATAACTTAAAAACTTAAATGGGATTCCATCAGAAGTAAGTTATTATGTAAATAAGGGTTAATCGAAATTGGTGCACACAGTATAAAGTAATGCGGTAACGCATATAAAAAATATATACGATCGAATTGTGAACCTCCTCTATAATATCTTTAATATTTTTTTTTTTTATTATTAATATGTGGCCTCTGTCATTCTTTGTCAACCGACACATTATATCCAAAGAGTACTATTATACTATCTTAACCACATCCACTTTTCCTTACATTCGGGCAGTAATTAATACACGCTCCTTAAATAGTAATTGTTATGTATCATTTCAATTATTTAATTTCGCCTTTCATTTGTTGTATAATTACTTGAATATGGGCGTGAGACATAAAAAATGTCGCTCGTACGTGATTACGACTACTACGCTACTTTCAAAACATTTACTTTAGAAAGTGTGACAATAAAGCTTTAATAAAAATAATTAAAATTAATAATAATGCAGTAATAAGTACAATTATTACGAATAACTCCAAAACCACTCTTCACATCTTAACTAAATTTAAATGGGACTACATCAGAAGAACTAGCTATCAAAAAACAAATATAAAATTGTTTCCCTCAGTAAAAAGTTATGCGGTAACAAACATCAAAAATTCAGTCAAATTCAGAACCTCTTTTTTGTTTAAGTTGGTTAAGTATCAGATATTTCCATCTAGGTGCCATGTTTTTGTTTAATGCGAATTGAAAAACAGTTTAACTCCATTAGGAGTTATCAAGATCGCTACAAACTCAACAATGTCAAAAGAAAGTTTTATGATACTTCGGAAGTGGCATCTTATAATTTTTGAAGTAAATATTCATTTTATTATATTATTATAAATATTGTTTTTGAAGTAATAATAACGCCTGTCATGGCACAGAGGCACAAGCGTGCGACTGTAAACTCGACAGGTTATGGGTTCGATTCCCAATCCACGAAATGTAAAATTTAGTATTTTCATTTCTTGGGTATGGTAACAAGGAAAAGCACGGCGTTGAGTTCCGCCACTTAACACGCAATGCTTCAATTTGGCGGAAAGTGGCGAACGGAAATGTTGAAAGAGAATGGAGTGTCTTAACACTAGGTTCTCTGGTTCCCTCTACCTACCCCGCTATATGCGGGATACAGCGTGAAGTTGAAAAAAAAATTCCTTTCTATCTGTGCCGTCTACTCAATCCTGCCATTAAACTATTTGTGCTTTCCATTCATTTTATAAACATTGTGTATTGGGTAGCAACATTC
Organism: Philaethria dido; assembly: GCA_033558755.1. Classification (NCBI taxonomy): domain Eukaryota; kingdom Metazoa; phylum Arthropoda; class Insecta; order Lepidoptera; family Nymphalidae; genus Philaethria; species Philaethria dido. The sequence continues at coordinate 40,353 of JAKGSA010000617.1, forward strand.
CGCCATATTTAGTAGTAAAATCAAAATTTTTGACATTTAAAACTTTTTTCGAGTAGAAATGGAATACCACATGACGTCAGAAAACTAAACAGTCAAGAAAATATTTTAAGTATTATTTTGTTGAATAGCATTTTGTGTCACTCCAGTGCCTAACCCTACCGACCATGTCATGTTCTTAAGAAAGGTTGGGTTTTAACGTATGTATGTTTCTGTAAATAAAATATAATAAAAAAATTAAATAAATAACATTTTTACAGTTTTGCTATTTTATTTTTAACATTATAAATAACATTTTTATAGTTTTGTCATTCATTATAAGTTTATTATTATTTCATGTATCGGCAACAAAATATCAAAATAAAAAGTAATATTTTTAACTACACTCAACTTATACAATTTAAAAAAAAACAGCTTCCTGATATATATATTTAGAGAGAACCTAATACCACTCTGTTCACCGCTTCTCATCTGAATTCTAATTTTCATCGAATTATTAAATAATATACGTGTTAAGTGACGGAACTCAACGCTACGCTTTGTCTTACTAGAGAACTGAAGAACTGAAGAAACGAAAACAATTATCTTACAATTAAAACATACACATCATTAACATTTTAAAAAAGCAAACTAAGCTCTTTTTAATAAAACTTTAGGCTATAAAATAGATTGGAAGCGGTATTTAAATGTCATTTCTAAGTTAAGCTTCAAGTCGCGTTATGTATTACGGTAGGTCAAATATTTCCAATACGAGTAGTTAGTGTTCGCATCACGCGCGTTCTAAATTAACCTGTTTTTGAAGAATCTTATCAACGACGTGTATGGCATGAGTAAAAACGCGGGCTATAACTAATACACGCGGACAAGGTTTTAACTTTACGCTGAATCCCGCACATAACAGGGTAGGCAGAGGGAACCAGAGAACCTAGTGTCAAGACACTCTGTTCTCTCTCACATTCTATTCTCTACTTTCCGTCGAATTGAGGTGTGTTCAGTAGCTAATTTTTATATGTTTTCTTAAAATGTCTTTCTTATTTATTGTGTAAATAACATTTTAAAGGTATAAAAAATAGTATGTTAGTGAGATGTGAATATAAAAAATAGTATGTGTATTATAAATCTTTGTAAAACGTCATCATGGCGCAATGCAGGGTTGGACTCTACTCGCGATGGTTGTGGATTCAATTCTAGAGTAAAGTAATGATTACATTTGAAATTATTTTCATTTCTTTCTCCAACCTGAAGCTTTAGTTTTCACCATTTTCCATAGATTGTTTTTAAAATCACACAATGAAGAACGGTGTGTCGCAATACTAGATTATTTATGCAGAGAGCCTATTTTGCGCATTAAAAATTAGCGTGAAACATAAAAAAAACTATAAGTTCACTATCTACAACACTTAGTACATTAGTGTTCATTTTTTACTAAAACCTCTTAAGGCCGTGTCACTTTCTTGAGAGCACTTTCACGGACGGACGTAATACGTACATATATAACATAACGTATGTATGTATGTTTGTAGATACAGAACGAGTATTTATTGTTACGTGTCTGCGATGAATAGCTGCCATTACTCTATATAATGTGTCTTAGAAATGAGTAAGTCTCGACCTCGCACTACTGAAGGTGTATTGGTTTATTAAGATAGTAACCTTTTGATAAAGATATTGTATGTTACACTGATTTACTGTTGCGTTATTTAGGATTATATTATTATATTAATTAAAATTCAATATATACGTGGTCATCGTGTCGAAGTGGGACAACGTTCGACTGTAAACATGACAGGTTGTGGGTTCTGTATACAATCCGGGGATGATTATACTTAAATTATTGTCATTTTCCCGCTATGAAAAGTTCATGCTTAGCTCAGATAAGTTCCGCTACGCAATGTCAAAATGGAATGCAATGTATTGATAGTTTTTTTTGCTATGCGAGAAATATGAAGCTGAAAAACCTAACCTACTTCAAGAAAAGGAGACGGCTCTCATTTTGACTTTATTTTATTGTGGTTTACTATGCAGTAACCCAGTTTCCTAACTTATGCAATTTGAGTAACTGGGTAAACCAATTTTGATATGGTATCGGTTTTGATAGGGGCTACTTCAGAAGTACTGATGCTTCTAGTATTAGTGCTTCTGATGTAGTCCCTATTATTTAATATTATATAATTATTTAAAAAATCGCATTCTCGTCAGATCTTAAAATTAAAATCTGACGAGAATGCGATTTTTTTTGATTTAAAGTTGGTTTTAATTCTTTATTAAAATCTTAATTATTCCTATTTGCAAAAGTTAATGTCTAGTTATAGTAATAGAATTTATAGATTTAAGTGATTGGACACGATTACGCGTTGGTTCACAAGAAAGGTTATCGATCGCGTGAGTCGTATCGGCAGGCAGGCAGGCAGGCAGGCAGGCCGGGCCTCGGACCCCCGCGAAGGAAGACAACAAGTGTTGTATTATTAAGTGGCAAAGCGTGTAGTACGAGACGTAGCGACTGTAGCCAACGCGCACCGCGCACCGTGGAGCGCACGCACTGCTCAGGGCTGACACGCAAGAATTTCAAAATCTTGAAATTCTTTTAAGCCCTTTTTTTTAGCTTCACGCTCTATCTATCTCTATCAGAGGTACCCTCTGTTTACCCTGCTATATCTGTCTCTATATATAGCAGGGTAAACAGAGGGTACCTGAGAATCTAGTGTTAAAACACTCCGTTCCTCACTTTAAGCCCTTTTTCATTTATTCTAATTTTTTAATTTAATAAAAAAGCTGATTCATGCTTTATCCTGCATAGTAGGGTAGTCAGAGAGAATATAGTGTCAATACATTCCATTCACCGCTTTTCGCCTAAATTTTGAGACATTGCGTGCTAACTGGCGGAACTCAACGCTGCGCTTTGTCTCACCACTGCGGAGAAATGGCAATATAATCACAATCATCAATATAATTCACCTCCACTGTCCACGCCCCTCGCTGTTACTAAATTTAAAAAGATTCTACTAGTACCATATACATAATTGAACACTGTATTTTGCTATTAAATAACAATTATAAATAAATAAAAAAATAAATAAATAAAACCTTTATTATTTCTTGCTTACATTACAAAATATAGTCTTATATCTACTTAAAAGCAAATAACAATTAACTAAACAAAATATATTATTTATAAGTGACTGCGCTACTAATCCGCTACTCTACCAATATAATGAATATTCAATATATTTTCCTTATAGACAACACGCTTCTGAATAATGAGAAGAAATAAGTATATATATATCTCAAATTTGGGCGTTAAGCGTAGAACAGAGTGTCTAGACACTAGGCTCTCTACAAGAGAAATTACAATATAAATTAATTCCTTACATTAGGTGAGGCAGTCGACCAGTCAGCCCTGTACGAGGCGCGGCCGCTCCCCGTCGCCGTCAAATGCTCTTAGATCACCTCGCTCCAGATCTACTTCGCTCTGTGAACTTCATCACGTTTTATCTGCCATCTGTACTACTATCTACACTTAAATATCAATACTATAATATTATATATGGAAAAATATGTTTGTTTGTCCTTTTTTTACGTCGCAACAAAGTCATTTTGTTGACTAACTTGAAAAAGGAGGAGTATGAATTGAAATATTTTTTTTATATCTGTTACCGCTTAACTTTTTACTTTTTTTTTTTAAAAATTGATAAAAGCTGGTGTGGCCCCATTTAAATTTAGTTAAGTCAGTAGTTTTTGAGTTATCCATAATAATTGTACTTTATTTACATTTTCTTATATTCATTTCGTACATTTTCTTTGTAGTTGGTTTTATTTTATTGTTAGAAATTTTAATTATATTATGATGTTTTAAGTAGAGCTAGTCAGGTGGGAGAGCGAGATAAGCTTCTTTATGTAAAACATCTTATTACTATAGATAGATCCATAATAATGCAAATATCAATTGATTACGCAAGCAATGCCGCGAGCAACAGCTAATATACACATAACATATGATAAGTGGTCAATGTCTACGCTTAAAGGTTAAATCACTTAATGCATATTGCATACAACTTGATTAATACTTTTATTATTAAGTCATATTAACACGAAATGCTTCAGTTAAAACATAACTACAATAGTACTAGGTTCACATTCTATTTAGGGGATTATAGTATTAATTTCCGCAGTTTTCTTAGACAGTTATGTAAAATGGGCGAACATATAGTTAGATTCGCTTCGCCTAACCAATATAATGTATATAAATAAAAGAAACATTAATTTGTTAAATTTTAAATTAAAATTAGCTGAAAACAATTATAGCGTAAATATTACATCTATTATATGATAATTAACTTTTAATTACAGTAATAAAGTACAGTCAAGTAATACACAGTTTTAGATATCTTTATACTGTATGTAGTTTATGTAAGCGTTTTATGTATTTAGTTTGCGTTAGACTCGGTTTACGACCACCTGCAGAGCCACTGAATATCTCTATCTCTACTAATATTATAAATGTGAATGTTAGTTTGTTTGTTACGCTTTCTCGTCAAAACTACTTAACCGATTATCATAAAACTTTGTACATATATGTTGAGAGGTAATAAAAGGATACATTTTATTTAAAAATATATATATATATATATATTTTTTTTTTAAAAAAAATTGAGACATTGCGTGCTGAGTGGCGAAACTCAACGCCACGCTTTGCCTTGTCACCAGAGAGGGGAAATAAAAATACTAAATATTGTATTAATATCTTCGTTTCCTAGAATGGGAATCGAATCCACAATCTGTCGCATTTACTGTCGCACGCTTGTGCCTCTGCGTTACTTCAGGCATATAATAATTTGGATAATAACAGAACCTAAAGCGCTTTTATTAGGTTGATCTATCGATCAATGTAAGCTCTCATTGCAATGCTATTTTGACCCACTTCTTGTCGATTAGCTTAACAATGATGATTCAATTGCAATACAATATTTTTGTGTATTTGTTAAAGCATGTTTTTTTTTCAGTTTTAAAGAATATAAACCGTACATTGGTATTTTATACCAGATAAATTTGAAATATTTTCATACTAATATTTTAAATGAGAAAGTATAGTTAGTTAGTTTTTCTGTCACGTTGCAGCGAAGTGATGTTATATTTTTTTAAATTAGAGATACAAGCTACTAAAAAGTGGCTAATGTTCATTTAATTTTTTTTCCATTGACAACGGGGGCGATGCCGCCGGTAAAAGCTAGCATTTAAATAATTCCCTATCATTTTAAGTCACTAAGGAAGCTATAAAATGTAGAATACTTGTAATACATAAGCAGTAGGTAAAAACGGGTATGACAAGTTACACCAGAGTCGTTATTTTAGTCTATTAACGGTATTAACACATGAAGCGACAAGTATTTGCCCGAAGCGATGTAGAGAAAGTCCACAAGGACACTCTCTCTTCCGCACATGATAGAGCGGTTGTCAGCGATGTTACGATCTCTGCTTTGATCGATAGATAGCTGTTACATCATGTGGCATTTATTATGATGTATTTTGAACGTTTAAGCTTATACTTAAATATATGAGTGTGAGAAATTGAGATGAAACGTGTATTATTTATTTAAAGTTTACGTTAAAAATTTAAGTTAAATATTTGTAAAAAAATTTAAAAATTATTACGAAAGAACTGTTTACCGCGGTTTTGTCTGAGTGCATTGTAAAATTTGCATGAGTGTTTTTTCCTGTTTTCGCAGGAATTTCTAAAAATCCTCTCTTAGTGTTACCTACACTGCCCTAGGAGAATGTGCAGTAAATTCGCCAGTTACTTTACACTTATGTCACTCGAAAACGCAAGCGTTTTAAATAAAGAATAATATGGTTAATGTTTATTTTAGTTGGTTAAAACATTTAACCCTTTATTAGCAAAAAGAAAATTACCTAATTAGACGCATAGGGATTTAATGACCCAAAAAAAAAAACACAGGAATGTAAGAAAAAAATAAAACAAACATTTTTATTTAAATTAATAATTATGTTCTTTATTATTTTCACTTCCTTAAACATAAATATTTGATATGTGATCATTAAACGTGAAAACGTAAAAACAAAAACCTGATACATAAGTTAGTATTAAATGATAATGTTAGAGAAAGGAGAATATTATCGAATTTAATTTACTTATCATTTTATTAAGCAATATAAACTACCTGAAGTGAAACACATTTTTAGAAACCGTATATAAATTTAAATGCAGTGGAATTCGAACTCGCGCCTTTCGTCTACCATCCAAGTGGTAAGCTATGTATTCTACATCCATATCCAGCTACGTCAAAATTCTTTCATCTAAAAACTTTTTCCTCATTCTTATATTGTTATAAAGAGATATCTACGAATAGTGATTTCATGTGTTTGTTAGTTGCGTTGTATACATCGCCGCGCTTCAATGTATAAAACAATTGAAACATTCGATTCACGTAGTCGGTGACGCTGTTATGAATTGGACTTTTAAAACTTGATTGTAAATATTTTAAATAACTATGAAAGGTTTCATATCGGAGATCTGTATACAAATTGATATTGGAAAATGTTTTTGATCATAATTTAAAAGGCAATATTTTCAATAAAGGTCGTCGCGGCGCAGTGGTTTAGTGTCTGACGAAAAACGCCACGGTTGCGGGTTCACTCGCGATATCATTATATTTGATATCTCAGCGGTGTAGAGTTCCGCCACTCTACACGTTATATCTCGATTTTGACAGAAGGAAAACAGAGTGCCCTGATATAAGGTTTTTCTGACTATTCTGTTATGCGAGAAAAGCGTAAAACTCAAAATAATATCAATTTGCTTGAAAACTCGACAAATTCGTGTCGCGGGGTAGAGGTACAAGCATGCAACTGTAAATGCGACAGGTTGTCGATTTCGATTTGATTTTCGATTGTTCGATTCCCACTCGGATTCGGATTTTTTCATTTCCTGGGTTTGGTAACAAAGCAAAGCGCGGCGTTGAGTTTCGCCACTCAGCACGCAATACCTCAATTCGGCGCAAAGTGGGGAACGGAGTGTCTTAACACTATGTTCCCTCCTGTCTACCCTGCTATATGCGGGATACAGCGTGAAGCTATATATGTATGTACGAGGTGTGTTCAAAAAGTAAGGTGACTTTGTATTTTTAAGAAAAAATATTTATTTATTTATCAATATTTATGTTGTCCCCTTCAAAGTAATCCCCCTCAGATACAATACACTTATGCCAACGGTTTTTCCAATCGTCAAAGCACTTCTCATAAGCACTTTTCGGTATAGCCTTGAGCTCTTCCAGCGATGCAGTCTTTATCTCTTCAATCGTTGCAAATCTCCGTCCTTTCATAGGTCTCTTTAGTTTTGGGAACAAGAAAAAGTCACATGGGGCCAAATCCGGTGAATATGGTGGCTGAGGCATGATTGTGGTGTTGTTTTTGGCCAAAAAATCTCTCACCAGCAAAGATGAAAAAACTTCGCTGACAAACTTCGCTGACACACGTCTCATGCCCAAAACGTTAGAAAAAATTTCATGGCACGAGCCAAGCGATATACCAACATCCTCAGCAACTTCTCTGATAGTGATTCGACGATTTTCCAGAACAATTTTCTTCACTGCTTGAACGTTTTCATCAGTTGTTGACGTGCTTGGGCGTCCAGAGCGAGGCTCGTCATTGGCATCTTCCCGGCCATCTTGGAAGAGTTTGTACCACTTGTAAACATTTTTTTTACTCAGAACAGTTTCACCGTATGCCACTGTCAACATTTTAAGTGTTTCGGAGCACTTTATTTTATTTTTTACACAAAATTTGATGCAAATCCATATTTTTCGATAGCAAGAAATCGCCGAGCACGCAAAACACTTATAACCTTTACGCCTCTCCCAACCAAACAAAAAATGCTATACACTTGAAACTTGGTACAGATGTTCGGGAAGAGTGTACCAACATAACAAAATAAAAAAATCGATAATCGAAAGTACGTTGCCAGCCAAATTTGAAAAGTCACCTTACTTTTTGAACACACCTCGTATGTTCAGCAGATTTTGCATGAAAGAGCAACAAACATCCATCCATCCTCAAAAACGTTCACCATTATGATATAAGTAATAATTTTTATATAAACAAGTACTACGTGTATGTGAATTTCGATCATTGGACATAAATGAGGATGTGAAAGGTTTCCCCACTTTCGGCTATAATTAATAGCTTGAATATTTGATATGTGATCATTGAACTGGGCTTAGCAATTAAGCGCGTGAATAAGTAAACACGTTGAATTTGATTTATATTATGAGTTACTAGTGAATGCCACTACTCCGCTCTCGTGAGAGTCATGGGAACGGTTATACGTTTTTCTTTTATGTATGTGGAAATTGATTTAATAGAGGTTTTTAGAGGTTATCGTGGTGTAATGGGAAACCGTCTGACTAACGCGATAGGTTGTGGGTTCGTTTCCCATTCAGGAAAATATTTAAATTTTTATCATTTTCTGGTAAGATTAAGCGCAACGGTGAGTTTCGACACTCAACATGTAATGCCTCAATTTGGCGGAAGAAGAGAACGAAGTGTCTTGACACTACATTTGACTACCCTGCTATGCAAGATATAGCGTAACCTTATAAATATATTTTCTTAATACGTTCTGCATATCGCAATTTTTCTCAACAGTTTTACAGTAAAAATATAGACTACTTTTTTTAACTTCACGCTGTATCCCGTACATAGCAGGCAGAGGGAACCAGAGAACCAAGTGCTTTAACACTCCGTTCCCTTAACATCTCCATTCCCCACTTTCCGCTGAATTGCGAACTCGTATGTTTTTTTGCAAAATAATTTTAATTACTTAGTAACTTTCTGTGATTTGTTATTTTAGTCACGATGCTCGATTTCGCGAGATGTTTTCGTGTCTCAATTGAAAAGTTTGATGAACCGACGACTGTTGGAATATATTCATTTTAAAAGAAAAATATTGTATAAGGGGCTACAATATAAACAAAATTCTTTATAAAATATATCACACACTCAAAAAGTTAGCAGAAACACTTATTTTTATAAGTAAACTATACTTTTTTTTTAACTTCACGTTATATCCTGCATATAGCAGGGTTGGCTGAGGGAACCTTAGAACCTAGTGTTAAGACTCTCCGTTCCCCACTTTCCGCCAAATTGAGGCATTGCGTGCTGAGTGGCGGAACTCAACGCCGCGCTTTGCCTTCCTGGAGTGGGAATCGAACCCACAACCTGTCTCGTTTACAGTCACACGCTTGTGCCTCTGCGCCACGACGGGCGTTATATTTATACATACATAAAACATTTAAAAATAGGCAAGTAAGTAAATTTTGCAATTACTTTGTTTTAAAGCTGAAATGTGGCACGTAGGCTTTTTGGATAGTATAGGAGATTTTTTTTTTCGACTGTGTAGTATGCTGTTGGCCCTATTGGCCTCGACAGCGTCACCGGGTTTCGTGGGGGCCGAGCTTAAAGAGCTCTGACCCTGGCTTGGCCTCCTTGGGAGGAGGACCATCAACTTAGAACTGCAGTGTCACAAGGGCGCCTCCTGCGAGGCCGAACTTCGGCTTGCGAACACTGCTTGTAGTGGGGGACTTTGCTTTCGCTCGGCCCGAGTTTAAGCCTACTGGATAGGACGTTTGATGCCCTGTTGGATTTTAGTGGCTTGACCCGGTCGCACCGAGGTGTGATCGAGCCGTAGAAAAGTAAGGACCTCGTCTCCACCGGCGGGGACGGTGTTTGTGTCGTGTGCGTCTGCGAGTGTGTTGGATCCTACCGGTATGTTGCGGATCGTTCGCGAGAGTAATGGCGTCAGCTTCTTCTGTTAAAACGTGTCGAGGCCTACGGGGCCCCCAGGGACATTTGCTAATATCGTAGTTGCAGGCTTTTACCACCAGTTGGTTCGGATGAGAAGCAGCATTTTTAAAGTAACTACTGGACAGTTTTCGACAATGCTCTTTTATCGAGTCGAGCTTTGTGTTTCTATGGATATCGATGTTACGCAGCATAGGAGACGAAAACGAGAAAGAACGGGATTTAAATTAAAATTTTCATAAAAAACGTATGCTTTATTTTTTTTAGTTAAAATTCTGCGTTGAATTTTGCAATTTCGTTCTTTCATATTGTAACAAAAAAAATAATAATAAAAGGTATACGTGTAAACTAAATAAAAAGCTCCTGACTTCTTTGTATCAGTATTGTTTTAGTCTACTTTTACATGGTTATTTACTATTTATACCTATGATCATAATATTGTGTTAAAAAATACACTAGATTTTTTTACTTCCTATATCTCCCAAACAAATAAATATATACATAATTGAGTATTAAGATACAACTATGCCCACTTTTGGCAATTTTTCGAGATATTAAATGTTTTATGATCACTCGATCGTGGGTTCAGTTCCCACTCAGGGACATTTAAATTATTCTTATTTCCTTATTTTCGTAAAAGAATGTGAGGCATTGAGATCCACCACTTAACAAGGTTTCGAATTGGTGCGAAAAAAAGAACGTAGTGTCTTGAGACCAGGTTTCTTCTGGTTTCAAAAAAGATATATGTTTGGCAGCGGAACTCAACGCCGCACTTTGTACTATTTAACACTATAATTAATAAGAAATTACTTTTGTGTATCAGGATGGAGCGAGGCGCGGTACTTGGGTACACAGATCGGTGCCCTATCGGAGCTCCACCACGGCGTGCGTGGGCGCGTGTACGCGGTCGACTCCCGCACACTATACTTGCAAGATTTTAACTACGATGGGGAAGGACCAGGTAAAAATTGTTATATATTTTTGTTATTGTTGTTTAATTTATAATATTTTTTTATGGTAAATAAACAAATATTAGGACCGTCGTATGAGTTTCCATATCTATTATATTTTTTTTACACGTGATTTATAAAAAACACGACATTACCAACTTCTTGATAGCTAAAATTAATAATATTTAATAATGTTACGGTATAGAACTCGCTAACTTAATAAACTAAATCTTACAATAACTTAACTACTTCTTACACAAACATCTGTAAAAATAAAAAAAAATAAAAATCACGTGATGACTTATCAGTGTTTACCGGAAACAAAGTCAATTTTTCATCAAAATTTGGCCATTTTGACATATTTTGGGTCAAAAGTATGCATAAATTATAATAACATACAATAAACAAATTAAATTATCAAATTTAAATAAGCACAAGAACCACCTCGCTCATACAACTTGTTGTGACAGTCCCCGGCGTTCACCTCATATTTGCCTACAACTTCTAACTCCGGTCGCCGTCGCTGTACTAATTAACTGTCACACGTGGAGGTTCTCATGCATAAGTTAAACGAAAATAAACTTTACTTTGAAGTAATAAGGTATATTATTGTATGTATTAATGCTTATAAATGTAAGTTTTCTGCGGGTGAAAGATAATTTGGTTGTAATTGTCGCGTACTGGAACATGGTGGTCGCGTGGCGTGAAATTATGTCATACAAATGTAGAGAAGTAAATTTTACCCTGTTGAAATGTTGAAAGAGAACGGAGTGTCTTAACATTAGGTTTTCAGGTTCCCTCTGCCTACACTGCTATGTGCAGGATACAGCGAAACGTCGTCTACTGTAAACGAGACAACTCGCGCGAGCACTACGTTATATTACATATTTTGAAAACGTATAAAAATTTGAACACAGCGGGACTCGAACCCGCGCTTCTTGGCAACCGTCCAAGCGCTCTGACCGCTAAGCCTGGCTTTAAAACTTCAAAAATACGTTATATTAGTTTATGAAATTTACTGGTATAGTAGAGTTTGATTATTATGATACTTTTCTATTATATGTTGCACTCAGTTAAAAAATAACTTTAAATATTAACTAATCAATTACAAAATATAAGATACAATTTTTAATCTACAAGTTCCTTATAAAGACCTTAAAGCTAAGACTATTAAAGGATTAATACAATAATTTCTCTTAGATCTCTTTTTATTTGTAGTATTAGTATGACAGTAGAAGTATCGTAGTAGGACAGTAATCCAGAGTGCAAGCAATCATCCGCCACAATTTATAGTATTTATTAGCGGTAAGCGACAAGCGCCGTAGCGCTCTAATTTCCCGCGGGGCTAGATGCTACGCTGGGAAAAGATTACCCGATACTAACCCACTTAGAGGAAAGCTTTTGCATTTTAGAATTATATAAGTAAAGGAATAAAAAAGTGGGAAACAGAAATGTTGAAAGAGAACGGAGTGTCTTAACACTAGGTTTTCTGTTTCCTTCTGCCTACCTTGCTATATGCGGGATACAGAGTGAAACTAAAAAAATAAATAAATAAAATAATGAAACGGAGTGTCTCATTCTCTTTCTATTTTTAACTGATTTCAAAAAAAGAAGAAAGTTCCCAATTTTACTGTTGTTTTATGTGTTTATGCATTTTTATTTGATGAACGAATGTCGATAATTCTTGTTTTATAAGATAGCTTGTGTTTTAGATGTGGTACCATTAAAAGGTTAAGATATAACGAGTATTTTTTGAGTCAATCGTAATAATGTTTCTTTTTTAATTATTATTTTTGTTCAAATCTTAATTATCTCCATGTTTGACGAAATGATGAAGAGTTAACATATGCAATATGCAGAAAAAGCGTGAAGCTGACAATTGGACAAATTGTTACCCGTCGATAGTTTTGCATCTAGATTTCGATAGCTATGTGTTAATTATTTAGTAATATTGACTAAATATACAACATTCATATATCATACACAAAGTAAATAATTTTAGTAAGAGATAACAAAATAAATCTAATTTAATTTCTCGCGTGAAGTAACAACAAAAATAATAAACACTTTAAAGTTAAGATATAAGCGTCTAAAAGAAAGCAAGTGAGCTTTATGAAGCTTATGAGCTACAACATAAAACAATGTTGTAAAATCTTCTTACTTACAGATGACACAGTACTAAGATATAAGAGGAATTTTTAAAATATTTCTTGACCAGCATTATGTGCTTAGTACTGTTAAAGTAAATTCAGTTTAGAACTTATCTTTCGCATTACTTGTGTAAAGAAATGAAAATGAAATAAGTAAATATATGTATCTACTTACAAGTATAAAAATAATTGAAATAAATTTTGAATTCCTGTATTCATTAATTTTGTTACACGTTTTTTCATAATAGAATAATTAGAGAGAGAAAGTGGCAAGACATTTCTTTCTCCGTTTGCCGACTGAAACGTGGTGAAATTCAATGCCACTTTTTATCTTATGGCGGAACTCGATACCGCACTATACCATATATTATAACTTGTCATGGCGCAGAGACACAAACGTGCGACTGTAAACGCGACAGGTTGTGGGTTTGATTTGAAATAGAATTTTTCATTTCCTGGGTTTGGTAACAAGGGAAAGCGCGGCGTTGAGTTCCTCAACTCAGCACGCAATGCCTCAATTCGGCGAAAAGTGGGGAACGGAGTGTCTTAACACTAGGTTCCCTCTGCCTACCCTACTATATGCAGGATACAGCGTGAAGCTATGTATGTATGTATGTATGTAAGTATGTATGTATGTATGTTATAATACTAGGTGCTTAGGTTCCCTCTGTCTGCCGTGTGAAATTCCTGTTGTGTGATACAGCGTGAAGCTAAAAAAAGATAAACATACATTTGCAACAAAAAAGAATAATCTTAATACAAAACCTATTGTAACATAATTATTAGTAATTAGCTATGAATTGGATGACGTGTATGTTTAGAGATTATCTCCATGTTATTTGTCCAGTTGTTTTGATTGTACGCAAAATACAATTTATGATAAATATCAATACCCTATTGTTTGTATAAGTAAAGCGTATGAGCTTGTTTTAGATGAGTCTGTACTGTTTTGCCTTTCAATATTTTATATTTACTAATATTACTGTATTAAGAGACCATCGTGGCACAGTGGCACGTCTTACTGTAAATGCGATTGGTTGTGGATTCGATTCCCATACTGAGAAATGATAATGTTTAAATTATCTTTATTTTCACTCTGGTAAGACAAAGCGCGGCGTTGAGTTCACAATGTTCCAACTTTGGACGGAAGCTGGCGAACCGAGTGTCTTGATACTAGGATCACTCTGCCGACAGTAGAGGTAGTAGTAGAGATAGGAGAGTCTGTTTTAGTCGAACAGTATGTTCGTAACTTTCATATATTTTACTTGCTTTAAAAAGAACCTCGCGCCGTCAATATCACTTACTTCGAAACTTTGCGAGAGAAAAACTAGAACTAGAACTATGTTTTATGTTCTAACATTTTATATGAGTAATGAAATTATTTTCAAAGACTAATAATATATCTTAATATTTTATATTATTCATAGTTAAATGAAGTTAAAACAGAACGAAGGGAATATATTAAATATATACATACATACACACATAGCTTCACGCTGTATCCCGCATATAGCAGGATAGGTAGAGGGAACCTAGTGTTAAGGCACTCCGTTCCCCACTTTCCGCCAAATTGAGGCGTGCTGAGTGGCGGAACTCAACGCCGCGCTTTATCTTGTTACTAAGCCCAAGAAATGAAAAATTCCATTTCCTGAAGCGGGAATCGACCCCACAACCTGTCGCGTCGCACTGTTCTGCCTCGGCGCCACGACAGGCGTTATAAATTAAATAAACATTAAATAATCACAAATAGAAATAGCTATAATATTAAATAAGAATCATCAAAATTGGTTCACACTTTAAAAAGTTTGGCAATAACATACATCCTCCTTTTTAAAAGTTGGTTAAAATATAGAATTCAGATATATTTAATTTAAAGCTTCAAATCTCTTAAAACAACACGCAATGCATCCACGTAGTTAACAAGGTGCTAAAGTAGAGTAATACATAATGTTTATCTGCACATAGCGTGGTAGAGTCGCGGCGGTCGGGAGCCGTCGGGCGCAGTGGGGAGGTCAACTGCTTATTTTTCTATAGTTATTTTCTCACTTTTACAGGCGACGGGAAATGAACAATGATACATTTTATTACTCATGTATGTTTGTGTTGACATATTTTATTCTACTCTTTTGTAGTTGTATTCTGGTACAGGATGGTAGAGCGCGGGACTTTCGTATTGTCGTGGTTTCTCTAAGTATATTTTTATGTAATTTAATTTATGTTTTTAATTAAAATTATGGAAAAAAATGAAATATATGTTATTAGCTTAACAAAAAAGTTTCAATGACTTAATATTGAGGCGCTGAAAGGCTTTCTCGTGCTCTTCATGCGATAGTTGTGGATTCAATCCTTACCTAAGGGAATATACTGGCACGTAGGGTTAAGTATGATATTAGTTTCTATCACTTATATATACAATATGTCTTAGAATGAGTTTTAAGTGGAGACCGTTTTATCTTACACTATGTTCTTTCTGCCTGCCCTGTAAATTCTGACAGAGTGTCATAAAGAAGAATAAAAAAACCCCGATTTATTAGATTTATATGAAAAATTAACTTCAGCTATTTTTGATATCTTAATAACAATATAAAGAACATGTAGAGCACGCATGTACGAGTACACTTGTGTGTAATCTGTCCTACAAAGGAAGTAGTGTGAACACGAGAATAAGGACATGTTATCTTATGTACTCCAAATTGTTAAATTATACGTTGCGTTGCTAACCCAGAGCAGACAACGGTCGGCGATTATTTTATGGTACTTGATGTTGAGGCCAGACATGGCGCAGAGGCACAAGCGTGCAACTGTAACGACAGGTTGTAAGTTCGATTCCCACTCCTGGAAATGAAAATATTATATAGCTATAATGATAAATATTGAGTATTATCATTTCCTACCTCGGGTAATAAGGCAAAGCGCGAAATTGTATTTCGCCACTTAGCACGCATTGTCTCAATTCGGCGGAAAGTGAGGAAAGGAAATATTTAGAGAAGGGAGTGTCCTAATACTAGGTTCTCGGTTTCCCTCTGCCTACCCTGCTATGTGCGTTATACAGCATAAAGTTAAAAAAAGGAACTTGATATTATTAGGCTCTAACAAGTAGAGCGCAAGTAGTGCGCCTCGTAACGGTGCTCTGACTGCGATGCGGAACGCTGCCTCCACTACACACAGCTGATCCTCACAAACTACATACTATTGTATTATACACATTTTTTTGTTTTACTTTGCTGTAATAGATCCTTGTGCGGTACTTTGACTGAAGCAAGTTTAAGGAACTTTTCTTTTATCTTTACACATTCTTCGCAGATTACGGAAAAGTAGAGATAACTTGTGTTATCCACTGAGTCTCACATTTTTTACGCTTTAAGAGATTGTCTTGGTAACAAAATACATTGCGGCACTTTATCTCACCACACTAAAAAATTGCCTAAAATTTTATATTTAGTTATAATAGATGACCCTGGACAATGATCTATTTTTTTAGCTTCACGCTGTATTCCGCATATAGTTGGGTAGGCAGAGAGAACCTGGGAACCTAGTGTTAAGACACTCAGTTCTCCACTTTCCCCCAAGTTGAGGCATTTCGTACTGAGTGGCGGAACTCAACGCCGCGCTTTGCCTAGTAACAAAACCGAAGAAATGAAACAATGCGCATTTAATAATTAAATAATCACACACTTGTGCCTCAATACAAGACACAAGGCGCAATGATCTAATATGTCTAACAATTGTCAATGTCAAAATTGTAATTTTTTTTTTTTTTACTTTAAATAGGGTAAAAGAATTCGATGTGTAATTCTAGTTCTATTGAATTTCGCTTACTTTCGCTCACTTACAAAAATTAACTTAATTGAAATGTACTTTTTGGACGTCCTCTTTGTTAATTAATAGTGAGTCAAGTTTTTAAGTGACAAGTTGACACTAAACGTTTGTAAACGTTAAGTAATATCATTGTTCAGTTTAAATTGCTTTACATTTTAGAAAATTTTCAATTACAGTCAAATATTGTGAAACTGATTCAGTAACTTTTGATTCATCAAAAAAATGATTTTGAAGATAAAAAAAATAACCTTTAAGTTCTAAAAATAACTCTTAGATGACGTCTTAATCAAGTTATCAATAGAATTGATAATAAATAAAAGTGAAATTTACATAAATTTTGACGGTTCGGTATCGCAACGAACGATTGTAATGCACTAATGGGTCTATTGTTTAGTTAGATGTTATTAAACGATTTTTCTGATCACTGACTTGTAATAAAATATAATTATTTTTTAATATTTGCAATCTATAAACAACATTCACACAAAAAAAGACCAACATGTTGCCCTTCGGGAGTGCCGCCAGAAGTGAAAACTCACGGTTGAGTAAGAAGAAGTGAAAACGTACAGACGGAAGATTCAAACGCAACAAAAAGTCAAAAGCAATCAATAACTCATGTAGAAGATTTATCAATTGAATTGAAACGATTACGTAAAAATAATTTGCGAACCATCACCAAAACACATCTTGATTTTATTTCTAAGAATAGTAGATTGTCTATTTTTTCATACAATATTCAAAATTTATGTACGTCCCTCCGTCTTACGAAGTTTCGATCAGGACACATGACTTGACGCGAGTTTAACATTTTTCACCCATCACAAAAAGTGCAGAACGCTGTTAAAGAAGTTTTCACTTCAAAAAAGATATGCGTCGGAGGCTTCTTAGACATGGTGTCTTATGTTAAGACACTACGTTCTCTACATACACACATAACTGAGTGGTATATATATATATATAAATATATATATTAAGTTATGGATAAATATATAAACAGAGTCACACGGTCGACCGGTCATCTCCGATAGGAGTGCAAATCGCCGCACCCGTGCTTAAAACCCGTTAAAGCTTTTATATGCATGTTTATGGCTCGATAGAGTTAGACAGTAAATATAGGAGTTGAAAACGATGCATATACTATGCAGGAAATATATCACTAGAACGTTATTTTTTTACTTCTTGTAAAATATATGCAAATAGAATCAGCTTCATGCTTTCTTTCCAATAGCAGGATAGTTGGAATTTAATGACAAGACACTCCGTTCTCTACATCTTTTATTAACTTTAATATAAAATAAAAAAAAGTGTTATACAAGAAAATATACATTTTTTTAGCTTCCCACGGTATCTCGCACTTGAAATGAAGAGAGAATCATATTCTGTTCACTTATGATTTCCGTTCCCCACTTTCCGTCGAATTGAGGCATTGCATGCTGAGTGGCGGAACTCAACGCCGCGCTTTGCCTTGTTACCAAAGAGAGGAAATGGAAATACTAAAAATTATTTAATATTATAATTTTCTTTCATGGTGTACACAGTATAACTATATAAAATTCTGGTTTCAAAAGCATCGATGAAGCGTGTAGTCATATATGAAATTATAAAGTGATACGTAGCGAATGCAAATTGAATTTTAAAGCCGGGAGTGTCTGTCGGGTGTCGGCGTCTGTCGTCCGTCGACCGTCGACGCTCGGAATAAAGGGCTTAACCTATCGGGACGACACACAATTACCGGCTACTTGCTATTTATTTGTTTGATAGCGAAAATCATTGGTCGAGTGCATGCTGTTTATGTACTGTGAAATGTAGAGTTCTTTTTAAAGGCAGTTGGTATCTATTATGCAATTTTTGTATTTATTATTATGAATTTCTTCTATGAGGAACACATTGCTGTACTATGTTCAACTTTAGATAGGAGTTTTGAATTAATTACTAGCTTTATCCTATGACTCTATTTGTGTCGATTATAAAGCCTTAAATGCCCCTTTTCCCGTTTGTTGAATTTCGAGAAAAAATCTTTTGGTCATTCTCTATATTCCTCAAGGAAACAAATTTAGTTTAGTTTTCTATTTACAGTACTTTTTCCTATATATTGTCAGTTAGTCGCTCAGTGATACAAACGTTTGTATATAGAGATTAATACAAATCATTTTTTGTAATGTTTGAAGCTGCAACTACCACATACTGTCATACATTCTGTCTACACAATAACTGCGATATTTTTTTTGAGCTACTTTTTATTTCATACGAATCATCCATTGGTGCGCTTTACAACTAAACGAGCTAATTTATCGGTACGATATAATATTCTGATGTCATCGCATCACAAACATACTGTATTTTCTTTTTTGAGATCGACTGTTATTATTACAAATAGCTCTATTGTTAAAGAAGCTTGTGAGTACAAAATATATAACGTAAAATAATTGAGCAATAAACTGAACACGATTCCGAGCCCAGCTTCGATTAGTAATTTATTTTAGTACACATAACTAGCGCTTGAAATCTGACCACAAAATTTTATACTAAATCATTTAGTAACGCGGTCAATGTGTTATTCGTATTTCGAATATATGTGGCGCTTAATTTCACATATGTCAATATTTAAGAAACAGCTTTACGCTTTATTCTGCAAAGCAGTGTAGATAGAGAGAATTTAATGTCAATACACTCCGTTAGCCGCTTTCTGTCTTAATTCGAAACATTGCATGTTATACGGAACTCAACGCCGCACTTTGTTGTACATTTTCCATGTTCAACGGAGCTAATTTTCATGTTTATACATATCTATAAACTAAAAATATGAAAGAAATTATCTACCAAATTAAATCTAGAGAATTAATACATACAAAACTACATAAAAAAAAGTGGTTTGCTGAATTTTGGCAGATACTTAACAAATTTTGTCTAAATTCATATAAAAATAAACGAAGCCCTTTCATCGTATATGAAGCGACCCTCAGCGGTGCCCACTCAGCGCCTCGTCCTAATTAGCCTCGACAATTATTGGCAGATCCACCAAATTATAGTTCCCAGATGATTTCACTAATTATAACTCTATCACTTCGTGATTAGAGTTCATTTTTGCAAAATTTTAGTAAACATCAAAATATAAACCAAATATTCTGCCTGTTAAAATATATTCGTACGAACACATACATTGGGATATAAAATCATTGATTTTGCTATTTAGAGAATAGGTGAACTCAAGTAGACTGGAGGCATGAAAATAGTATATTGATTGAGAATGCTTTAAAATAAGTAGCGACCTCGTCTACGCTTAAGCCTGAAATAACTAATGAAAATAGATTAACTTTACCTTATAAAGTTTAAAATACAATTAGGTAGTACACAGGAAAGGAAATTGAAACGACTTTATAATTAAATTAAGTAGAGTTTGAATTTGATTGAGAAATAGTATTAATAAGAATTTATTACTTACTGAAATATTTTCAGATAATAATAAGAAATATTTGAAATATGATATATATTCAGAAGGAGAAAGGAAAAGGGAAAGGGTAGTTTTTGAGTTATTCGTAATAATTTTACTCTTTAGTGCATGTCATTCCATCTCTTTTTTTGCTAAAATCTTAATACAATCAAAATTTAGAATCCTTAGATCGGTATTCAAGAGACAAAGATTTCTGTCTCAATTAAAGTGCTTATATTTTTCGTAGCATACACATTATATAAATATTTCATTATAAAGTTGAGCTTAGTGAAAAGTCTTACTAGCAAAGGTTTTGCTATGGTTTTATACTATAATACCTAATACTTACATAATAGTTTCAAGACAAAACCTCTTCAGATAAAAGATAAAAATAAACTCAATCACATGAAACTATCTACATCAAGTTTCACCAAGAGCGTGTAAAGTAGCTGTTCAACCAGAAAATAATTTGTGAGAAGTGAGATAAGCGTATGAGTGTGATGGTCCTCGCCCGCGAGCTACGACCTTACGAGCCTTAGACGAAGGCTTAAGGGGATTCTGAAGGAAATCTGGAAGAATCTAGTTTTTTATTCGGATAACTTGTTTTTTAGTTAAATTAGTATCAAGATAGAGAAAAATATAATTTTTTAAGGCTGTTTCCAAATTTATCTTCTAATTCGTAAGGTAATTTTTAACACTTTTTTGAATTAGATTCTGTTACGTACTATTCATCTGATTTTACGTAAAGTTTCAATGTATAACATGCAGTTTGGTTCATAGTATTATTAAAATTTATTAAATAAATGTTACTATTTCTGCGTAACCTTGGAATTCAAAACATATTTTTTGAGTAAATTTTCAAACAATTTACAGTACACTGTAGTTGTGTCATTGTTTGTATGCTTATGGCTTACTATATTAGATTGTCTTTACTTACTTCATATTATTAAATTTTAAGTACACTTAAAGAATTAATCTTTTCCCAATCGAAGTTTAGATTATTTAATAATAATAATCTGATCTCTACATGACTTACTCCACACAACAAGTGTATTTGATCGAGCCATTAATTCTGATAACAATGGATCCAGCGTGGTTTTTGTTAAAATAATGTCTCGCGGTCAGTGACAGATGAGAGAAGACGCAACGAGCGCTCACAATGCCTTCATTGTCCGCATTCAACCTCGCCTAAATCAATTATATAGTAAAGTGTTAACAATTTTTAGTCGACTTTCATACACACTCCGCCTTTCACCTTTGATTGATCATTGGCTCCCATCGGACGCAGCTGTCGAAACTTTTCCCTTTCTAATAGCGATGCCAAAGGTTGAGTCATTTAGTTTACGTAACGTAATTACTGTACGAATTAGTTGATTGTTTAATATTTCCGTATTTCGTCAAAATGATAAGTGTCCAATGTTTGTCCTATTAATATTATAAATGCGAAAGTTTGTGAGGTTGAATGAATGTTTGTTGCTCT
The DNA here is from genome assembly GCA_033558755.1 of Philaethria dido. Classification (NCBI taxonomy): domain Eukaryota; kingdom Metazoa; phylum Arthropoda; class Insecta; order Lepidoptera; family Nymphalidae; genus Philaethria; species Philaethria dido. The sequence continues at coordinate 61,992 of JAKGSA010000617.1, forward strand.
TTTACGTAAATGCTACAGAACGTATCTAGATGAAACTTTACAAAAATATAGGTTGTATACAAGAATACAACACAGAGGCTATGTTTAAAAAAATCTATAATTTGCTCAAAATATAACGCTACACACATATTTGTTATAAAAGAATTGTGAACTATTAATTAAAACTACAAATTCAGCTGGATTCGATCCTTCTACCATCATAAAAAACGTTTATTCTTACATATACGAGTACTTGTATAAATCTCAGCGCATGAATAATACTTTAAGATATATCAAAATTATGAAGTACACAGAAACCGGAGGAAACTCGTCAGATCGTCATTCTTTATCATGCTCTAAAATTTCCCTACAGAGGACGTTATAAAATAACCTAAAATTTGTTACAGTCTTGTTAATATATTTTGCGTATACAACAAAAAAAGTAAATGTATGTTTAATTTACTTGATCTAAGTGAAGGTAAAGTTTGGATTGCCACTATTTAAGGAGTTCAAATTACGTATAGTTCAATTTTTTATTATATGCTAATAGTTATTGGACTTATAATACTTAAAAAGGTTTGTAAAAATATAAAATAAAACTCATGGCTTTAAAAGACAAAAAAACAGTGTTAATTTTGTTTTCCTACCTAAAGGTAATATACTGGCGAAACTGGTCATAGAAGGAAGGAAGGTGTAAATTGGTATTTAGGCTCCTTGGGGAGTATAAAGTATCGGTAAGAAAGGATTTTTCTCTGACGGGGTTTTAATTTTTATATTCCACACATTTGAAGTTGATAATATAATAAATATACAGAGTAACAAATATTTTACAACCATTACTAACTTAGCTATACCGGAACCAGTAGCAAACACTTAACGAATGTCAAACAAAATAAATAACGCAAATAAACATTTGCTCGTGTCGCGTCAAAGCTCACGTTTCATACAGATTGGAATAGTTGTAGCGTCCATGTTGCACTTCAATAAATCCTGCCCAAATACTCTACATTGTGTTTCAGTTGATATCGATTGTGTATCGGCTGAGCGCTTGTTCCTAACTGCTAGGCTCATCTCTATGTAGCGATGTGTATTCACTGTGTACGCATATGCCACGCAATACGTATTTTTATAGCTTCACATTTTATCAGGATAATCAGAGAGAAACTAGTGTGTAGACACTCCGTTACCCGCTTTCCACCCAGATACAGCCTCTATACTAGTTAATAAGTTCATTTAAAAACTCACAGTCTTGAAGCTTGCTTTGGCGCAGTAAGCGAGTTCATTCCGGTGTATAGTCAATTTTTAGATCCAAAACCTAAAAAATACTAGCTCTAAAATCGATTAGAGACGCCAATAATAATCGTTCGTTCTACATTCTCAGTAGACTATCGTAACCTAGTTCAAGAAAAAACTCTATTTACGATTTCACCAACTCTATTAATTTTAAATACATTAAAAAAATATTAATGGTTGTGTAAGCTTATTTCTGTCATTAATCTTTCTTATTACCCTTTTTAGACCCTTTAAAGCAGAAAACCGTGTTCCTGTAAAAAGGAAAAACTTTATCAATGATTAATATTTATTAAAATAATACTAATAACCATCGCTGAGCAGTGGGATAACGTCTGACTATAAACGCGTTTGGTTGAGGGAATCATTATATTTAGAAATTTTGATATCTCCGCTCTGGTAAGGCAAAACGCGGCGTTGAGTTCCGCCACGTAACAAGCAATGTCTAAAATTTGGACGGAAAGCGGCGGAGTATCTTGACACTACGTTCACTTTGTCTACCCTGCTATCATCTTCACGCTATATTCAGTAAATATAGCGTGAAGATGCTTTTTTTTTCAATACATAGGTATAATATATGCTGAAGTAAATAATTACATACTCGTAACATATATACGAGTATATGTATGTAATGAAATATTGCTTTAATTAAAAGTCGTCATCGATGCACGCAATATATTATTTTAAAAGAAATAATAATGTAGATAAAAGAACAATGTAATAGTTTATATAATCGCCATATTATTGAGAATATAAAGCTTAGGCGTTAGATTCAGTTAAAAGTAAAAATACTTTTGCCCATCTTTTAGGCAGCATTCGAATCCCACGTGTGAAGAACTCTTTGTCTTTTGAAGCTATCCACGAATCAGCCCAATTTTTGGTATCCTCATAAGATGTGAACCGCTGCGCCGTCAGATCATGTGCCATGGACCGGAACAGGTGATAATCGGACGGTGCAATGTCTGGTGAATACGGCGGGTGGGGTAACACTTCCCAATCAAGTGTTTCCAAGTACTTTTTCACGGGAGCTGCAACATGTGGACGAACATTGTCATGAGTAGTATTAAAGGTGTTTTTCCTTCAGAGCTCGGCTCAATCTCATCAATTGTGTTCGATAGAGGGCTCCAGTAATTGTTTCGCTCGGATTAAGCTACTCATAATACACTACACCTAGCCTATGTAAAAAACCCTTTTTTTATATCTAGCTAGCAGCATTTCACTTAAGCATAGTCGGCGTTCAATATCTCTCGGCTTTAATTCGTACAGAACCCAATTTCCTTGTTTATGAATCATTCCTAATGATTTTAAACGTTGTGAAACTGCTTGCTGAGTGACTTCTAATGTAAGAGGAAGTTCTTTCTGTGTTTGAGATGAATCTTCCTCCAATAATTCCTCCAATTCTGCATCCTCGTAGATTTTTGGCCTTCCACTGCGATGTTTGTCTTCTACGTCGCAATCACCGTTTTTAAACTTTTGAAACCACCCTCGACACGTTCTCTCACTCAAAACACCCTCACCATATGCTTCTACGAGCAATTTATGCGCCCCAGCAGCAGATTTCTTTAAATTAAAGAAGTAAAGTAATATTTCCCGCAAATGACGCTTACTTGGCTCAAATTTGGACATTTTCAACTTATAAAAATTATATTTTACCAATATAAAATCAGTAATATTAATAGGTTATGGTGTTTTTGAATGTCCAAACTATTTTTTTAGCCGGTTATCATCTGCGAAAGCTAACCGAAACTCCGTGCCACGCCATCTACAATAAAACGGCGGAAACTTATTTGTACTCCTATATATTTTTACGTAATTCATTTATTTCAAGCATTTTAAGTTATAATAAAGATAAATAACTAATAAGTTTCTGTCTCATAAGAGACATTGCGCCATCCATCGCCTTACCTAATGTAATTAGACCACAGAAACTCTACAAATATGATTGATACCACGAGAAGAATTCAAACCCCTAACCACCACATTAATGAGGGTTAACTTATTTAACCACAACTTGCTATCTAGAAAGTAATAAAGTCAGTGAAATGACTATCTACACCGGTTTTTCGCAGTTGCTCGTAAAAAGTCCTATAAAGGAACATGTGCATTCATAAATAAATTATAAAATATTTTGCTTTTCGCGTACATAAAGCTTCTAAAAAGTATTTTAAATTAAATGAAATAAGCGGTCGCCTCGCATGGCGTGTAAGTTTTATTTTGAAAGTCGGACACTGACAAACTACGCGGGGGGCGGTCAGTGCAGTCGGTGTGTACCGCGACTGACCCACGCCCGCCCGCCTTAATTTAATTGACCGGGTGACATTTTAAATTGCTGGAAATAAAGCTAGAAGTTTTTATATATTAAATAGATAGTTTCTTTGTAATTTTAGCACAGTTTTTCTTTCTGCGAGTTACGGATGTATGTTAAATTATGTTACCAGCACCTAACATGCACTTCTTACAGATTATCGTTTTTATGAAAAGCCACTTTACTCTTTAACCCAATTACCAGGGTGTTTAGAATGAATGTATTGTTAAGACACTCCGTCCGCTGCTTAGTGAATCTATATAAATAAATGAAACTTACGTACGTCTGCTCAAAATATTTTAACGTTTTTAAATCTTTCCATAATAAGATAACTCTTTCCATATTGTGTGGAAAATTATTATGCGTTTATAATTGAATAATTATTTACAAATATATTCAAAGCAATTTTGAAAGAGAAGAAAATAGAGAACTTTTTATTTTCTACATAAACAATTAAAAAAAAACTTAAATGAAGAAAATCCTTTTTATGTATTGTAAAACAACATTATTTTTAGGTATATTATAGAAGTTAACGATAACATAATTTCAGTTAACCTATGTATTTTTATAAAATAAGTAATATATAGTATTGAGGTCGCTGCGCCCTCACCTCTCACCTCCACCTCGCACCTCGTTTACATTTCACAGACTTCGAAGCACTTTTGTGCCGGAATTTGCCTTTTAAATTGCGTTTTTCAGGACGACTCGCAATGAAGTATTTTGGACTTAGAATTTTCGTACGAAGGACGTTTAGTACTTTTTCCTTTTACACTTCGACGTCGCTGAGTTACTTTACCTTATTTTCTCAAAAAAAACGTAAATAAAAGGATAATTACCACCTAAGATATAGAGTACATGTAGGCTTGTGAAATAGCAAATGCTATTTTATGAGCGATACACTAATACATTATGACCAAATTAGATGAAATCCTTATAAATTGCAGCTATTATGATGTGTAAGCTAAGTAATTATATGTTGTCGTATATTGTACTATGTTATAATTGTTGTCTCTAGGTCTGTTCGGTAGTTATTGCGTGAAAGAATAACAAACGTTCATCCATTCATACAAATTCTCGTATTTATAACTTTAGTAGAATCGTTAAGTATTCAACATAATTTTAAACATAATTTATTTATGCATAATAAATCATATGTAATGTATTTATTTTTTATAACATTATAGGCTGTTACAAGCACTTTTAAATCGTCAATTTACAAAAGATGTCAGTAGTGTCAGTCCCAATGAAAACTACCACCGGAGAGGAAGGCAGTTCTGCTGAGAAAAGCCGGCAAGAAACTCAAGAGAGATTTTCTTGCTTAAAATTAATTTGTTTTTGAATTTGTTGCTTACGCATTTCTACATACTAATGTCCCCGTAAATCCGTTAATAACGCATTGCGTAGTGACGTATATGTATAAACATGAATGTCAAACCATGAGTGTGTGTAATATTTATTTTATTAATTTAATATACTTTTTATGTATTATTTAAAAAAAATATTAGCATTCTGCACTCCTTCTCTATATAAACTATAAGTGTGCCAAGTTTCATGCTCATCCGTCCGCGTAATTTTCGTAAAAAAGGATCCAAAGTTTTTGCTTCACGTATTTATATATATAAATATATAGATAACTGAGCGATGATACTTACGCCATACTTTCTTTAACTAGATTGAGTAAACTTTTAAACTTGTTATACAAATGTTTTCCTTTCAGTACAACTTTAATCCACATGACAATCTTATGATTTATACTTAGATGCACTTTTTTGAGTTGACTTCAATCAACACGTAATATGCTAAATTGTGGAAGAAAGTAGAAAACAGAGTGTCTTGACACTAGTTTAGTGTGCATTTTCTTGCAAAACAAATATATGTGATATAAATATAATATTTTAAGGCCAGTCGAGGCACAAGCGTACGGCTGTAAACGCGACAGGCTGTGAGTTCGATTCCCACTCCAGGAATAAAAAATACTAAATAATATTTAGTATTTTCATTTCCTTGCTCTGATACCATGGCAAAGCACGACGTTAAGTTCCGCCACTCAACACACAATGCCCCAATTTCGGCGGAAAGTGGGGAAAGGAAATGTTAAAAGAGAACTGAGTGTCTTAATACTAGGTTCTCTGGTTCCTTGTGCCTACCCCGTTATGGGCAGGACATAACGTACAAGATAAAAAAAAGTATATTTTGCAATATAAATATGCGACTTTAAGTATAATGTGCTATGTAAAATATTTCTAACTGTATCCCATTTGTCCCCAGCTGCCTATTTCTACGTGGGTACATCAAAGTCCCCCAGCGCGTCCGGTGCTGTCCGCCTGCAGGACGAGCGCGGCGGGAGCACACCACTCAGGAAGTACCGCGGAGAGAGCATCACTCTGTCGCTGCCGGAGGGAAAGACACTGAGAGATGTGGCCTGGTTCTCTGTATGGTGTGATGAGTATTCGGTGAGGATTATTGTGACTTTTGTCTTTATTTCTGGGATTTCGTTAACTTCGATAAAATTTCGTTAATTAGTTAAATTATTAAGATTTTGATTAAAAAAGGAAAACCGACTTCAAAGAAAATGCACTTAGAAGTTTCATTATTACAATTAACTCAAAAACTATATGTCAGATTTTGAGTTGATTAACTAAATTTATATGGAAACTTGCTATTGAAGACAATCCACTTACAAATTTAAACTATTTTTAGCAACGTAATTTGTTGTATTGCGGAACTCAACGCCGAAACTTAAGTAATTAGATAAAAGAAGCTAAAATTAACTCACAGTGGACGTGGATTACGTTTCAGTGGATTTCAAATAATAGTCGCTAGAGTCAGTTCTTGCGTGTATTACGAGCGCACTAATGGAACCCCCGCAAAGAGGCGATGGGGGGTCTTTGAGTGTTTCTTAACGTATTGTGCGATCAATTGCATTAATTTACTGTTATTTTTAATATAGCAAAATATTATGATGGCCATCGTGGCGCAGTAGGACACCGTCTGAATGTATGATTGGTTCTGGATTCGATTCTCACTTGGTGCTATGATATATTTTTACTATTTTTATTTTTTCACTCAGATAACACAAAGGGCGGTGTTGAGTTTTTTTTATGTAATAAAAAAGTCTTATGACATCCATGACTTAACACACAATGTTTCGAATACAGGTGAAAAGTGGAATACGGATTTGTCTTTTGCACGAAAAAATGCGTAAAGCTGTTTGTAACGCCTGTCGTGGCGCAGAGACACAAGCGTGCAACTGTAAACGCGATAGGTTGTGGGTTCGATTTCCACTCCAGGAAATGGAATTTTCATTTCCTGGGTTGGTAACTAGGCAATGCGCGGCGTTGAGTTTCGCCACTCAGCACGCAATGCCTCAAATCGGCGGAAAGTGGGGAACGAAGTGTCTCAACACTAAGTTCCCTCTGCCTGCCCTGCTATATGCGGGATACAGCGTGAAGCTATGTATGTATGCTGTTTGTAACATTCAAATGATAATTGATTAAAAATTAATCTACGTTTCTTTATACAGCTTCTCTCCTTTGCCGCGTAGCATGATAGGCAGAGAGAACCTAGTGTGAATACCTTCCGCTCTTCGCATTCCGCCCGTATTTAAGACATCGTGTGTTGAGTGACGGAACTTAACGCTGCATCTTGTCTTAATATACTTTATTTATTTATAAATATTAAAGTAACTATAAAAATAGCTTATAAAATAAAATATTTAGAAATTAATTATATATTTTAGTATGAGTAATAATCTAATGATATGTACTAACAAAGTGCACCGCAGTAATAACTCAAGCGGCAACTTGCACTGTCTACTACGTACTCTAACCAGTAGTAGTAATGCAAACACTAAAACAAATAGCGCTCCTCGCCACACACCTTCATACTCTGATTATATTAATATTTTAATATAGTATAATTTTAGTATATATCTATATGTCTGTCGTGGCGCAGAGGTACAAGCGTGCGACTGTAAACGAGACAGGTTGTGAGTTCGATTTCCACTCCAGGAAATGTAATTTTAAATAATGTTTAGTATTTCAATTTCTTGGATTTGGTAAAAAGGCAAAGCGTGGCGTTGAGTTCCGCCACTCAGCACGCTTGAGGCATTGCGGAAATTCGGAAATTCGGCGGAAAGTGAGGAACGGAGTGTCTTAACACTAGGTTCCCTCTGCCTACCCTGCTATATGTGGGATACAGCGTGAAGCTATGTTATGTTATTATTAAATAAGATTCAACGTCTTATAAAAAGCAACTTCATGCTTTACCACGCATACTTAAAGTGGACGTAATATCAAGACACTCTGTTGTCCTCTGCTGCATGTTATAGTTCATGCGAGCAAAGTAGCGTGCTAAAACTAGTTTTTTATTATAAAGTTAGCAATTCAAACAAAACAAGAGTATACGATGTTCAGTCTGATCTCATCCCGGCGGAGTAACAATGGTGTAAGATAAATACCGGCAGTCCGCTGTCTCCTTCAACTTAGCTACTTCAGTGAACAAATTATTAAGTTTGTCTTCAGATTATTGGGCAAAGTTTACTTTTTTACCGACTTAAAAAAAAGAAGAAGTATAACTTTTTACTTGCTTAACTTGCTACGGGTCAACACGTGAAGATTTTGTCGTGTTTTGCTTTTCTGCACTTCGATATGGCATATTTCTCTTTTAACACCTGTCGTGGCGCAGAGGCACAAGCGTGCGACTGTATATCATATAAAAAAATTGGTGTACCCAATAAAAATTTTTGCTACACACATAACAAAAAAAATACAGTTGAATTGAGAACCTTCACCTTTTTTGAAGTAATTTAAAAAATAAAAACCTACTAAAGTCATTATACATTGTAAATTCTTTGAAAGTAATAGTCATATATACATAGTTTCACGCTGTATGCAAGATACACCATATAGCAGAGGTAACCTAGTGTTAAGACACTCCGTTTCCCACTTTTCGCCAAATTGAAGTATTGCGTGCTAAGTGGCGGAAATCAACGCCGCGCTTTTCCTTGTCACCAAACCCAGGAAAATGAAAAAAACCATTTCCTGGAGTGGGAATCGAGCCCACAACCTGTTGCGTTTACAGTCGCACGCTTGTGCCTCTGCGCCACGACAGGCGTAACGATAGTCATACATACATAATAGAAATAAATAGTCTTACTGCTACTGGCTGTGCGCTCCATTTCCTTGAAGTAAGACGTACAACAAACACGCCCCACATCTACTGTAGAGATAAACGTATCATCTACATTTCATACACACTACTACTACGAGCTACTAGTAAAACATTTAAGTAAGTAAGTAAAGTAAAAATGTTAAAATTAAAATCCAAAGTTTAATTGAAATAATTTTGTTCAAAGTCAAAGTCAAAGTCAAAGTCAAATAATTTTATTCAAAATAAGAAGTTACAAGCTTCATTTTTTGAACGTCAAATAATTTACCACCGGTTCACTAAATTTAATGCCTCAGACCTGAGAAGAACCGGCGCAAGAAACTCAGCGGGACATTTTTTTTTTTTTTTTTATATTCGACAATGGTTTACAATTCTTTATTATTGGCAATGATACCTTTGAAACAGACTGGAGCGAGCATTCGGCATTCATTCAAATTAAAAAGTATGTAGCTTAATTTTTTGAACGTCAAATAATTTACCGTCAATATTCTATTAAGCTTGATGCTTTGTCTCAGTAAATAGGATAGAAAGAACTAAGTATTAAAACACGCCGCCTTTCGTTCGGATTCAAGTCAGTGCGTCTTGTTTGGCAGATTTCAGCGTTGCCTTTTGTCTTCCCAGAGCGGGGAAATAAAAAATATTTTAAACTAATATTTAAGTTTATGAAGATCGTATGTGAGTCTATTTTGGAACAGTGTCGGACTGTAAATGCCATTGGTTGTGGGATTGATTTCCACTCAGGATAATTTGATTGTATTTATATTATTATCTTTGCCCCGCTGTGATAAGTCGTAATACGGCGTTGAGTGCCGCCACTGAATACACAATCTTTCTAATTCGGACAAAAAGGGGAGAACGGTGTATTTATATTAGGCTATCTTTATCTACTTTATGTCTATGTAGGTAAAAGTTTGAATTTACAAAAAGTTTTGGTTATGCATAGAAAATAACGCTAGAAATCTGTTGGAACCTTTGTTCCCATAGTTTGGAGAAAATCTATCGTTTTCGGTCACATTACTATCCGAGAATGTTCCAAGTGAGGCCTATTTAGACCCTAATGAATAACCAAAGTAAGGAATTAAACCATTCTAGTGGATTGTCTCCTTAGTGAGGGACACAAACAAGGCCAACTCAAACAACAGCGGTCGTCAGTCCTCTACAACCGCACTATATGTAAATATAAGACAAACGTCTAAATACACATCTCAAACACGAGATGTTCGAGTAGTTTGCAGAAACAAGGAGCACCTTTGAGAATGGTTGAACATCTTATGCATACATTTTTTAGTTTAAATGTAGGTTTTATATGCATTTACAAAGATTTAGGGGAATTTATGAAGGTTACGCTTTTCAAACTTTTCTACCTTAAATTAAGAGCTCAGAACTTTTTGTTAGAATTAATAAAAAAAGCTTTGTTGGCAGAAGAAAATATCTGACGATAATTAACATAATCTATGCGTTGATTATGAATGCAATCTCACTCGTAATGCATATATCAAAAGCAAAAATTAACGCAGCGTTAAATTCTGCCATAAACTTAATATTTCTAAAATGAATGTAACAAGGAGAACGGAGAGATGTATTTTTTCTAGTGACGCCATCATCCAAATTTGAAACTAATTCCCAAATGACAAAATCCCAAGAAGGAGTGTTTTTTTTTAATCTTAAATATAATCTATCCTTCCCCTAAGTCGAAATCAAACTGACAACCAATCGCGTCTATATTTACTAACCATCTCACTACGTCACGATGACCACGCAAAGGTCAAACACAAGTTAAACATTAGGAAAATTGGTACCCCATCAGTCTCGTATCTATCAAAGAGCTGCCGACTGCCGGCAGACAGTAACAGCAATTATATTTCCCAATAGATCGATATCACTAGCTGTCTATATATGACTCCACACTACTCTACCGTACACAAAGCGTCTGAGCGAGGCATACCTATACACGCACTGTACTAGAGTGCATTCGGTAGCCTATTGAGACCGGCTATAGGATTAATGTTTACATTGCAATATCATAATTGTGATACAGTACACGAAGGGATACACATACATACCCAAACACATACATACATACTCAGATTCACGTTGTATCCCGCATATTGCTGTATGCGGTAGGCAGAGGGAACCTAGTGTTAAAACACTCTGTTCCCCAATATCTGCCGAATTGAGTCATTGCATGTTGAGCGGCGGAACTCAACGCCGCGCTTTGCCTTGTTACCAAACTCAGGAAATGAAAAGTAACTAGACATGTATGATTATATGATGGCAAAATTACATAAAATCTTTAGAAAATGTGGTCTATACGTTGTTTTGATGTGTAAGCTATGTTATTGTTAAGTTTCGTCCAGACCCGTTCAGTAGCTTTTGCATAAAAGAATAACAGACACCCATCCTCGTAATCCTTTGCATTTATATCTATCTATTATATTTATCATATTAGTATGACAATTGAATTACATGTTCTTTTTATTTTCAACTTTTAATAAAGGGCATTAAAAAAATCACTCAATCAATCACATGAGGTCACAGTGACCCAAAAAAAGACCGTAATGTGAGAAAAAATAAGCAATATATAAAATTAAAAATTTAAAGTCTCAATTTTAGACAGAAAGTGGAAAACGAAGTGTTTTGAAAACTTTGAGTTCTCTTTGACTATGCCATACATGAAAACTCTTAAAGCTTGTAAATAATCGTAATATTTTGATCCACAGATAAATTTCGGCTCAGTGCCGATTCCGCAAAACCTGGAGTTTCCCAAGCCCTTGAAGGTCGGTGCTCTGAACGGCGTGCACAAAGTGTCTTCAGACCCCATAGTGATCGTCGATGCGCAGACTCTTCTTATACCTAACTTCTCATACGATGGAGAGGCACCAGGTAACTTATTTAAGTATATGTAAAGAAAGTCTTGAGAAAATCGTTGTCGCTTTTAGATCGCGCTATTAGATCTATATTTACTAAAAATAAAAAATATACACTAATATTCACTATTATAGTATATACGAGTATATAAAACATTGATGAAATCGTAGCGCAGTGGGACAATATCTGTACACGCGATGGTTTAACACAACACTAATTGAAGATCCAGGATTAGAACCTGCTAATTTCTATTAAAAATTATAGAAATAAATACTTATATATACATAACACCATGTCAAATATATGATACTGCATAGAACCTTCATTTAGCAACCTCATGTGTGTTCCCGCACAGTAGGATTATAAGAAAGAATCTAGTAGTCAAAATTCTTTCTACTTATCGGCGTTCTCTACTTTCTACTCACTCACCAGATATTGCGTTGACATGTCGGAACTCAACGCCGCGTAACAACATAACATTGAAAATAAAATTGGAAACAATAATCTGTGATTTTTATTATTCCGTCAAAAGCACGTAACGTAGTAAGTACCTATATGTATATCGCTTCAAACAATCAAAGAGAGTGCGTCTCAGTCTGTTCTAGTTGTATGATGCCAATAAACCGCGTTATGCTCCACTGACCTTTGGTTAGTAGTCAGGTTGGGTTTGTATTGAAGGCGGGACACTAAATAAAGTCTATGGGGAAATATCAAAAATAGATATCATTAAATATGTAAAATTATTTATATCATGAGGTCATCGTGGCCATGTCACTGTCAGCGCGAGTGGTTTTGAGTTCAATTATCGCTCATGAGAATGATTATATTTTCATTATTTTTATTTCTTCGCTTTGAGTCTGCTTCGCGTGAAAGCGCAGCGTTGAGTTCCGCCACTCAACACGAAATGTGTTAAATTCAAACATATTATATAATAGAGAGTTTTGATCCTAGGTTATCTTTACATATCATTATATTTAGAGTCAAATGTGAAACTGAGTAAAAAATAATTACTGATTATCAGTTCTGCGATCTTTGTGTTAGGTGCTAACATCAGAAGTTATGAGCTCATATTTTGGTACTTTCATATTATGTACGAAAGTTCTAAATTTAACATTTTTTTACATTTTTATACCATCATGGCACAAATGTAAACTGTCTTTTTGTATAAGGAAGATTGTGGGTTCGACTTTCGAAACAAAATGAAATAAAACAAAATATATTAAGAGTAGATATTTACAACCATTTAATATCCATTTAAAGTCCTGCAAATACATAACTATTCCAAATATCCAACAATGACCTCCCTTCATCTATCAACTAGTAATCTACGTATACACGGCGACTAGCTTTAACCTATTAAAACTAAAAGTTCCGCAAAGCTCCGCTGTAACTAAAAGCGCAAGTTGGTCGTCGCCAACAACCGCGTCGCAGTTAATGGCAATTTAACCGCGTCGTCGCTCGCCGCTACTAAAACCTCTTTTTTTATCATTTTTTAAGGAGTTTTGTTATATTAGTCTTAATTTCGTGGGCATGTTTCATCAATTTGTCTTTTTATATTTATTCTTGCATGAAAAATCGTAGGAGTCCCTTTAGAGATATTGCGAACAGAATGCTAGAGTTTTGCGTAGCACTTTTTCTAGCCAGAGCGTCGTCACTTCCTCCTATTCCCGAATAGGATTTGAACCTAGAGCCTTCGTGCCTTATCAAATACAATAACATCTCAGGTTTCCTTTTTATTTAATCCAAAAGGCTGATTTTCCTTTAAGTTGAGATAACGGCTACATTTGATAGGAATCACATTTGAATTCTTATAACTGACAATCAAATACTTATTTGGATAGTATGGTAACTATAATTGGTAATCTTAACTCGAATATTTATTTTTTTTTCATTTTCGCGCAGCGTTGAGTTCCGCTACTTAACACGCAGTGTTGGGAGTACGGGTGATAAGCAAAGAAGGAAGTGGCTTAGCACTATATTTTCTCTGTTTATACTAGTATAAGAGAAAATAGTGTGAAGCTGTTACTTTTCTAACTGGTATAAAATGTAGAGTCACCATCATATAATAACAATACAGTCCTGATGGACGCGACGCATAAAAGTCGTAAACGTATTGTTTTAACACTATTTTCGTTCCACCACTTGCGCGCTGCGAGGCAATTTGCTAGCAATATGCAATTTAAGCGCTTTGTTCGTTTATCCTGTGCATTTAAAACAACCTCCCAAAGGATTTTATCAAAATTGGTTTTAGATAGTTGCTCTCATATACGCTTGTTTTATTCACAAACACCAAATGAATTCAACACTTTCAGTACTAGATTATTAAATGGAAAAAATTGAAGTAAAAAATAAAAAAAACATACTAGAGAGAGAAACTAATAGCAATAAATCATTTCGTTCCTTATTTCCCGCGATCTGGATTCGAACCCATAATAACCGCTTTTATTTTATAAATATCGTTCTAATGGCCCTACGATATGGCAGATGTCGATTTCTTTATATATTTGAGCTTTTTGTTTTCTTTTAAAGGAGTTTTACCCTTTATCTTTTAGTATAACCAGAGAGAACATAGAATCAATACACTCCGTTCACCGCCCTTTGCCCGAATTAAAGATATTGTGTGTAAGTGGCGGAACATAATGCCACGGTTTGTCTTACCAGAGAGGAAAACTAAAGATAATTTAAATATATTCAGTCTCCGAGTGAGAATCAAATTTACAAGCACATTTACAATGAAACGCTGACCTTGTTGTCTTTTATTTCACGGTTATTTAACTAGAAAATAGAGTGTTTTCAGGCCACATGTATTACATATAAAAACCTTTAACAAGAAGTTCCCTATTGCTTCTTCACTTTATACAGTATCTACCCAATAAAGTTTTATTTGTATCACACGTCCGCTCAGATAAGCTTCAAAGCTAACGTTAAACACACATTTTATTGGTAGAGACAAGGAATTTCTTTTCATTTTATATCTATTTTTATAGTTGTTATTAGCTGTGTCAGTGTTAAGTATGTTATGGAAGTTGTGGACGATTTTATTACTTTATATTTGTGGTATAGTTTTAGCAAAAAAGCATCTTAACGCTTTATATCGCCTTGAAGGAGAGTCAAAGCGAACCTAGAGTCAAGAAACTCCGTTAGCTGCTTCCCGCCTGAATTCGAGACATTGCATATTACATACTGAAACTCAACTTAAGCTTATTTTATGTACATACAATCTCAAGTCCCATCGAAAATATAGCATGAAATACATATAAGCTATAACAGTTATTTTAACATTACTACTAGTTTGGGGCTGGAAGGCATTTGCAATATATCTAAAAGAATAATATTCATGTATTCGCGAAAAAATATATTCAAAGCTTGCTAGATTATTCAGCGATTGCCAAATATATTACACTGAACTTTTTCATAAAAGGCTTGTAAATTTTAAAATTATCGCTTAATCGCATCGCCGGCGTCATGTAGAGCTCAGTAGAGTCGTGTAGAGCGCTGTCTTCATACCGGGAGCGGCAATTTGCCCAAGCGTGAACATAACATTATTCAATATAAAATTGTCAAAGAGCCCTTTACACCATACGATGCGACGTCATACTTCAAATAAATATTCTAAAAATACCGCGTACATATTGTTAAAGGGAATTTCATTTGTTAACATTTCTGAAAGCTTCCAACGTTTACATTTTTGTCGTGTTGCGTATGGTGTTATGTGTGTGTGTGTGTGTGTGTGTGTGTGTGTATCAGCGCGAATATTGTGAATATTTGTTATGATTTCAATTAAAAATGCTAGGAATTTAATTTTTGTTAGGTACTCGTATTGGTATTTTGACTATCGTATATTTTATAGGCAATAAAAATGAGATGGTTTACAAAAATTGCTCAACAAATATTTGTCTTAAAAATGGTAACTGATTTAGTCACATTACGATAACTATTGTAATGTGACTAAAGCTGAAATTATCATGTAATTTTGGCACAATATTTGATTACACACAGTTGTTTAGGTTATGTATTGTACTGGAATAAATAATTGTATTTATTTATTTTCATTTCGGCGCTCTGGAAAGGCAATACACGTTAGAATTGGGCAGTAAGTGGGAGAATGGAGTATGTTAGCACATCATGTTTTCTCCGTCTTTCAAGCTGAATGCCCCAAGTCAAAAAAACTAAAATAACACATTAGAGAGTGCTGTCGTATACTCTGAATAGGCTCAACACCATTATCGATAAGCCGTAGCTATAGATTGCCTCCTGCCGGCTGCGACTGCCGGCTGCCGGCTGGAAGAGAACATATGATCAAACCAATCTTTATAATACCGTCGAGATACGATCACCTTACTCTACTGCACCCCACAACACTGAGCTAAGCAGTATTTGGGTTAATATTTTCCCGTAGGTCGGTAAAGGAACATAAATCAATTGCAAGAAGCATTTTCGCTCCACTCTAAGATATTTTTCAAGAATTTATGTTGATGTAGAGTATTTTTGAACGTTTCTTGTTATAATAAACATGAGTAATGTGCCGCTTGTGCGCTTCTTATTGAAGAAGATCGAGAGCTTTTAGCTTTAAACAGGAAATTTGTCGTTTTTAAAACTCTACTTTTAGCATTTTAGTTTTAAACTAACGTAATCTGTTTTCAATTTATTTAATAATTTATTTAGTTTTATTTTAGATTCATTCATCTTTTGCATATAACAGGGTAGATATTGATAACATATAATAGTATTAAGTCACTTCGTTCTTCAATTATCCCCTAATTTCTATTATGTGTTGAAAGGCGGAACCCAACACCGCATTATGTCTTACCAAAACGGAGAAATCGCAATATTTTTGATGTAATCATTCCCTCGAGTGGAGATCCAACCTAAAATCAATGATTGTATTTACAGTAACACTGGCGGTGAACCACGACGGCCTCTTTTCTTGTTCTAAACTTTTTATGTAACTTTTAAGTAATAGATAATGTTTTTTGAAACAGATGCGAAGTTCTGGGTGGGTCGCGGCGACAAGCCTTCCCCGCAGGGCATCCGCATCCCCGACGAGAACGGCAAGGAGGCACCTCTACGCAAATACGACAAGAAGACTATTGTGTTGACTCTACCCGGAGTAAGTAGATGCTACTTGCAAGTGTAAACGTTATATATTATAGACTATATATGTACGTTATTGATTGTGTATACGTGGTATAAATGTAAGAAATGGGAACTGATATTAAGAATTGAATATAATTTCATAGTAAAATATTAGGAAGAAGTATACTCGTATATTGTTGCAAACATAAAGTTGAAAGAATTTTTTTTGAAAAGCGTTTTGTTAGCTTATTACATTTTTTTCCTTTTACTTGAGTAGGTTTAGGAACCAAAACATAATAACGTATAAGTAAAAAGAGTCCAAATATTTTATTTGCCTTTTCTATCAATAGTTAATATGTTTAAAGATATTTATTTCTCAAAACACAGATAACACTGTCACTTACATTAGAAAAAATAACTTCAGTATACACTATAAAATGTTAATTTCAAGTGAGTAGGATATGTTTATTAATAAACAATCTCATATTACGTAAACATAACATAACATACTCGTACATAGCTTCACGCTGTATCCCACATATAGCAGGGAAGGCAGAGGGAACCTAGTGTTAAGACACTCCGTTCCCCACTTTGCGCCGTATTGAGGCATTGCGTGCTGATTTGTGGTACTCAATGCCGCGCTTTGCCTTGTTACCAAACCCAAGAAATGAAAAACTCCATTTTCTGGAGTGAGAATCGAACTCACAACCTGTCACGTTTACAGTCGTACGCTTATACCTCTGCGCCACGACAGGCGTTAATAATATTACGTATTATTAGTAATTACTACTCAATATATTTGTTCTGGTGTAATATCCGTGAAATATATTTTAAATCAGTCGGCGCCGACAATGGCAGGTAATTACGTAATTTATATCGATAGCTCATCCATCAGTGAAGCGATCATTCGCTATTTATACAAAAATGTAGAGACATTTTTGGAATTATTAATCTTTTTGAAGCGTGCATTAATATATGACGCTTAATAATATTTGTTTTAAATTATAGTGCTTTTCTATGGTAATACTCATCAGAATCAGTTTTTAATCGACAATTTTTTTTTTTTTTTTTTTTCAAAAAAAGGAAGAAGTGTTCAATTTGACTATATTATCGCATAACTTTTTACTGGTTGAACCAATTTTAATGATTCTTTTTATGTTATTGGTTAGTGCTTCTTATGTGTTTTTTTTATTTAGTTAAGATTTCACGAGCAGTTGAGCTACAATGTTATTTTTTAGTGCATTTTTTTGTTGTCACATACATACATACATAGCTTCACGCTGTATCCCGCATATATCAGGGTAAGCAGAGGGAACCTAGTGTTAAGACACTCCGTTCCCCACTCTTCGCCGAATTGAGGCATTGCGTGGTGAGTGATGGAACTCAACGCCGCGATTTGCCTTGTTACCAAACCCAGAAAATGAAAAATTCCATTTCCTGGAGTGGGAATCGAACTCACAACCTGTCACGTTTACAGTCGTACGCTTATGCCTCTGCGCCACGACAGGTGTTTTTTTTTGTCGATTTTATTTTTTCGTTATATTAATTGAGCTATTAGTAATTATTAACTAAATGATTTCTTCTAGCAAACATTGATTTATACTATATTACCGACACGCTACTTAACTGTAACGTATTGTAGAAGTAGTATGTATAATTGAGATTACAATACGTCGTCCTACTAATATTATAAATGCTAAATGTTTTATGGATGAATATTTGTTACTCTTTCTTACTGAAACTACTGAATGGATCTAGATGGAAAAAAACAAATGCTTCATATGAATGAATGAATGCATAGAGTCAAAATACTCTACTTTTAGGACGAATTTGAGACATTGCATGTTAAGTGGCGCAACTCAACGCTGCGCTTTGTCTAACCGGAATAGAGAAATAAAAATAATTATTTAAATAAAATACAAACATATATACATACACAGCTTCACACTGTATTCCACATGTAGCAGGGTAGGTAGAGGGAATCTAATGTTAAGACACTGTTCCGCACTTTTCGTCGAATTGAGGCATTGCGTGCTGAGTGGCGGAACACAACACCACGCTTTTGCCTTATTACCAAACCCAGGAAATGAAAAAATCCATTTCCTGGAGTGGAAATTGAACCCACGACAGGCGTTTAGTATAATCATATAAATATCTTCTATAATTTGGCCATAATATAATATTTTCTGATTATATTATTTTATGTTATAATATATTGATGGATATCATTCGCAAAACTTGGCAAGTTCAGTACAAAGAGCCGCGGGCGACGCGCCGGCTACTCGTAGTAGCGTGAACTACATTATCTAACATATCGCATGTTAACATCGAAATACATTAGTTAACATCAATTTAACATACAAATATATAGAAATAAGTTAAAGGGAATTTGGTAATAAACTTATAATATTATTTTGTCTTGAACATAAAATAATAAATGTGCTAAGTCTTTTTGACTAACTTCAAAAAAATAATGAGGTTGTATTTTCGACTGTATTTTTTTATGTATGTGATCGCATTACTTATTATTGGGTGAATCAATTTTGATGATTCTCTTTTTATATGATAGATCTCAACAAGTTTTGAAGTTATTCATGATAATGTAATTTTTTAATGCACTTTATTTGAACTTGTTTTCCCTTTTTGTTCAAATTTTAAATATTGGGGGCTTGAAACCATGTAAGATTTTACCGGTGCATATTTTTCCCTTGATTAAATAAAAGACAAAATATATAGTATTATTGAATATAAGATAATATTCATACAAATTTCTAGACAAATATAAAAATGTAATATTATTCATTGTATAAATTATTTTGAATATGTGTGTCGGATCTGAGAGTTCATTGTGTGACAGCGTCGGACTATGAACGCGCTAGGTCGCGGGCTGGATTCCCACTCGGGGTAATGATTATATATAAACTATTATCATGTCTTCACTCTGGCCAGACCAATCACGGCGTTGAGCTCCACTACCTAGCATGCAATGGCTTGAATTCGGGCAGAAAGCGGCGATCGAAATTATATTCAAATTATAAGCATATTATTTACTTCGCAGGAACTAACAGTATTCGACATCGGCTACTTTGCTATATGGTGTGAAGCCTTCACTGTGAACTTCGGCCACGTGACTCTACCACGAGCTACCTCTCTCAAAGTACCACCTAGCTTGAAGATGTTGGGCGTTTCTCCACAGGTATTGTAATATTAATAATATGTGTATTGTATATATATTTTTGTAGTGTATATATTTAGGTATTTATTACATTTATTTAGGTTTAAATAAAAGTAAACCACCATTTTTCACAATGGCGGAAAGTGTACAGAAAATTTAAAATAGGTAGAGTTTTTTAAATGTATGATACTCATAAAATAGACGAAATCGCTTATAAATCTCAGTTTATTTGGTAGACAGTGACAGTGGACCTATTGGTAATTTAAAAAATATACACATCAATTATACCTAAAATCAATTCAGTTTCGGGTTAGGTAAATGAAACTATGAAAAGAATGCTTTTACGCACCTATATATGTATTTTCTATATAAAGAAGATTGGTTGGAAGAGAATGCTAATTAGCGTTAAACACGCCTTTTGTACATTTTTATTTTTTGTGCAATAAAGAATTTATAAATAAATAAAATAAATTTGACACATTTATTGTACTAGAATGAAAACAGCAAAATATATAGGTTTACGCTTTATCTCGCATAACATTAGGCAGAGACAGTTCAGTTCAGTTATTTAATTATCGCGCTTTGACAGAGACAATTTATAATAATTTATGTGTCAAGACCCTTCATTTTTCAATTTCTACATGCGTTCAAGACAGTGTGTGTTGTTAGAGAAAAGAAACAAAAATAAATTAAATATCACTTCTCGAGTGGAGATAGAATTCACAATCCTACAAATCGCTACTACTGAAATAATTGGAAAAATAAATTATGGAATTAAACTTTTAAAGCTCATAGCAATTTTAAATTAAGTTGTAGTTTCGATTTAAAGTAAAACGATTTTAAAACTAATCATGAATTCCTATATTTCTTATAATAACTTGTCACAATGAACGGCTCTGAATTGTGGCAAAGTGTGACGCTGAGAAATGCTTACACGCGATGTGTTCTTGCTATTTGAAACTCTACCTTATTTCAATAGGTTTAGGTTGAAATTATATTGAAAGGAAATATTAAATTATTGCTGACACAATTATTACGATTCATAAGTTATAGTTATTGATGAAAGTAGAGGAAGTGGCATTCGCCTTACTTGTGTGAAAAGACGGAGTTTTATATGAAAATTGTATTCACTTGATAAATATGTTCGAGTACATATACTCGTATGTACCGCCTATATATGTATGTAACGCCTGTCGTGGTGCAGAGATACAAGTGTGCAACTGTAAACACGACAGGTTGTGGGTTCAATTCCCACTCCAGGAAATGGAATTTTTCATTTCCTAGGTTTGGTAACATGGCAAAGCGCGGCGTTGAATTCCGCCACTCAGCACGCAATGTCTCAATTCGGCGGGATACAGCGTGAAGCTATGTATGTATGTACATATATGTGATAGAAAAGTCATATATTTCCCTCGCTCTGGTACTGATCGAGTTCCGGCGTTGAGTTCCGTGGCTAAATAATTAATATCTGGAATTTAAGCGGTAAGTGGGGAATGGAGAACGGAGTGTCTTGACACTAAGTTTCATTTCACTATCCTGCTATTCAGGAAAACAGCGAGAAAAAGAAAAATGTCCCAAGTCGTGAACAACGTATTGTTAGTAATTTTAGTGTTAGATATTTGCTATTATAAGACATTACATAAATTTTCATTCGTAAGAATTTCTTTTATAAATTTCATATTTACAAATTATACTTAAAAATTAAAAAGAAAAATAATCACTTTTCATTCAACTAAATATAATCAGTATTGGGCTACCCATTTTTTTTACTGTTGATTGCTTAACAAATTGACATACAACATTAAATTATTCAAAGTTTATTCTATATATTGGAATATGACATTGAGAAATAAGTTTTGTGTTTGACCCGCGAGTTGAGACCCGCGGCTGTCGGCGCTCTCCTAACATCTGTTGACTGGCATCTTGATAAATAGCACTTCAAATATTATGATATATACGAGTAAGAATTTCATTATTTTGAATCTTTTTTTCTATTATTTAACTATATTTTTATTATTTTAATTACTTATATATAAAATTGTAAAGTGTTAAGATGTATGGATTGATTGTGAACTATGTACGTGTGTCTGTTTGAGTTGAATGTTATATATACCCCAAGAACGTCATTTTATGTATTTTTATATATTACTATTACTTTATTATTTGTAAGATAAAAAAGTAATTATTGTTAAAAAATAATCATGTATCAATCTTTAACTTTAATTTGACATAACTTTTATACAAACTTTATCTCTTTTCTCTACACTCTCAAAGCTGAATTTCCAAAAAAAAAATTTACAAGTATAATTTATTAATATCACAGTATAATATTTTAAGCTTTTCAAAGATATTACATATTTTTCGAAACAAAAAATTTGAATAGAACAAGTAAAAGGTAGAGGTCAGCTCTACCGACCTACATACTACTACAAGACTCTTAGAGCTGTGAACTCTACCATAATACAATATATTGAACATCGTAAATCAAAGTAAGCAAGTGGGACACGGCCGATGGCAAGTCTCTACAAACAAATATATATATATAGCTAATTCATTATAATACGATCAAAATGATAAATTATTATTATATCAATACCTCGAAATGTAATCATTAAACCGACGCGATTGATTGAAATTAATAATTCGCTGTGAATATTATTTGTGTATGGAATTATTGTAACTAATTATAATATAGCAGTATGTATGATAATTAAGATTTATATTGCCATTTATGGAGGTATTTTTAACATATCTATCTATATATGTAGAGTGTCTGATAGACAACTACTATAGAAAGATGACATTTGGCAAGAAGGCTTCTTGGGGCGCTTAGTAAGCTATTAAGAAAAGAAACTTCTCGAAATTCGTACAAAAAACAGAAAGAAACGAGATCTTAGGTTTTATAGTTCTCACTATTGAAGTCGCTCCAGACAGATAATATGGTATTTAGGTCTGGTTAAGGTAAGTCAGTCAGTATCGTAATATGGATAGAAAGAAGAAAGACGATGTGTTTTGCTAGATTTTTTCCGAATTTCACATATAATTTTGTTTCATATAAAAATAATTAATTATAGCTTACATTTATACCAGAAACGCTCTATTATTAGTACATTATTTCGTGTACTTATCTGTTATAGTACAATAAAGTACAATTTAGGTAGAATAAGAATATTGTTTACATATTTTGGTATATTAATGTATGCAATAAAAAAAAGTATAGTTACCTATACATTTATTTATTTTTTCAATACAGATAAATCGAAATTGGTTGCGTCTCCAAACAAAAAGCGTTGCCGAATATAGAACAGAATTAACGTACCGTTAGTAGATGACATGAAATCTTTATAAGTATAAAAATAATTAATAGAGCAAAGTCTAAAAATCTTCAATATAATAAGACTGTAAGTAGAGTCATTAGTGTTTATCCGTAGTTGTCGAGGTGAGAGCGCAGTACTACGTGGATGTTGAAATTAATTAAATCTCCTTTACTTGAACCGTTCGCGTTTGGAAAAGTTCCAACCTTTGAGAAGAAACGACTTCACGATGTTTGTGGGTGGAAATAATTACTATAGTGGGATAGATTTTACTAATGGTCAGTTTCTTTACACTTTAAAAGCTTACATCGTGTTAAGAGGCCTTCATGGTGTAGTAGGACAGTGTTTGACTGCATACACTATAAAATAATCTCTTAAAAATTTAAATAAATTTGAAATGCCTTTTTGGAATTGAAATGCTGTTTGCCTGTGTCTAATCTTGTTCAAGTTATTTTTTTTATTTTACTCTACTTTTTATTTTATATACGACAATATAAGGTACGGTTTTGAAGCATATATAAGAAAGACAGATTACTATAAATTCACAAAATACCCAAGTAATAGTTCTTATTCCTAAAGATTTTCACGCTTTTTTCGGTAAAGTAGGGTGGTTCGAGGGAGCTCAGTGTCAAGACACTCCGTTCTCTACATTACACCCAAAATTGAGACATTATGTATTGAGTAGCGGAGGTCAACGCCGTGTTTTTTTACCAAAGCGAGAAAATAAAAATAATTTCTATATAATGCTCAGAGTAGAGATCAAACCTGAACGAACAGTTTTTATTGTATTTATAGTCAATCGCTGTCCCACTTCACCATAATGACTTCGATGAAAATATTTATATTATATTTAATACTATTTTTCTATACATACAAGAAACTTCTTACGTCTGTATATTTAACTTAGACTGAATTACATACAAATTAGTCACAAAGGCAGTAATTACTGTGAATATTGTAGTGAAGGGGTGCATAATGTAAAGGCATGTTCCTTTGCATAGAGTTATGGCTTGGAATATCATATTCGTGGCAGCATCATTATATGTATAGAACTCTAATACAGTTAAATACGTATTTTATATTAGATAGTGAGATTTTTAACCAAATTCAAAAAATGAGAAAGTACTTAATTCGAGTGTTTATTTTTTATGTGTATAATTGGTGAACCAATTTTGATTATTCTTTTTTAAATTTATTTAAGACCTGACAAGTAGTTTTTGAGTTATTTGTAATAACTTCATTATTTAGTATTTAATAATAATTTAAGTAAAAACTAGATTAATCCAGTTTTCATATTAAATAACTATCACAATGTTTTTCGATATCAACTCCGTAAAACCTAAGCTTCACTACACAAATGATTATTCCAAATAACAACTATGCGTTATCTAAGTACCCTAACATTTTATTTATTTATACTAAGACATATTTTTCATACTTTAACGCACAGCAAGCAAAAAGATCTATAAACACATATATACAAAAAATATTTGCCTCATTCTACTTTAATGTTAAATTGACATAAATATAAATTGAATACCCTTCCTCGCCTTGATCTCTCTAACGCTATTTGTACATGAAAAATGCGAGTTCCTTTCTATTTATTGAATAAACATGGCATTTACATTACTATACAGATCGTGACCAGTCAAAAGCTAAACGATAATATTTATAATAACTCATTCGCACTTCATGTGACCTCTTTCTTGAGAGCCTTCTAAATCTTGATTCGCTCGTAAATTACAAATGTTCATACATTTGTAATAACAACACGAGATAATTAATCTACAGCTAATAAATTATAATTTAATTGAATATTGTGAATACAATATATATGAATACAAATCAGTATGATTGTGAGCGTCACGTCAGTCCTAGCGTATGTGAATGTATTTACCTCTCATACATCCGTTATCAAACATCCATCCATCACCCATCCCGATTGCTCTATCGAGCTTTCCTGTTGCAGAGCCGCAACAAGGCGCTGCTAGGAGCGTCCGCGGCCCCTCGCCCCCGCACCCGCCGGCCCCCGCCCACCGCGCGCCTCCAGCGCCTTGACGCCACTACTTATCGCCCCTCGCACCTCCGCGCCGGCCCCCCCGCAGCACTCCACCAGGAAGAAGGGGAGGAAGAAGCGCACGCGCAACACCGCCGCGACTACACCCCGACAAGCGCTCCCAAACAACAAGTGATCCCAACTCCGTCCAAAGACGATTCTCCGTCCAAAGATGATTCTCCGTCCAATGACGATTTCGAAATCCATCGCTCTGAAGAAATTGAACACAATATACCCCAAAATGAAGATTATTTTCGGTCTCTCGGTCAAGATTTTGTGAAACAAAATCTAAACCTCCAGAACTATCAGTTGCAATATCAAAATCAACACCAACCACGTGGTCCATCCACTGAGGAGCTTCTCCGTCAACAGAAAATATACGAGCAACAACGCCGCGCCCTGGAGCTAGAATTACAGCGGTACCGCGGCATTCAGCGCAGTCCCGAGCCCATTCACTACCGCCTCCTTCCGCAGTCAGAAAGTGCTGGCATCAGGCACCGCGAGCATGACCTTGACCCAAATCAGAGGTCGAGGTCGCAGTGAATGCGAGAAGGTGTCGTAATCCCTCCACTCGTACATATTTCCAAACTCATCCTTTCATCTCATCAGAGTGTGGCCAATCAATAGCTAGTTGCAACACTTTGATTGGCTCATACATACACGAGTAAACAAATACGCTGAATTGTGCCCTTCTAAGCGTTCCTCTCACCACCGGCCTTGGAGCCTCTGCATTCGGCGTCGTCTCAAATGAAATATCCTGCTGGTACTGACCGTATTCGCTTAATTAATCAAAATACTACTACTCCGTGAATATGTTAAGATTATTTTATATGTGCATCGCGGCCGTCGTGCGGCATCGTGATGAATTATTATACTTGATGTTATTAGACATTCATAGATTTTAGTAATCGTGATTCAAAATTACGAAATTGCCATAAAAGAGCCAGTCTTGTGTTAATTTGGATTGCGTAAGGTTAGGATAAGAAGCCTTTATTTTTACTAATATTCGAAGATGTTGAAATTTATTCATAAATTTAATATTAAGCAGCATGCAGCCGCTTGTTGTGGAAATTGCGACATGACACCATTGGTAAAGCTGGACGATTATTTGTTTGAAATGTAAAGTAATATTAAAAACACATGTTTTAAAAAAGCAAAGGATAATTAACTTAGAATATTACTTTACGTTCACAGTATAGAACTCAGGTTACTTACATTTTTTTTATTTTTGAAAACTAAGTGGTCATTATCAGCTCTTACTCCAAGTTCATTCTACACTTTTGTATTTCCTTTATCTAAATCAATTTTTCTAACTTTACTTTCTAACTTATATGTAATAAGGCCAATATAATACTCAACATTGATGAACTCGCATCCGCCTGTGATAATAAAACATTATATTTATAGATATATGAATTACTATATAAAATAATAAAAATTTCTGTCTGTGATTTGGATACAATAATTTTAGCTATTTAACTAATACGTTTTGTTATTTTTTCATACTTATATTTTAACTTTATATTTGATAGTTCTATAGTGTAGTGCTTATTAATGTAAAACGCAATTCTCTTAGTTACCTATTACATGACGTCATAAGCGAAGAATACTCTAAATAAAGCTTGCCAAATATATATGAGTTTCATTTTAAAATTGTCGCTCGTAACATCGTTTAGGGCTATGTGACCATTATTGCACTTTTACTAATTCTGTTTTCATAGATAATTTCTTTTCTTTCAAGTTTTGTTTTATTTTTCACTGTATAACAAAAATATTCAGATACAATTACAACTACATCAAACAAAATCAGAGAAATAATTATATAGAAAAAAAATTATGCTGATGGTTTATGGCTCTGCCATACATACTTCTACTAAATATGAAAACTTAATGAATTAAAGAGCGAGGTTGATTTTCTTTCTTGAATTATATAATACAAATGTAGAGAGGCTATTTTGGTGCAGTGAAACAGAATTTGACAGTAAATGCAATAGTTGTGGGTTCCATTAAAACTCAGGGAAATAATTTTGTTTAAATTATCTTCACTTTTTCGTTCTGATAAGAAGAACCGTTTTGTTGATATTCGCCATACAATAGGCAATGTCTCGAATGCTGATGATACGCAGTGAATTGATTCATTTTTTTTCTGTCTGTACTTTTATATGAGAAAAATGAGAAGTTAAAGGAATAATAATTAAAAATATGGAGGGAAAGTAAACAACTTAACACTAATTTCCCAATGAGGTTAAATAATTGACATTTAATTTTTACCAAATAGAAACTATTATTATAGTATATCCTGACACCAACGGAAACAGTTGTTTGGAATTAGAGGAGCATTTGCTAATAGAAGCGTCCGTCAATATTGTCCTTGTTTAACATCACACTCGTGTTTTGATCCCAAACACTGCATCTCTATTACTAGACACCGGTACGTTTTAGGCCATTGCTATGCACTATTATTTCTAGTTTTAATGTCAAATACCTTCCATAAAATAAATTTTAAAAACGATATAACCATATCACCTGTAATCAATGTAATTTTTTTTTAATATTTCTTAAAAGGAGCTTTGTAATTCGAAATTTGCCACTCCTAAGTATAATTTACATTTAAATATAATATTAATATTTTACAAATAACTAATAGTAACACATGACAAAGTAATAGAACTCTACAATTATTTATGTAAACAAAAATTTCCTTTTATCAACACGCAACGTCTCAAATTCGGGTGGAAAGTGACGGACGGAGTGTCTTGACACTACGTCATCTCTGCCTTACCCTGCTCTGATAAAGAAGGAATCTGCTTTTTGTAGCTAAGCATTTCAAAAATAACGTTGCTCTACCAACTAAAGACTACTGAACTCTATAAAAGTTAGTGTGCAAAATAAGTACTAATTAGGATAGAGTCATTAAATAGATCGCATCGTTTACAGACATCACAAGCGGCAAACTGCAAACGTTTGTCACTGAAATGAACTGAAGACTTCAATTTTGAGTCAAACGATAGAGTCGCAAACCGAACATGTAGCAATGCGACACGTAATTACTGGCTTTGTTTGTGTGATCTGCAAAGCAAACACTTATTCATAAATTGCTTACGATAGCATGATCCGATAATGATATAATTATGTTTAAAATTTTTGTTTATTTTGCTCTATTTACGGTTACAGAGAAAAAAAAAACCAAAAGCAGCTTCACCTTTTTTGATGCGTAGTAGTCAAATGAATCCTATACTCTATATGTATTCATTAGAAATATTATATAACGGGTATTGTAATCCAAGGCGCAAGCTTTATCGAACCAGACAAGTGAAATGAGGAAGCGAACCCATAACCACCACATTTCACAATTTCAGCAAAATAAAAATCTTACACAAATTTGAACTAAAAAGCTTCCAATATAATAAAAAAGCTTTCACAACCAAAAAAGCTTAATAAACATATTCAATAGCAGACAGTAGTAAAGTATATTTGAAAGCCACACTCGTACATGCCCAGAACACGCGAATGTCATTTCAATTGGAGTACATGAAAATAACGGGTAGTCCAGTGTCCACTCGCCTCGTGACACTACAGCGACAGCTGCAATCCTCTCCACGTCGACTGAAAATTGAAAAGTTCCACTAAATGTTCGAGATTCACATGAAAAATAATAATCGTGTTACCAACTAGCTTTATTCTGTGGTTTTACGTGATATTCGTAATTTTTTATTTTATGATTAAGTAATTATTTTGAATATTGCTTGTTATTTAAATCATAGTGTTAAATCACTCTTTTATCTGTTTATAATGTGTTAATAAATTACATACATTTAATCAATATGCAAAAAATATTAAAAATAATTTTAAATAATTCCACATAGCAATCAGAAATGAGCAGCTTTATTATGTTTTATCCTCCATAGTCAAAAAGAACCCAGTGTCAAGACACACATTCACCGTTTTCCGCCCAAATTCAAGACATTGCATATAAAGTAGCGAAGTTTAACGCCGCGCTTTGTCTGATAAAAAGAAAATAAAATAATAATAATATTATAATTACATACTCGTATTATATTAAAAGTACAAGTAGTTAACTTCTTAATTCAAGACTAACTTATTTAAAAGCTCTCTCTTCGGTAGACTTAATAAAAAGTTAGCAAGTTTTTACGATTGTTCCGTCCCTGCTGTTCCGAACATCGTAAGATTTATTATCTCAGGCGATAATCGTTGTGAAGTAATCTCCATTTTGTACGAAAGTTTGCTTTAATTACCTTATTATGAACCTTTTGTGGTGTAGTTTTTACGTGTTTGTTGACTGTATCGCCTATATTATATAAAAATATTCTTGAAAAACTATCTTGTATATATGAAGAAGTTTAATTAAGTGAGATATATAAAATGTAAAGTGAAAGTAAGAGAGAAAATATTTCTTCTTCCTGACTCTCTCAAAGCAAAGATTTCGATTCAGCCATACATCGCAATATCAGTAAAATATATAAAAATATAGAATCCACTGTTAAAACAAGGTTATCCGAGCCATATAATAAAAGAAAGAGCAAAAAATTGCTAAATAGAATTTATTTTATTTTATTCTCTCTAGATTCCCCAATAGAAATAAACTAATTACAACTTCCTTTTAAAAGCGAGCGTAAATATGATCTAAAGCTCAGGCGCTGAAAGTTGAAACTTTCAGGTAAAACCTAAATCCTAATCCCAGCCAATGCTGAACCAATTTATTGGCCAATGCAAAGCCTTTGTGGCTAATTTCGAACTCCACCAGCTCTATTGTTTAGACTACCACTTAAATTTAGACTCCATTTCAACGAAAATAGAGTATATTTTCATAAAATTGTTTGATATATTGGGATTATTGAACATTTAATAATATTTTGACCCGTAAGTCTCAGTTATTAAGGGCTACTGTATACATGCACTTGCAGTAAGGCAATAAGGTCGCTACGCAAACGATGCTATGTTTCACCCTCATTACCTGCGCTACGGTTTCGGGATTGCTACGAGATCTTTTGAGGGGATGGTTTGGAACGAAGCGTTGTACAATAAATATTTATATTAATATTTATTTAGATTGGTACAATAAATACGTTTGTTTATTAAAGAAAATAAAGAAAATCTTTTGCAAGTGATTTAGTTAAATAAATATTTTTTTACACAACAATCACACAAGCATCGTATATTAATAAATGCTTCCATCAGTCAATAGATTGTAGTAAAATTCAATTATTTCCATTCATTGGAAATATCGAGAAATCCTCTTTAGCGCTTCCCTATTCTTGCCAAGGATAGGCCTACGTGCCAGATTTCTACTTTCTTTGGCAAACAGTTTCGCCTGAATGTTGTCTGTTAGTCATCCTGTAATGTAATCATTTCATATATGTATATAAATAAATTGAAAAAAGTAATTGTATATAGTCTCTTACTTGTGGAATAGGTACAATACTAAATGATGGTGTTTTTAAGACTATTTATGATTATTTCTAATAAAATTCGCTTTTCAAATATATTTGCACCACCCTCGTTGTAAGAGCGCAATGAACCGCATGTCATGCTATTTTAGCGAGACTATTACCTATAGAGCGCTACATGCAGACGCTACCGATGGACGAGACGAACTCTGCTATACTAGTATCTATCTATGTAGAGCTTAAAGCAACCTATACAACACGTGTAGTATTACCTAAGTAGGATTTTTAGTAGTATTTAGATTTATATTCTATACTATATTTAAAATTTTAAGTAAAACCTATCTGAATTCAAAAAAAATGTAGTAAAAAGTAAAATTATAATATTACGAATAACTCCAAAACTACTCAAGCAGATCTTAATTAAATTTAAATATGATAACATCAGCAGCACTAACTATCATTATAATTGGAAA
Organism: Philaethria dido; assembly: GCA_033558755.1. Taxonomy (NCBI): domain Eukaryota; kingdom Metazoa; phylum Arthropoda; class Insecta; order Lepidoptera; family Nymphalidae; genus Philaethria; species Philaethria dido. The sequence continues at coordinate 93,105 of JAKGSA010000617.1, forward strand.
GAAAGAATCAGTAAAATTGGTTTACCCAGTAAAAAAGTTGTCACCTACCTACTTATCTAACTTCACGTTTTATCCTTAGCAGGGTAGTCAGAGTTCCGGAGCGCCAAACGCTACGTCCCTGTATACCTCTTTCACCACGTCAACAGTAATTAACCTCTTCATGCATGCCTTCGGGGGGTCCTCATGCTTTTTGCGTGACCTTCCTCTAGTATCATTGATACTGTGTTCTCGAAGGTCAATCGAGGTCTCCCCCCACCCAGACAAAATTGTCACCCAGTAAATAAATGACATATTTAAAAAAATCCAGTTGAATCCTCTTCCTTTTGAGTTAGTTAAATAGTAGGAAGAAATTAAAATAAAACGTTTGGAAACAGGTTTCCTACTTTTAAAAGGCTTTTTAAATGATCACACGTTGGGAGTGGCGTCTCAGACACGACGCTAATAGCGTTTCGTTAAACTAATAATATTGAGTTCACTATGAAATCCTTCTTTGAACTGTATATTTTTGTATTCATATAATAAATGGCGTTTGGAATCTCTTGAGATGTCATATTTTCTTTTTATTAATTTTTATTAAAATATTTGAAAAAAATATATACCTTGGTATCTATCTATGTACAAAGCAAAGCGCGGCGTTGAATTCCGCCACTCAGCACGTAATGCCTCAATTTGGGAGAAAGTCTTAACCCTAAGTTTCAGATTCCGTCTGCCTGATATATGCGGGATACAGCGTGAAGAAAAAATGAATAAATGTCATACACCATATAATTTAGGTACACTTTGGTATAAAGTGACATATTTTACGTCAATGTGTCCACTATAATATAATCCATCTATATCTAATGTCATTAACTTCCCTTTACCTTCGGTCAGTAATCAAAGCCCGCAGCATTTGCTATCGGTAATCTAATATCATCAATTGCCTTTGACGTCACTTATGTATGACGTCACTTCTGTGAGGTACTACGAAGGGTTTAGGCCTTAATAATTAAGTTATTTCTTTAGCTTCACGCTGTATCCCGCACTTAGCAGAGTAGGCAGAGCGAACTAGAGAATCTAGTGTTAATACACTTCGTTCTCTTAAGATTTCCGTTCCCCAGTTTCCGCCGAATTAAAGCATTACATGCTGAGTAGCGGAGCTCAACGCAGCGTTTTGTCTTGTTACGAGCGAGGAAATGAAAATACTGAATATTATTTAATATTTTCATTTCCGTGAGTGGGAATCGAACCCACAACCTGTCGCGCTTACACTCGCACGCTTGTGCCTCTGCGCCACGACAAGCATTTTGTTTTTTAGACTTAATAATTAAGTTTATTACGTTATATATGTACAAGCCAGTCGTATGTAATCCGACCCCAAATAAAGGGAAAAGAGAAAGAAGAAGATGACGAAAATTTTCTTCAGAAATGTCCTTACAAACAAGGCAAATCGTTAAGCGTAGGCAGCGTTGAGTTCCGCCACTCAGCACGCTATGCTTCAATTCAGCGAAAGTGGGTAACGTAAATGCTACGAGAAAGGAGTGTCGTAACACTAGCTACCCGGGTTCCCTCTATCTACCCTGCTATATGCGAGATATAGCAAGAAGCTAAAAAAAATGAATAACCATGCAAAACCTACAACCTTAATAGCTACAGAACTTTTTTACTGAATTAAAATAATCAGCGAAATAAACTGAAAAGCAATTTACGCTCTAATTCCTAAAACTTAGTTACTTCCATCCAATTGAATGACATTCCCATAAAACCCACAAATTTAATTCTAACAATCAAATTTATAACTAATGTTAGTACAAATAGGGTATATTTTGGTATACAAAATTGTTATTTAGTGTACATTGCGCGGTCTGTTCGGTGGAAATCAGGGCGGGATCAAATATTTATGTGGCGAATCGTCTATGGAAGCTAATTTTGTAACTTTACCGCGACAAGAACAATTGAAAATCGATATTGACTAGTTCACGCTGTTAGGTTATTTAGCAAACGATGCCATGCTATGTATGCTTTATATATACATCCTTTTGATTCATTTTTTGTGGTTTTACGCATATTAGGGTATAAAAAAACCAAGAAAATGTCAAAAGTGTCAAGACACTCCGTCCTCTACTTTCTGCCGGAATTCCAAGCATTGGGTGTTGCGTGTAAAAACATAATGACAAGTTTTGACTAGAATGGATAAATGAAAATATTTTACATATAATCTTTCCACCGAGGGGGAATCGAACCCACAACCAATCACAATAATTGAATAAAAAAAGCAAGTGCATAATATTAATTTTATTAATTTAATTTATTTGTAACGTATTATCATGAAAAAAAAAAATACTTTCTCCATATAAACTTAAGACTCTGTAAAATTTCATACTTGTCTAAAAAAGGGGCCGAAAGATTTTTAATCACTGATGTGGCCCAGGTTAGATTTAGCAACCATCTAACAATTAGATTTTGAGTAATTCATAATAATTGTACTTTTCAGTGCGTTTTCTTTCAAGTCGGTTTTCTTTGTTTTCTACAAATCTCAATTATATCAAAATATATTTTTCGTAAAACATATAACTAGCATCAGCAGTATAACACAATATAAATGATATTTTACGGTTCCTCCACGCGACCGCTGTTTCTCAGAAGCTGTTTATTCCTCCCGACGTTTATATAGGTAGTATTACAAGTGACATTTGTAAAGAGCTTAGTCGATACACTTATATTGGACACTTATCGAGTCATCTATATTAATTCAATATATTTATTGTATACTACGCAATTCTAGTCATTTTGCTTACCTGGATTATGCCTGAAATCCCGTATTTCGCGTTTTGGTAAGAATTTTGAAATATCCCCCAGTGCTTATGTTAGTGGATTCGAGTCCCACCCGGGGACATCTTTTTCTTTTTCTTTCTCAACCATTGATCACCCATTGTTGGGTACAGGTTTCCTCACAGTCACTGTGGTGGTCTGCTCTTCTTATTCATTGTCTCGTTTTGACAAGATCACCAATCCATCGTATTGGCTGTCGCCAGTTTAAAGCTTTTCGGTTTCATCTTCCGTGAGTTCTGCGGCATACGTGTCCCACTCATCGCCACTAGCGTTGTGCTATGATTTGTGCAATATCAGTCAGTTAATTAGTAACGCAAAAATATATATATCTTCTTTTTTTTTTTTTTTTAGCTTCATGTTGTATCCCTCACATAGCAGGGTAGGCAGAGGGAACCAAAGTACTTAGTGTTAAAACACTCCGTTCTCTTTTAACATTTCCGGTCCCCACAGGTTTTACATACCTAGATTAAACACTATTATTATACAATATTTTTATACATTTTATTATACCATAATAAAGTTTAAATGAAATAAGGATACATATAAAATAACCAGCAATTGAATATATATTTGAGGTAGTTTGCAAACCGCATTCGGAGCGGAAATGCTGTCGCGGCTTTATTGTATACTACTGTAGTAGTTGTATAAGTTTAATGAATTTATAATTGAAACCAAAATACGAGTATTTTCCTGTTTTAGTACTTTCAAATTTGGTTAGGTAGGAAGAGGAGCGTGGACAGTGGAGATGAACGTTAATGGATTTAAAGGGGCCCCTAAAAACTATATTCTTCACGCCAGTGGCTAGGCGTCCATACGACTCGATTCCCACCGGCTTGCCTAACTTTTCAAAGTACAAGTATGAGACCTAAAAAAAAAAGCTCGCCAGTAACATTTGGAGCTTCAAAACACATAGTCAAACAAGATGTGAGAGCTAAAATAAAAATCGCCAGGAATATATTGGACATAAAAGTGCAAAAAAACAAATAATAATATCTCTAAATATATATACCGGCTTCCCTAAATATACATCGGTTTCCCTACATATATATATAACGGCTTCCCTAAATATACATCGGCTTCCCTTAATTTTCCGGCTTGTCTAACTAAAATTTTCACCCCTCGCCACTGTTTCCTCTCTAATGTCATTAATTTAAAAGAATTGTGAATGTTAATACATTTGAAGAGGCTCCTTAACCTACACGTTGTGTCGTAAGCCGCAGTTACTCTTCAAACTCCTCTCTTTGCAACGCGATCCCTACACACTGACATCCATACGGTGAATTCATGGAAGGCAAAAAATTCATAGTCTCTTCTCTTCTTGGTATTTTTTTAGTTTCACGCTGTATCCTGCACAAAAAAGGCAAAACGCGTTCCCCACTAACCGCTAAAATGAGGCATTGTGTGCTGAGTGGCGGAACTCAACGCTGCGCTTTGCCTTGTTATGTTAACCCATGAAAATAAAATTTTCTGGAGTGGAAATCGAATCCACAACCAGTCGCGTTTACAGCCGCACGCTTGTCCCTCTGCGCTACGACAGGCGTTAAAGAAAAATATAAATATTTAAATTATTTTCATTTCTTCTTCTGGTAAGATAAAGCGCGGCGAGTTCCGTCACTTAACATGCAATGTCTCTAATTCGGATACAAAGCTGCGGAGTGTCACAAGATTCACTCTGACTACCTTCCTATGCGGAAAGAAGCGTGAAATTATAGAAGTGTGATTTATAATTTTTTTCTAAGAATAATTTAAGTTTAATAATTTTTTCATATGAAATAAAATGTAAAAAGTAATGAATATTGCAAAATTAAGTAAAATCCGAATAAAATATTGGTACAAACAATTCATTTTGTATATGTATTAAAGTGCAGCCAACATCGAAATATATTTCTTTTCGACTTGATTACAAAATATTGAATGCTTTCATTATGCAATAATTTGATTTTTTTTATTATTGGACGATTTTAATTAATATTTAAATGATAATTAAAAAATAATTAATATATTCATGTTGTTAAGAAAAGGCAGATATTATTACTATTATACAAGAGATTTAATTTTCTTAATTTGTTTTTTAAGGTATATGTTTTATATAAATTGCAAAATAAATATTAAACTTAACGCCTGTCGTGGCGCAGAGGCACAAGCGTCCACTGTAAACGCAACAGGTTGTAGGTTCGATTAAAACTCCAGGAAATGTAATTTTTCATTTCCTGGGTTTGGTAACAACGCAAAGTGCGGCGTTGAGTTCTGCCACTCAACACGTAAAGCCTCAATTTGGCGGAAATTGGGGAACGGAGTGTCTTAACACTAGGTTCCCTCTGCCTACCCTGATATATGCGGAATACAGCGTGAAGCTATGTAAGCTGTCTCGATACTGGGCTCTCTATCCCTTAATATTCTGCTATGTGAGAAAAACCGTAAAATTATCAATAAAAAAAGACATATAATACAATGCTGGGCTTGCATCAAATAACGTAAAAGCTTCTAGCCCTGATTACTTACATTGAAAAAAATTATTCTATATTTTTAATTCATTTTTTTTTTAATAAAAAAATATTCTATAATTTTTGTATAAAAATGATTCTTTTGTGCCTTATAGTAACATAAAAAGGGTAATGATACTAAATATTAAAAAATATATGTATATGCTTATTGTTTATATAACCTTAACAAATGAACATGGTACATTTTTAAAAATTAATAATTTTAAATTTAATTATATTTGTTAAGTAGCGGAACTCAACGCCGCTTTTCTTAACTAAAACAGAAAAAACAACAAATAATTAAAATACATTAATTCCCCACGAACCAGAATCGAACCTACCACCCTTACATTCACTAACCATTACAAATGACACTTAAAAACAAAAAGAAAAGGAAGAAAGTACTAAGTAAAATAAATCTAATAAAATCCTTCCTGTTCGCGTCACACGATTTAGAGAAGTTCAATTCGTCTTGGGACTTAAGTGTTATAAAACATCACCGCTTCTTAGACGTACACTTACTTCAGAGGAGATAGTTCTATTTTAAACCTTTCTACACTTTGTTTAGGAATCTACACTTTTTCTTAAGGTATAATTAATGAAAATTGGTATAAGACAGTAGACTACAGAAATTATGAAAATTCGGTAAATTATATAAGCAATAACTAACCTACTACTTCTTAATAAGAATTAATTTCGCGTTTTATTTCGTACAGAATAGTAGTCAGAGAGAATCTAGTGTCAAGACACTCTGTTCACTGCTTTACGCTTGAATTTGAAACATTTCGTGTTAATTAGCACAACTCAACGCCACCATTTGCCTTATCAAGGCGAAGAAATTAAAATAATTTCAATTATTCCTTTGAGTGGGAACCAATCCCACAAACAAAATTATACAAATAATATTATAAACATTATTATGTGTTTTTCCTTTCCGTATTAGTATAATTATTTTCCTCTGCCTATAGAAAAAATAGAAATAGTTAAACCTTTTTTTTTTGTTACAGTCCAAATTGAACTGCGAGACACTAGACGATGACTTATCGTTCGAGGTGCGCTGGGCCATCGCCGGGGACAGTATTGTACTACAGTTGGTTGCTAAGCTCGGTAAGTACGAGATACAATTATATTAGAAATATACTAAAATATTTTGGATTTTCTTAGGAAATACATTTTTGATATTTTAAAGTGTAAATCACAAAAAAAATATGTTATAATAAGTCTATAAGAATTTCGACGTAGCTAGTATAAGAACGCATGGCTTAGCGGGCAAAGCGCTTGGATGGCTTCCAAGGGGCGCAGTATTGAGTCCCGCTGTGTTCAAATTTTGATACGTTTTTAAAAAATATTTTTTTTTAGGAATTATATATCTTATATATCTACAGATAATTATATTTCAGATCTAAGATATTTTTATTTCCTGGAGTGGGAATCGAATTCACAACCCATCACGTTTACAGTGTGTTTACACTTGTGCCTCTGCTATCAGTAATTCCCACATACACATTGCGTATATGTGTAACATATTCTCAATTTCTCAATATATAGGTGTCATTAAAGGCAACCGTCCAGTTTCCTCGTTGTAATCTCAACATTAATTAAGGCATCGTATTAACGACCACTTGCGGTTCGGCTTAATACTGTACAGCTGTTAGACATACTTACAAGGGTGAAATATCTATTGATTATTTGTAAAGTGAATTGAAACTAGTTTCAATAGCAAAAAAAGCAGTTTCACGCTTTCTCCCGCATAGCAGGGTAGGAAGAAAGAACCTGGTGTTGTGTGGAGGAAAATAATTTAAATATTATCATTTTTCCAAGTGGGAATCGAACCCAGAACTATTCGCGTTTACATTCAGACCCTATCACACCGCGCCACGATGGTGTCTACTGAGAAATTAAGAATATATTACACGTGTAGGCAGTATGTACGAGGTTATGACTTAACTTGCTTACAAAACCAACCAATCCAAACAGAAATTGATAATGAAAATGAAATAGATTATCATTTTGGGGAACGAGTATGATTGATTTAAATAGTATTTCTTTCTTCCCTCTGGTAAGACAAGGCGTGGCATTGTTTCCTACTATTTAACACACAAAATCTTGAATTCCTTACCTTCATGCTGTATCCCGCATATAGCAGGATAGGCAGAGGGAACCTGAGAACTGACGTGTTACGACACTCCGTTCCCCACTTTCAGTCGAATTGATGCATTGCGTGCTGAGTGAGAACTCAATGCCGCGCTTTGCCTTGTTACCAAACCCAGAAAATGAAAATACTAAACATTTCCTGGAGTGTCTCGAACCCACAACCTGTCGCTTTTACAGTCACACGCTTGTGCCTTTACGCCACGATAGGCGGCAAGGCGTCTTTTTTTTTCATTTCATCAAATAATATATCATAATATAATAGTTTCTGAACAATAAATGAGATAGATTTTTATATTACTGGCAACATTGAATACCCTTTCAGGCTCTTGGCACGGGAAGTATGGGGAGTCCCGACCAAGTCTAATTTAATACTATGGCAAATGTCCAGATATTGAGGGGAATAACCTTTTGTTATGTTCAGTGTTCAGTTCACTTGATGTGACCTATTTGTTCGTAAAAAATATCCATACTTGGAACAAAATTGTAAATCTTTCTTATAGTTAATATCTATATATATAAATACGGGAAGCAAAAACTTTGGATCCCTTTTTACGAAAATTACGCGGACGGAGGAGCATGAAATTTGGCACACTTATATTTTATATAGAGAAGGAGTGCAGAATGCTAATATTTTTTTTAAATAATGCTTAAAAAGTATATTAAATTAATAAAATAAATGTTACACACACTGCCACGGTTTGATATCCTTGTTTATACAAAGTGACATATACACAACTAAAGACAACGCGTTATTAAGGCGTTAACGGGGACATTAGTCATAAAAAACGCTTTCACGCTTTATCCCGCATAGCAACATAGCGAGAACTGTGTGTTAAGACACTCAGATTGATGCATTTCACCCGAATTTGAATTGCGTGTGTGTGTAATGGAAATAGTTACATATAATTTTTCTCCCGAGTGGAAAGCCACGTCCATCCACATCGCGTTCGTAGTCGGATGTTGTGTCACTGCACTCGATGACCTTAATGATACTTACACTTTGGACATATTATTCGGCATGTCTGACATATTTAGTCTTATGCTAAAAACAATGACAATGACAGATATACGATAAGAACGAGAAATAAAGTAAATCCTTTATGGTCCTGGTATTTGGTTTGTGTTTATATAATATTTTGCAAACTATATGAAATTTGTTAATACAGAAATTTAAAGCGACTATAAAAACATATTTTGAGACGTTGTGTGTATGGTGAGAGTGGGAAGGAGGTGGGAATGGTGGAACTCAACGCTTTGCTTTGTTTTACCATAGCGAATGAATAAGAACCAAACCCACTACCACTTCCATTTAGAGTCAAACTAACCCCACTTCGCCATGATAATCTTATATATTATAATACTTAATTTCTTTTTTTTCAACAGAGGAAGGAGAATACATGTCATTCGGTGTGTCCAGTAACCTCGAGCACTCGCAGATGGTGGAAGGAGACGTCGCAGTGGCGTACATCGATAAGGACACCTTGCAGGGTCACGCGAAGGATTACTTCTTGGATGCGAAAAGCCAGTGCGCTGGACAGCACGGATCTTGTCCTGATGAGAAAATTGCTGTAAGTAGAAGTGTTTTAGATTTATTATTGGTAGTTAAAAAATGGCAGATAATGTATTATTATATAGGAGAAATGATTACATTTAAATTACTTGAATCATGTATAGTAAAAAGTTGAGGACGGTGTGACTTATGATGAATACTTTACCTACCTGAAGTAATAATAATTAAGATATATAAAAAAAGAAAAACTTTAAATAAAATGGCCTAAAATGTAAAATAAAAAATTATTACGAATACTTTAAAAAACTAATCGTCAGATCTTAACTAAATTTAAAAGGGACCACGTCAGAAGCTATCATATAAAAAAGAGTCATCAAAATTGGTTCACTCAGTAAAACTCACAATGGACAATACGTTTTCCTGGTCACCCCACATTTCCGAGGTTAGTAGAAATTTTTTCGCTGTAATCTGTCGGTTGAGAAGATGGAAAAAGCTCCTTCCCATTAAAACCAAAATTACCCTTACCCAGTCCCTTCTCCTTCCGCTCCTTGATTACGCCGATGCGTGCTATTGTGACCTACCACAGACTCTCCTTAACAAGCTAGAACGTCTGCAAAATATGGCCATTCGGTTCATATTTTCTTTTAAAAAATTCGACCACATTTCTGAACACAGAAAACAACTCAAATGGCTCACAATAAGGCACCGCCGTAACTTCCATATCCTTACACTTCTTTACACAATCCTTTACCACCCTCACACCCCAGAATACCTAAAATCAAGATTCTATTTCCTCGGTAGCAACCATTCTCTGAACCTCAGATCGCAGAGTGATAACAAATTGGAATTGCCGTTGAGCCGCACGCAGTCCTATGGTGACTCCTTCACCATTAAAGCTGCGATTCTTTGAATTTGAATACCCTACCGCGAGAAGTACGTCAGGCTGAGTCAGTTCACATTTTTAAGCGCCGTCTTAAAAACTATCTTCTATCGATATAGATTGTATTTGTATGTATTTATGTAATTATCGTGTATGTAAGTTTATTATTTTCTGCTATTTATTTTTATATAAATATGTATGTATGGTTGTATAGTTAGATATTTTTATTTATGTAAGCTTATATGTAATATTTAGCATGTACATCTTTAAGTAAGTTTAGTATAGTAATATAACATTTAAGACATTTGTACACCAACCTATATTCTTGAGAACCCTGATCTTTTCATAGTAGGGGTTGCCTGGAAGAGATCGCCTGTGGTGATAAGGCCGCCTTTACGCCAATATTGTACACTAATTATTATGTATTTATTTCAAATAATGGTGTAATAAAGTATTAAATAAATAAATAAATAAACGTTATACGTCACACACATAAAAAAATCAGTGACATTGAGAATTTCCTCATTTTGTTTGAAGTCGGTGATAAACACTAACCTTTTCCATATAACTCTGGTAAATAAAATTTAAAGAAGAACTCACTAAAAGGTTATAACCAAATAAGGATAAGAATCTCTCGAATAAACACAAGGCAGTTCAGTTTTTGACTTGTTTAAGCTTTAAATTAAACTGTGAACCTATTTCCTTTTTGGATTTAATTAAAATCAAAATACTATAATTCATACTGATTTGAGACTTGCTTGATGAGACCGATGGTTGTGGGTTTGAATCCGACTACATATACTTTTATATTAGTGAGAATTCAGTGAGATTTATTTAAGACACTCTGTTCTTCTCATTTCATATATAATTATGTATAAGAATGATCATTATTTTCAATATTTCTTGTTCTGTTTTTTTTATAAATAAATCTAATAAATCTTTAAAATCAACTAAATTAAGAGAGCAGTCTTTTCATCTTTTCAGATCTTTTCAGACAGGATTATTTTAGATTAAAATATTGTTTTATTATTCACAACAGAATTTATTTATTAATTACAGGGAATATAAGTTTTTACGAAAATATATTTATTTTATGGATAATTTCATTATTAATAACTTAATCAATAAGTACTACACTAATAATTATATATAATATGATGCCCATTTACAAATATTTTTCTTATTGTTAAGTTATTTAGACATTTTAAATTAGAAATACATCCAATGAAATAAAGTACATTGATTCATGTCATATTTCATTTACTAGCGAAATAACATATTATATAATATTACTAAAAACTCATGAATGAAAAAATACCTGTCTCCTTCAAAGGAAAATTTTAATCAATATAGAGTACCTTAGTAAAGTCTTAAACCATCCCCATTAATAAGTACTAGGAGCACTACGTTAAGCTAACAACATTCCACCGTGACCTATCGGACGAGGCCGTTAGTAATCTAATACTAAATGATAGATTAATCCGATCTCAGCGAAGATTGTTATCAGGGGGCGTTACGTTTAGTAAACCATCTCACAAGCCTCAGGCATCGATAATTTCTAATTTTACCCATATCAAATACGATGTAAACTAACTTTAACATATGCTTCAATGCATAAATAGGCTTTACGGTATTTTTTTTTTGCTTTCTAGCTACACGCTGTATCCCGTATATAGCAGGGTACCTGAGAACCTAGTGTTCAGACACTCCGTTCGTTTTGAAATTCCGTTCGCCATTTTCTGCCAAATTATGGCATTGCGTGCTAAGTGGCGAAACTCATCGCCGTCAAATCGCCAGGCAAAGAAAATACTAAATATTATTTAAAATTTTCATTTACTGGAGTGATATGTTTTATACTTTTTTTTTGTTTTTTAACTTCGCGCTACATCTCGTATATAGCAGAGTAGGCAGAGAGGACCTAGTGTTAAGACACTCCGTTCCACACTTTCCGCTGAATTGAGGCATTGCGTGCTGAATGGCGTAACACAAATGCCGCGTTTTGCCTTGGAAATGAAAATTTCCATTTCCTGGAGTGGGAATCGAACCCATAACCTGTTGCGTTTACAGTCGCACGCTTGTTCCTCTGCGCCACGACAGGCGGTAAACGTATATACGTGATTAATATGAAAATATCAAAAAATAAGTAAAAATATATCATGAAGAGAACAAAACCTAGAATATTCAAGTCTAGAATTGAAGTAATTTGGTTGTACACGTTATATTGCGCTCAGAATGCGAGATTCAAATTTTGGAGGCACAATTGCCAAATTGCGTTCCAGTGCGAATTCTTTTGAGAATGTACAGTCTCTTTTATATCTGAATATGAGCTTTATAATTCTGTATGCTTTTGTATGAAAGAGTTTGTATTATTAAGTATATGAAGAATTTGTATTATTATGCACAAGCGTGCGACTGTAAACGCGACAGGTTGTGGGTTCGATTTCCACTCCAGGAAATGTATTTTTTTTCATTTCCTGGGGTTAGTAACAAGGCAAAGCGCGGCGTTGAGTTCCACCACTCAGTACGCAATGTCTCAATTCGACGGAAAGTGAGGAACGGAGTGTCTTAACACTAGGTTCCCTCTGCTAACCCTGCTATATGCGAGATACAGCAAAAAGGTACAAGCTTTATCCCGCATAGCACGGTAGTCAGAGAGAACATAGTGTCAAGATGCTACGCCACTTTCAAGAGAATTAAAGATTTAGCGCCTTAAGTGGTGGATCTCAACTCGTCGTATTACTAGAGCGGAGACATAAAGATAATTTAAATATAATCATGACTCTCAATGGGGATCGAACCTACAACCAATCGCGTTTACAGTTAGACACAGTTCCATTGCGCTATGATGGTCTCTAAAAAGTTTTTTCATTTTTAATTTACATGACAATAACTTTAGTTCGTTCTTGCATTATGTAACTTAGGTCATTTCTTTCTTTACTTTTCAATCAATAAACATATACTAGAGGCCCCACTGAAGAAAAAAATATATGAATATTTTTTTATGTGTTTAATAATTAAAAAAATAAAGAGGCCTGCCACGCCACAAGCGTGCGACTGTAGATGAGACAGGTAGTGGGTTCGATTCTCAGGATTCTCATTCCAGGAAATGAAAATATTAAATATTTATGATAATTAATATTTAGTAGATAGTTTTGTTTTTTCGTTTTGTTAACTAAGCAAAACGCGACGTTGAATTCCGCCACTCAGCATGCAATTCCTCAATCAGAATGTGTTAACACTAGGTTCTCAGGTCCGCTCTGCCTACCCTGCTATATGTAGGATACAGCGTTAAGCTAAGAAAAAAGAAAAGAAATGCTATATTTATATGTAATTCCTCTTTGCTAAGCTTTGTTCTACAAATTAGATGTTTAAAACCGAAGTTCAACAATTTTGGTTTGCATTCTAGTAGGAAAATGCAAAGCTGTTTGTTTTAGAACGGGAACATTTGTATTACTGTACGTTATACTCGTATTCGTGCATCTGTTGAAATATTATCTAAGAGGTGGATAGAGTGAAAACGGCCAAGGAATTATTACATGCTTGTTTCATATATGTTTAAATATATGTTTTCAATGGAATCGAAAAAATTTTATAGAAAAGCCTTTTTTGTACAATATTTTTTAAGATATTTAAATAAATACAAATAATAATAATGAATAATTAAGATAAAAAAAAGAAAACCGACTTCAAATAAAATGCACAAAAACATTACTACGTTACATTATTACGAATAACTCAGAAACTACTTGTCAAAAGTATTAGTTATCATATAAAACAGGAATCTTCAATATTGGTGCACCCAGAAAAAATTATCCGTTAACACACAAAATATTACAGTCAACTTGATAATCTCCTATTTTAAAAAAAGATATTTATAATATTCATATGACATATTTAAATTCTAACGCATGCCTCAATCTGGCGGAAAGTCGAGAACGTATTTGTTGAAAGAGAACGGAGTGTCTTAACACTAGGTTCTCAGATTCCTTCTGCCTACCCTGCTATATGCGGGCTACAGTGTGAAGCTAAAAAAAAAATCTAAATCTTACATATTTTTCCAGGGAAAAACCAACTCAATTCGTCTCCTGAATGCAGCGTACGTGAACGGTTACTCCATAATAACATACCAGCGCGCCCTAAAGGCCGCCGACTTCCTCGACAGGCCTATCTTTACAAACATCAGTCAGCCCATCATTTGGGCGGTCGGACCTTTAAATTCAGAGCAAGAAGTCTCTTATCACCACCACTTCCTTAAGGTATGTATATCTATATAGTAATACGTGAAGCAAAAACTTTGTATTCCTTTTTAAAAAAATTACACGGAGAGAGGAGCATGAAACTTGGCACACTTATATTTTATATAACGAAGGAGTGTACAATGATAATATCCTTTTAAAATAATGCATAAAAATATATATTAAATTAATAAAATAAATGTTATATACACTACTTTGGTTTGAAATCCATGTTTATATAAAGTGACATATACGTTGCTAGGTAACGCGTTGTTAACGCGTCAACGGGGACATTAGTTTTATTAAATGATAAAAGTCTGTTAAAATATGCTAACAGATAAATAAGATTTTTATAAGATGTTACTTAGTGATTTTTTTTTGTTATTATTTATGTGGGACAATCATTGCTCAGTGACTCAGCTCATTAACAGTAAACACGAATGGTAGTGGGATCGATTCCTAATCGGTGTGCTGATTATATTTAAATTATTTTCTTTTTCCCACTCTAATAAGAAATGACCGTATGGAGCGTTGATTTCCGTCACTTAACACTTAATATCTCGAATTCAGGCGAAACACAGAGGATGGAGTGTCAGAGTACTAGTCTATTATGTAAGAGATAGCATGAAGCAGTAAAAAAAAATCAGAAAATACAGCCAAATGGACAGAATGAATTCCAAATACGTAGATTATGCTTTCTTAAAGAGTACCTATGCGTTAAACTCCGCCAAATATTTTTTAATAACTTATAATGTTAACTTTTTCTCAATACGTAATATAAAATTGTAATTTTATTAATATTCTAATGTCCGCCTGAAGTTTGAAACTTCCCACTACTTATTATTCCTTTTTAAAGAAACTTTTAACGCTTCCAACTTGGAAAGCGCACCTGATGTCCAAATTGTTTTTGTTCAAACCAATAAATAGCTTTGCTAATTTTAGAAAAAATATAAAAAAGCAAGTGAAGAATAGAAATGTTGAAAGAGAACGGAGTGTTTTATCACTAGGTTCTCAGATTCCCTCTGCCTACACTGCTATGTGCGGGATACAGCGTGAAGCTAAGTAAAAAGCATATATTTTTTGAGTCCATCATGTCGCAGTGGAACAGCATCTGATTGTAAACGCGATTGCGGCGAAATTATTATATTTATATTACTTTCAATGCTTCGCTCTGGTAAGACAAATCGCGGCGTTGAGTTGAGTTCCGTTCCGTAACTAAACGTGCAATGTCGAATACGTGAATAGCGGCAAACGAAATGTCATAATATTAGGTTTTCCCTCACTAGCAGTGGCAAAGCGTCCATACACGATTCTTATCGGCTTGCCTTTTGTAAATTATGATAAATCAGTGGTTAAGCAAGCTGAGTAGGGTGAAATGTTAATTTGCGAGATTAGAGACGTGAAAAAAAACAAGATTCACAAAAAGTGAACTGACAATTCGTGAGATTAAGAATTGCAAAAAAACATGGTTGACAAAAACTCAACGGACAATTTAAAACAGGGGCAGCAAAAATTTAACTGACAATTTGTGACATTAGAGACGTCAAAAAACAAAAACAAGCTGGACAAAAACTGAACAGCCTATACCTAGGAAATGTATAAATGCGCCCGTTACCTACAAGTATACAACATTTTCATCCTTTGCCACTACTGACTACTATTCTTACATGTCATGTGGCAAAACTCTCCGCTGCATTTTGTCTTACTAGAGAGGAGACATCAAAATGTGTACTAGAAATAATATTATGTTTTTATTATAGACCGATAGATTCTTCGACTTCGGAAGGCCTCCTTTCTGGAACTGTCCAGTACCTGAAGGTGAAGATATGAAGGGTCCCGTAAAAGAGGAAAGCCCTGTTGTGCAAAACGAAAAAGAAAATGTAAGTTTTACCTTTTTTTCATTTCCAAATTTGATTCAATTAATATTTCTATACTATGAATATTAACGAACTTTACTACCTTTTCTGCTTTATCGATGACCGAATAAAATACTTTCTGAAATAACGTTTACTTGTGGTCTAAAAATAATTGTCTAAGGCAACAATAGCGGCGGAGGCGTTTATATTACTCTTTATTGTGGTTACTAGTAATAATAAGAAAATAAAAGCTGAAATTTTGGATGTAGACCCCTTGGGGAGTACTAAAAAGATTTTTCAAAACTGCTACGAAAACGGGATAAAGTGAAATTTTACGTTTTATAGTACAGTAAACAAAGTGGTATAATACTGGTAGTAGCTAATAATCTAGTAATTTCCATTCATATTTTAACATTTCTTATAGTCTCATATATATGAGCTTATGTTTTATTTTTGTTCATAAAATCCTTGCTAGAGATACATTTATCATAGTGTATGTAAATCCGAAGGTCGACGTTCCGACATCTGCGTATATTAGCTTTGTATTCAAATTTTGGAACACTACTACAATAGGTGTAATTCGGCTGAAATGAATAATTTTCATGTTAAGTTAGACGTTTATATAATTAAAAGGTAATTTACATTATTATTCTAACTGATCTCTTTGATGTTATACTTTTGACGTGTATTAAAGATATATTTAGATCAGATACTGGTATTTACTATATTACTAATAGCACATTTTTAGACGTTTAACTAATGAAGTATGTAATTTTTTATTTTGAGTTAAATTTTGACTTTGGCTGAGGTTCTTTCAGTGACAAATAATAAAATATTTTAGTTAACATTTTTTAATTAACATCATTACGTAATAAATTATAATATATATTTAATATTTTCACAGTATTCACACACCAAACACCTAAAGTAAAAAAAAGATTTTTGAAAACCTACAAAAAATTAAATGTAGCTGGAAACCTTCTAAGCACTTTAACAACTAAACCATACCTTCTTATCCAACTACGTCGAAATTCTTATACGCTTGTTATTTTAAGAGATATTAACAATGGCAATAACTAAATTACTTTCATCTCTATCTATATACAAGTAAATTTTAATACAAAATACTTGCCCCAGGCATCTCTAATCAAGTTCAAGCCAGTGCCGCGACCGCGTCCCGTGCCCAGCACTATCGCGTGGGAGATCCCTGGCATACAGTGCTATGAGCCCGCAGACGGTGTGTTCTACGCGCAAATGGGACCCACTGGTGGAAAACAAGGATATTCTGCTATTACAGGTGATCTTAATATGTCTATGTATGTTTTATATTTTTATTATATGCCATCAAGGTGCAGTGGAACAGTATCTAACTGTAAACGTAATTGGTTGTCAAATCAAATGGGAATTGAATCTCCCATTTGATTTGTTCATCGCATTTTAAACAATTATTACTGCAGTTCAAATTCAAATTCAATTCAAATTCAAAAAGCTTTTATTAACAAACATGATTTTACAATATAAATAGACATCGGTAAATTTGTTGCGGTCGTTTGTCTTGCTATTTAGCATAGGCCTCACCCAGACCCCTCCATAGCTTACGATCATGCACTTTCGTCGTCCACGTTGCGCCTGCTGTTGCCTTCAGATCATCCTCCCATCTACGTGCTGGTCTTCCTCTTTTTCGTTGACCTTCTCTCGGGTACCATTCTATCACGTCTTTGGCCCATTTATCTATTTTATTTCTAATTGTATGACCGGCCCACTTCCACTTCTGTTGCTTTATCATGCGAGATACATCTGTGACGTTAGTCTTTTTCCTTATAATTTTGATGTTCACCTTATCCTTTTTTTTAAGTCTTAGTATACTTCGTTCCATATTGCGCTGACATATTTGCAATTTAGATTAGTTTTCCTTAGTTAGGGGCCATGTTTGGCAGCCGTACGTCATTACAGGAAGAATACAGGAGTTGTAAACTTTGCTTTTTAATGTAAGTGGGATACTAGTATTTTTTAATATTTCTTTTAAGGACCAATATCTTTTACAAGATGCGTTAATTCTATTTTGGATTTCTTTTGACGTAAGTTGTGTTGGGGAAATTATTTGGCCAAGGTATGTATACTCTTCAACATATTCTATATTGTTGTTATTTATCGAAATCGGCACCTTAAAACTGTTGCTCATAAGCTTAGTTTTTGAAGTATTCATTTGGAGCCCTACCTGATTATTCTTTCTTACTAGCTGTGTTAGCATAGCCTGTAGTTGTGTCGGGTTATTGGTTATTAATATAAGATCATCGGCAAATCTTAGATGGCATAATTTTGTTCCATTTATATTAATCCCATATCCGCTCCAGTCCAAGTTTCTAAAGACTAATTCTAGAGTGGCGGAGAAAAGTTTAGGAGATAATGGATCGCCTTGTCTAACACCCCTCATTATTTCGAATTGATCACATAATCTCTCTGTTTTTACTCTAGCAGTCATGTTGGTATGAATATTTTTGATGATTCTAATATACTTTTTATTTGCTCCCTGCTTTAATAGTGCTTCCCAGATACTTAAATGTTTTAGAGAATCAAACGCCTTATTATAGTCCACAAACGCTATATAATATGTAAGTTGATATTCTCTGTATTTTTCTATAACTTGTTTTATTTTATGTATGTGATCGACCGTTGAGAAACCGCTGCGAAAACCTGCTTGTTCCTTTGGTTGGTTCTCATCTAGTACATTTGTGATTCGGTCAAACATGATCTTCGCAAAAACTTTGTACAAATTGGATATCAAACTTATTGGGCGATAGTTACTTATGTCGTCTCTGTTCCCTTTTTTGTGTATGAGGATAATTGTTGAAATTGACCACTGAGTTGGTATTTGTTCCTTTGCTAGAATTTCATTGAACAAATCTTTTAGAGTATTTAGTATGGCGTTTTGCGTACCTTTTAATATTTCATTGGATATTCTGTCTTCTCCGGGTGATTTTCCGTTTTTTTTTGATCGTATAGCCTTACATATTTCTTCATTACTGCAGTTAATGTTATAAAAAAATTACATTCCGCACAGAAATTGAAGTGTATCACTATGAATTATGTTTTGAACTCGCATCGCACCTTACTTTAAAATATTATAAAATAATCGATTAACCAATATTTTCTTTTGCCAAATGATCATTATTTGTAATAATATTAAGATAGTGGAGCTTTATAAAAATCTTATGGAGATATTAAGAACGGAACGAAAACTTCTCATCGATCTAGATGAGAATGTATAACTTAATTATTGTTTGAATGGTATCCAAAGGAAACATTAAAATTTTGTTCCGTTCAAAATCAGTGTAAAGCATCTGGATATGATACATCGAAATGAATCTTCAATTTTTTCAGCACCATCACGCTTTTTCCTACATAGCCAGGAAGTTAGGTAGAACATAGTGTCAATATATTCCAGTCGTCATTGTCTGCGTCAATTCGAGTCGTTGTTTATGGCGGAAATCAACACCACGTTTTACTTTACCAAAGCGAACAAATGAATTATCAATTCTTTATAAATTATTAAATTTAAATATGAGGGGCAAGTGCCCCGTGTGTGAATCTAACCTACAACCAATCACGTTTACAATTGGACCACAGTGGTTTCAACTTTAACCCTTTTTTTTATACAGCGTGACGTTAGCGCATATAGCAGGGAAGGCAGAGAGAACCTGAGAACCTAGATTTAAGACACTCCGTTCTCTTTCCACAGTTCAGTTCCCTACTTTCCGCCCGCTTGAGGCATTGCGTGCTGTATGGCGGTATAACTCAACGCATCGCTTTGCTATCAAACCCAGGAAATGAAAATGTTAAACTTTTACATATCCTGGAGTGAGAATCGAACCCACAACCTATCGTGTCAACAGTCGCACGCTTGTGCCTCTGCGCCACGACAGGTGAAACTTTATATTAAGAAAGAAGAAACCTTAAATCTTTATGATTTTGAAATAAAAGCGCTTGAAAATAAGAAAAATATATTTCTCCATTTATATTCTATGTGTAGTTTAGTTTTCAAAGCTTTCTACACAATGTTTAATTCATGAACTGTTGAAGTATAAATAACAGTGTTTGAAATATTACAGAGAAGTTTACTGTGAAGACTGTAATTAAGTTTTATAATAGCGCACGATATGTTTTGTTGGTGCTGTAATAGATAATGGCACCCTAAAGGTTTTATATACTTGTATGTATATTTATAAAGTAAACTAAGCTATATAGTATGCTCATAGAGATCTTGGTTCGCATTCTTTGTAGAGAAATCTCTAAAAGATTTTTAAAATAAAAGAACTTGGTTTATCTAATTTTTTTATTTGATATTAATAAAAGATGGAACAAAACGTGGCGTTAAGCTGCTTCATTCGACTCAGTATGGTCTTAATTTCGGCCGGAAACTGAGAATCTCTTTATTTAAAGGGTCTCTGACTATGTTACATTGCCACACAGAAAACAGCGTGCAGCTGTATAAAAAAACAAAGTTATTTACAACTAGATTGGGAGAATCTAGTTGTAAATAACTTTGTTTTTGCTTACTCCAAAAGACCAGAAAAATGTTATCATGAAAATCATAAAAATATAAATATCAAACTTTAGGGTCTTACATTTTTTGTCAACAGGCCACGTTGGTTGGGGCATCTCCTGGTATATCAACGGTCTACTAATCCCTGAGATCACGTTAGTGAGAGGCAAGAAATATACATTCGTGGTGGAAGGAGGCAGCGATCCTGACGTACCAGCCAGATACCATCCCTTCTACATTACTGATGACCCTGTTGGAGGATACTTCCATAAATCTGAGGAGGAAAAACAGGTTACTTTAAGAAACTACATAAATATTTTTGTAAAGCAAATAAAATATACAAAATAATACTGATAGGATGTTGTTAGGATATGTCCTGAAAGGTTCAATAATTACACGTGCATTTTAATAAAGGTTCCTTTTGTTAGAATTAGATTATCAATCCATAATAGAAAAAAAATATATGAACAGTATGATGTGGTATCATACTGTTCACATATTTTGTTTCTATTATGAACTGATAGTTCATAAGTAAGTTTCATAGTATCCAAGGATAATGTGGATTATCTTTGGATACTATGAAACATGTAGGTAATGCATTAAAAAGTAAAACAAATAACTCTGGAAAACATTTAAATTGCACATGTAGATACCAAATACATTTGTATATAAAAATCTTTTTCACATTTATTACAGAGTGTAAAAATATTTGCTGGTGTTCGTCGTTTGAGGAATGGAGAATTATTACCAACTGGTGTCGGTCGACTTTGTAACTGGACTCCTGATAACCAAGGCCCTGATTCTGATGAATATCCTAGCTTTGGGGCTTACCAGAGATCTCTAACGTTGGTCTGTGAAGAAGGCAACCCAGGTGTTGTCAGTTGGACTCCTGATAAGAACACACCTGACACTGTTTACTATCAGGTAATTTATGACCATGATATATTTATTCAATCTTGGATTCTATCAATATTCGGTCTTCTACCAATATTACTTTATCTGTTTCGTTTATACTTTTTCTATTTATTTCTTCTGAAATAGAATGTATATTATTTTGTCTGTATGAATAGTTTAAGTATTCTTGAACTTCATTTCAATAAATACAAGTAAAATGATTGAAATTACTTTGGTTCTGGTTGTTTGGATCTACAAAATAAATAATAGGGTCGTCATCGCTAATTATAAATATAAGTATATAACTGGTAACTTAATAGTAAATTCATTCATACCATCTATCTTAACATTCTTTACACTACGGATATAATTGATCATCTACATCGAACTGTAACTATACTTGTACATGTTAATTTACTTCACTTTACGATACTCTCTTTGTATATAATTCTCACTTTCTGTTTTCTGTTTCAGCCTTTCAAGTCTTCTCGCATGAGGTTTATTTTGTATCTTATACATATATTATATTTCATCGGTGATAGCATATTGTGTATATTTTAATATTTCTAAACTATATCATAAATTATAAATATTTTTTCAGTGCTTTACTCATCGTTATCTTGGATGGAAGATAAATGTAATTGACGACTGTGATGCCACAGAGGCTGCGGAAAGCAGAGTCGTTGAGACTATTGCTCTTCCATCAGATCTGTTAGGCGAAGAATCTATTCAGGTACAGAGCCGTGTGAAACCTGACTTGCAATTTTTAGATCAACGCAAAAAAATTGAGAAAATAATCAATACGAAACAAAATTATAACGATTTCAGTAGCAATAGAGGAGAAGGTCTCTCGGGGGAGGTGTATCCGGCACCCGGCAGCCACCTTCGCCCAACGGGACACGAGTATGAATTGCCGATATCCAAAGTACAAATAAAAGAAGTTATAGAAGCAGTGGAAAGCTTAGAAGATCAAATGAAAGATGAGATGAAGAGAAACTCCACGTATCTACCAAAGTTACAACAATATCAAGTGCATGAAGATGTCAAGGAGTTTGTACCAGAACAACCGATACGCGAAGGAGACGAATATATATTTGATATGGGAAAGTTACCTGAGAGTTTTTTATTGCCACCAAATCAAAAGCCGCAAACTTTGCAGAATGTGTTGCGACCGAATTCTCCTAAGCCTATGGGAAACATGAGACCGCCATTCCGTAGACCTGTGCCTCCAGAAATCAAAATACGCAGACCCTTTCCCATGCATAAAGGAAATAATCCATATCCTTTACCAATGCCAAACTCACACTCACCACATCCTCATGGAATGTCCAAGAAACCAAACAAATATCATAACCGTCCTCCACCCAATATAAACAGACCTCAGCAACCTAATGTAGCACCTATGAAATCAATACCACCGATGTATCAATCTAAACCTTCTTATAATCAAGGGTCCCCAAAGCATGTGCAACAAAAAGTACCCTCTACACATGTGCAACCTATTGTAGTGGGCAAACCTGGTCATAATATTGTGTTACCATCTCAAAGTCAAACGTTGAGTTTAGGTCATACAGATATCATAGCTAATCAAGTCGTAAAGAGTCAAATAACGTTACCTGGGGCTAATGATGCAGTTGCTCAACAAAGTGTGCCTCAAATTTTCTTTAGTAAGCCAGGTCAAATAATACTTGGAAAACCAATGGATCATCCTTTACCCTTAGACCAGCAATTGATACCCAACAAACCGCAATCAACACACTCTGTAAGGATATCATCTACTCCAATGCCGGAAATAATTTATCATTCTTCAACATCACGACCAATTGTTAATGAAAATATGCACATACATATTCAGAGTGAGATCAAATCATCTGACTTTATGGGACAGTCAACTGACTCTTCAACATTTTCACCTGCAGTCAATACTGGCTTTAAACCTGATTCTATTGTTATTGAAAGCGGATTTAAGCCAATAATACGTGAGCCTCTAATGGCTGAAGAAGATAAAATAGCAGAATACGATGGCAATAATGCGAACAGGCGTGAAGATACAGACATAGAGGAAGAATATGAAGAGGGACCTCAATATATTAATGGAATTAATCACGCATATCCTAGCGATAAGATAACAGAAACCTTTGAGCCTATGTTTATTCCATCTCCACCAGATCATTTGCTGTCAAGTAACGATAGGACTAAAGAAGTTTTTCCTAGCAATCACGCAAAAGAGGACAGACCACATCCAGTATACGTAAAAACTGAAAACGAATTAAACGCTTTATTTGGAAAGAAAAATATGGAACGAGAAGCTTCTTCTGATATGATAATGGAATCAGATAAAGTTAGTCCGCAATATTTACCTCCCGTTACAAAATTGTCAAAAGATCATTCACAAAAGTTGTCATCTGAACAAACGTTTACCACTTACGATGGTAAAACTATATCTGCTGCAACTTTAACTAGTGTACCAGAGGTGAAATCTAATACAAAAATATTTTCTTCAAAATTACCAGCAAACACCGAATTACTCTTAAAAACACCCCAGTTTGGCCCATTTAAAGGTGAAATCCCTCCAGTAATAGCAGAGCATATACAAACAGACATGCCAAGTATCTCTGGTTTAGATATCTCAGACAAAAGAACAACACATTTGAAATTAGTGAATTCTTTACACAAACTTGATCCACCTTTATTAGATGATTTAACAGCACAAGGTAGTGAGAAAAAAGAGGAAAAAGTACAATCTGAAAACCAAGAGGAAGAAGAAGAAGAAACAGAAGAAGAAGAAGAATACGAAGACGATGGATTAGAAGATGAAGACAGCAAACGTCGTAAAAGAGATACAAAAGCAGCTCTATTTGAAGCTAACAAAGATAATGAAGGAACTACAGAAATAAACAGAAAAGATAACGATTCAATTAACCACATGGATTTCGAAGTAGCTTCAGCTTCTAAAATAAGTTCTTCGCTTACATATTTTACAATATTAAATATTTTAAGAAGATTCTTCTAAGATCCACCTAATTTCTTATTTATTAAATTATTTATTGGTTTAAATTATTGCCTTGCCATTGAATGCATTTGGACGTTTAGTCTGTAGATACTCGTTCGGGACAAAGCTGCTTTAAGACACGTGTTTCGATTTCTCAGCAGACTCCTTGACACTAACTCGCTCACCTGTTACCACTTCACGCGTCAAGCAATTCAATACTCTGTTAGTTATAAGGTTTTGTAAATATATTTACTTAAATAATAAAATAGAATATCATTTAGAATAGTATTTTATTTATTTCCTTTACCTACAGGTAGTTATTTATTGTTTGAATTTAGCAAAAATACTTTAACAAATTATCTTCTCAATAATTGTTGTTATAAGATGACTACAAGTTTTAACTGTTGACATAGTCCAATAGCGTAGTATTAATTAAAATATTTTATTTCTTCATGTTCATTGTAAACTTTCGGAAATATTGTACGAGTACATTACAATAATGGGTAAAGAAATTAAATACATTTGTTTTCTCTAAATAGCCACAATTCATAGAGTCATTAAAATATACATGATTACAATATATTATTTTTTATTTCAATTCTCTAAAGGAAGCATATTTAAAACACTTTCGTTTTTCGAGTCTTTTATATAAGTCCATGTTTAGTACAGCAAATGAAAGGACATTATTTAACACTCAGCAATGTATGAACACTCGATATCTTCTTAGTAAGGCGGGTAAAGTTAGCTACTACTTTTTCATGCTGGAACTGTGTATCCACAAGCCGCAGAACGGACTCCCGTCGACGACCGCTGGAAAAGGCAAACTATTTAAAAAAAATAAAGATCTATATACAATCTGAAGACGATTTTTATTATCCATGGCATATTTGAGACGAATTTGTCATGTTCATAAAAAAATGTTTCTAACCCATTAATGCAGAAAGTTTCGTCACCAAAAATAGATACTAAATGGAAAGTGAGACCAAATGGAAAAGAGTGATATATATTAGGGTTTTCTACACCATATTAAATAGGCAATAATTTGTGATGATGAAAAATAATCTATGACGGCTTCTAAAAGCATTTGTTATTTGGAACTTTATTTATACCATTCGAAAATATTAAGAAAAACATAATCGAGAAAAACTTCAAGTATTAGTTTTCGTTTAAAATTTCCAATAAAGCCTGATGCGTAAAATTCTTAAATCTATATAAACCTAACGTAAAAAAATATTTTTTCATAAAATATATATTTAAGAATATTTTTTTTGCTTCTTTTGATAATTTACTTGAAGTTAGCAGGTTTACACTCTACGCTGACGATATATCATATTTATATACAACTTTGTGTGTTAAGTGGCGGAGCTCAACGCCGCTCTTTGTCTTGCCAGAGCAGAGAATGGAAATTAATTAAAATATAATCATTTCTCTCAGTAAAAATCGAAGCCACAACCAATAGAGCGGTTAGAGTCAGAACTTGTCCCTCTACGGCAATCTCGAATTCAAGGAGAGTGGAAAACGGAGTGTCTTGACACTAGATTCTCTCTGACTACCCTGCTATGTCTGCTATCATATAACTTACTGTCGGTCTTTTAAAAGTCGGGCGGCGGCGGCGAGTGACAGCCCTCGCTTATCACATATCTCAACATCACTTCCGCGACGGACCAGTTCCTCTATCATGTCTGTGTTCGCTCCTTGACACACTAAGTGTTTGAAAAGATTATAGTTAATATAAATTGTGGTGATGAAATTAGAAAATTATGTTTCTTTTAAGATTCATTATAAAACTTAATTAAATTGTTTAGCAAGTTACGATGGCGCACTGTTAACAACATCGTTGCAGTCAAGTGTTATGCACAATTTTATTTAAGAGTAAAAAAAAAGATTTTTTTGATTTAGGCATTAACACTCATACTATGTACACCAGTACAATTTAAATACTGACACACTGTACAGCGGTTCGTCCCTATTTGACTTTTCTTACCGACTTTTATAATATTTCGTTTAAAGTCAAAACAGATTCTATATTAAATTAAAGTACAAGTTCAAGCGGATATAGAATCAGTGAAAGTACCGGATTATTTGTACAATAACAATATGTATAAATAAAAGTATTTAAATACATAAAAATAATTAATATTTCCAATATTCTTAGCATAGTTACGTAAAAGTCGGTAACACCAAATAAACAAAACCAAAGTACCAAAATCACAGATTTGGTACATCTTTGTAAATAAGAGATCAGCTACGCTATATGTATTATTAAGTATGACGCGCAGTTTTTAGTGACGTAAGGCTCTAGCCTTACGTCACTAAAAACTATACGATATACTATATACGATATACTATACGATAGCAGCTAGTTCCGTAACATGACTATTATAAAATAATGCCTTAGCAAAGCTTAACTCACTAAAGAGCAGCTTTAACGTTTTGTCTTACACGAGCAAAAGATAATACTTCAAATGTGATTTTTCCTCCGAGTGAGATTGTACCCAAAACCGATCTCTTCAATATTCAGACGCTGATCCACTATGCCGTCTACTATGCCGCTCCAATGGCCTCTATATAATATTCATAATACTAACCAGCTCTAAACAGAGGTGTCCATCCGTTACTGTCCCGCACGCAAACGTCGCCTCCTTTCTCCAATACAAACTTGACAACCTCTAACTTGCAGGAGTCCACCGCAAAGTGTTCCACGCGCAGCTTGTTTAGGTCACACGCCTGTTGGTTATATTTTGGATATTACTTTACGATTTAATGTAAACGGGGTTTCAAATTTGTAATTTTCTTATTCCAGTTTTATATAAATTCTTTATTTTTTTAGTTACAATTATTTTTCTAAGTGTCTAAACACTCTGCTCTTCGGTTTCCGTCTGATTTTGTGGTATTGCTTATTGAGTGACAACTCAACGCCTTTACAGACACTGTCTCACAGATTCTTTATATAATTTTCAAAAGAAAACGTTTGTTTTCGCTTTTGTATTTTGCTTATTTAAATTAAATAATTTCATTATGGATTTCTAAATTGCCACTGTCATATGCAGACCAATATAAAGATATGAATTTATTCAATATTCTATATTGCGTGTCATTTATTTGTGGCTATCGTCTCGCAGTGGGACAGTGTCTGTCTTCAACAATTGTTGGTAGTGAGTTCAATTTCTTCTTTAGGAAATGATTATATTTAAAAAAAAAACAAATGTGGCAGCGAGTTCCACCAGTCAAAACGCAGTGTCTTATATTTGGGGTGAAAGAAGAGTGTTTTGTCACTAGATTTATATATGACTTCTTTATTATGCAAGACGATCTGCTCGCCGCTTGCAGACCGAAGTCGAAATATTGCGTATTAAGTGCCAACAGCTGATCGCCGCACTTTGTTTTACCAGAGCTTAGACAAGAATATAAGAAAACAGTAATATACCTGAAGGTATTTTAGGTATTTACCTGAAAATCAGCACCTCTCTCTAGTAATAATTCAGCAATATGTACATGTCCGCATAGTACGGCGACGTGCAGGGGAGTCTGTCCGGACGACGACCGTTGTTCTATCTCCGCTTTATATGATAGAAGAAAACGTACCATGTTTGCATCACCTAAAAAAAAATATTTTGTCACGTCTCTCTTTCCTTCTGTATAGCAGGGTAGACAGGGAGTCCGCATTCCGAACATTGCGTGTTCAGTGGCAGTGGTCAGCGCCGCTCTTTGTCATATCAGAACTAAACAATAAAAATAATTTGTATATAATCATTTCTTCGAAACTATAGTAACTCTTATATAATCAGTCCCCCGATTATCTATAGAGTCCTCTAATTAAAAAATTAATTCTTAAAATTATTTTATACACAATATTTTCTGGGTTTCACCGCTCTGCACGCATTGCCTCAATTCGACGGTAAGTGGAGAGTGGAAATGTTAAGCGAACCCTGACTACCCTGCTATGTGCGGGATACAGCGTGAAGTTAAAAATATATATAAATACCTTTCCTAACGGCGGTAGCAAGGGGAGTGAGCCCATTCGTAGAATTGACGACAGAGACTAGAGACGGACGCTCCTCGATCATTTGCTGCACCTGAAATGTAAATAGTACTATGTAAAAATAATATACAAATCAAAATCAAATAATTTTATTCAAAGTAAGAAGTTACAAGCTTCTTCAACCACCGGTTCACTAAATTTAATGCCTCAGACCTGAGAAGAACCGGCGCAAGAAACTAAGCGGGACTTTTTTTTTTCGTCAGTCAATACTTTACAATTATTTATTAGTGACAATGATGTAACTTATGAAGTTAAATAATATAGTAGTAGTAGAAATAATATAGTACAAGTTTTTGTCTATCCTCCTATGCAAGAAATAGCATGAAATAGCTTTTTTAATAGACTTTAAGAAAGGAGGTTATCAATTCGACTGCCTATTTGTGTTTTTATCGTAGAAGCTTTTACTTAATATATATATTTTTTGAGTAATTCGTAATAACTTTACTTTTTAGAGTATTTTATTTGAAATCGGCTTTCTTTTTTTGTTAGAATCTTAGTTATTTAATTATTATTTCTACTCTCTCTTTCAGTATGTATGTAATGTATCCCGTCGAAACAGTGACAGCGCGCTTTACTTACTCATTATACGCTGAGTTGGCAATATGTGTATAATATCTAATGACGATGACTATGATTATTTAATAATATGAATAAAAACATTATATTAAGGCTAATAGGACCAAAGAAATTGTAATATTGAGTAATGTTAAGTAAGTTAAAGTGATGTTAAGTATTGTTAAGTAATTTTAAGTAATGTTAAGTATTATAAATAATAATAATATATTAAGTAGGTAACTAAAATAATTGGACTCTCTTTGGAAAAAAAAATCTTATTTCCTAAGCTTAGCTAACTGGTATGAAGTGAAGTGAAAGTTGACAAAAGTTACGGACCACGTGTCCGTAGTGATCAGAATAAATATAAAAAAAAAATAGGATCAAAGATGACATTGAATCCAGTCTTATACAAACATATTTCTTAAGGTTTGAGGCTATCGTTGCGTTAGGTGACAATAACTGACTGGAAACGCGATTGGTTGTGAATTTGATTATATTCATTTAAATTATTTTAATTTCTTCACTTTGGAGATACAATACAATAGAGAACTTTGACACTTAGTGTAGGCACTCTCTGCCTACCCTGCTACATGTGGATTCCTTGGGTACTCCCCAAGGGAGCCCTAATAGATTGAGATGACCCCAAATTCCTACGAAAACGGGAAAGCACGAGATTTTGAGTTTAATACTCAACGCAAGCAAAGTCGCGGGATAAATTGTGACGATTGTATATAATTTGGCCGTAATACAATGATAAGTATCTAGTTTTTAAGCTTAATTGGCTCTAATTATCTTAATTATATGTTGAAAACTTCCAGAAATCCTAAACTATATGAATAAGCATCACAAAATAAAAAACACAGACACAACGCTGCATTTTTACTAACAATAAGTGGACAATCAAAATATATTGAACATAATCAATTCTCCAACCGAAAATCGAACCCACAACCCTCACAGTCAGTCTTACTGCGCCACGATGACCATATTAATTTATTTCGCCAATCTAAAATATAAATCATAAATCTACCTGTTTCAAGTAACCACACCTCACAGCCATACAAAAGCAGACCGCAGACGTGCCGTCTGAGTCTGTACTGGTCCAGGTCTCGTCAGACCATTGAGATTCTGCCCATGTGCGCCTGAAGAAGAATATTCCAAAAAAGAACATTTTAAATAAAGCAGCTTCACGTTTTTTTTTAATCGCAGGTACTCAGGGATAATCTAGTGTTAAGACATTTCATTCGCCGTTTTCGAGTTCGAGACACGCGAGTGGTAAGTGTCGGAACTTAACGCCGTGCTTTATCTTAACAGAGAGGAGATAAATTAAATGTGTGGCAATCGAATCCACAACCAATCGCATTTACAGTTAGACACTCTCTCACTGCACCACAATGGCCAATATTTATAGATTTTTTGTAATTTGATATAATATACCGATAACTGTTGAGGATAGTTTATTAGTACTTTTACTAAAATGATTCAAAAATAATTAACTTACTTAATATTTTAGTAAAAAAAAAAAGACTGGCTTTAAATAAAATGCTCTAAAAAGTCAAATTATTAGGAATGACTCAAAAAGTATTCGTCAGATCTTAATTAAATTTAAAGGGGACAACTATAAAAAAAAGAATTATCAAAATATTTTTATGCTGGGTTCACCCAGCCAAAAATAATTCTGCACACAAAAAAAAAAACAAATGAATTGAGAACCTTCTCTTCTTTTGTCAGTAAAAAATAGTTCAAAATTAATAAAAACTAGAATATCTTACACGATTGTCAGTTAATTTAAGAGTCTCGACCTTGACCCTCGCCTTGATTGAAAACTAATGGCCCAAAATGATTTATTACGTCTGCGAGCGATCCAATTACTGAATCACATCGATCTCTAGAAGACCTTTCGTAAGGCAAATATTTTTTTATAATAGCTTCACGCTGTATCCCGCATATAGCAGGGTAGGCAGAGAGAACCTGAGAACCTAGTGTTAAGACATTCCGTTCTCCACTTTCCGCCGAATTGAGGCATTGCGTGCTGAGTGGCGGAACAATGCCGCGTTGTGTTCCATCACTTAAACACAATGTCTCGAAGTTGACAGCTCAGTTAAGCGGACTTGATACTAGGTACTCTCTGACTTTCTTAGAGGTATACTCGTAAAGCATGAAAAAATATTCACTATCACAATTACTTACATTAAATCAAATATTAGTGTCTTTCGAGTATACTTCACCTTTTATCAAGCCCTTCAGGTTGATAAGACAATACATTTTGTCCCTTATTTTTGTTACTTAAATTTTCCTTACTTTCTTCCCAATGTAACCCAAAAGCATCGCTAAGTTGTCTCTCCGTCTCTCTGCTCTCTTCTAGAAATGCCGCCAGTTTTGAAATTGATTTTATTATTACTTTGAACCTGAATCTATGCGGGTGACTGGGCGCCAGGTTTTCTATCGTTTTTGTTGTTTTGCCGCCGCTGAAAACGTTTTATTATTAAATTAGTTAATTTTTTCTTTCTTTTTTTTTTAACTTCACGTTGTATCCCGCATATAGCAGGGTAGGCAGAGGAAACCAGAGAACCTAGTGTTAAGACACTCCATTCTCTTTCAACAATTCCGTTCCCCACTTTCCGCCGAATTGAGGCATTGCGTGTTAAGTGGCGGAACTCAACGCCGCGCTAAGCCTTGTTACCAAACCCAAGAAATGAAAATACTAAATTTTACATTTCCTGGTGTGGGAATCGAACCCACAACCTGTCGCGCTTACAGTCGCACATTTGTGCCTCTGCGCCACGACAGGCGTAAATATTCTTCCCCTTTATTAACATAAAGCTTGAGTTCTTCTACTCTCGACACGTAATGTCTTTCCTCGCGGAAAGTGGAGAACACTCTGTTCTCATGTCACTAGGTTCTTTCAACCACTCTGCCATGCGGGATAAAGCATGATACTGTGAAAAGTGTGTATAATATCATATTTTAAATGAAAGACATAATTTTTATCTAATAATTTAATAGCTGAGTACTAAATTAAAATCTAATAAACAAGAAAGCTAAGGGCAGTTTCACCCTTTATCCATAGCACAGTAGTCTAAAAGAACGTAGTGTACAAAACACACCGTTTGTCTCTTTCGCGTCAAATTGTGTGTCGAGTAGCGTAACTTAACGCTGTGCTTTGTCTTACCATAGTAAAGAAATGAAAATCATTTAAAAGTTCTTAATCGACAGTATTTTTTTAAGTGTGTTACAGCATAACTTTTTAATGGGTTAAACAATTTTGATGATTTCTTCTTTATATAAGAGCTAGTGCTCCTAATGTGATTTTTAGTTCTGATATGTTGTTTTTGAGTTATTCGTAATAATCCTAACTTTTAGTGCATTTTTATTTGAAGTCGATTTTCTTTTTTTGATCTTCATTACAATACAATACTAACCAAGAACCAAAAGCAATGTTAACATTATTATGTTTCTTCTAACTTTTATGAGTAAAGGTCATTTCCTATTTTCCTTATGATTGGAAAGTGCCAGACCTTCGCCTCCGAGCCGATACAAATATTTGTCGTGAGGCAATGTGTACGTCTCCCACTTTAGTTACTCGTAACAAAAATGTTTTCTATGTTTTCCTTTGTGTAAACATAATAAATAAAATAGTTGTGATATTTTTTTTAACATATTTGAAGGGAAATTTAAGGGTCACTGTGGCACAATGGAACTGTAAACGCGGTTGTCTATGGGTTCGGTTCTCACACGGGGAAATTATTTAAAATTATTTTTATTTCCATGCTCTGAGACGGAAAATAAAGAAAGTAGTGTCTTGGCACTAGATCCTCTCTGACTACCCTGCTATGCGAGAAAAAGCAATAAGCTGCTTTTGTTCGTATCTTTCTTTCTTTATTGTTTGTTTGTAAATGCGATTGTCAATGAGTTCGATTCCCACTCGGGGGAGCAATTATAGTTAAAATATTTTCGTTTTTCATTCTGATAAGTCAAGCGCGGTGTTAAGTTCCACTATTTAAAACGCAGTATCTGTAATTCCGGTGAAAAGCAGCTAAAGAATACTGTGCTCAGCATTAGGCTTACTCTGACTAACCAGTCATGCAATAAAATATGAAGCTTATCTTAAAATCTCACAATAAGTTACCTAATTTCCCATTATAATAAAAAAGATTCTAAAACATATAACAAGATGTTCATATAAGTAATGTCAGTACATATAACATCATCATACCCACCTCCCATATAAATACAATTACATTGTTATCAAGTAACATAAATCGAATCACGACACGCTTAATTATGCATTTATCATATCATAAACAAGATTCAGTACAATATTGGGTAATAAAGTCGACTATGTGTCGTAAAACAATAATTATGTATGGGGCCTATCAAATATGTTTACTCGTACATGATAAATATATGCTTCCCAGTAGGGAGCAGAAACGTTAAAAGAGAACGGAGTGTCTCAACACTAGGTGCTCTGGTTTCCTCTGCATACCCTGCTATGTGCGGGATACAGGGTGAAGCTATAAAAAAATATATGTGAAATAGTGGCGCAGTGGCAGTGTTTGACTGTAAACGCCATGATTGTGGGTTCGATTCCTTTACTTGTAGCTCATCCAGTGGCGAGTGGTAATAATTTTAATTTGGCAAGCCGGTAAATTTAGAGAAGCCGGTATATATCACATTATAATACAATTTGTGCTCCACATTTTCCTGGTGACCTTTTTTTAGGTCTCATATTTTTAATTTATAAATTAAGGCAAGCCGGTGGGAACCGTGTTGTATGGACAACTCGCAACTGAGCTCATCTGGTAATACATGGGGTCGTTGGTGGCGGTGATCACTTACCATTAGGTGATCCGAACGCTCGTTTGCCTTGAACAGAGAGCGTAGTGCTTCCGTTGCCGAATTGAGGCATTGCGTGTTGAGTGGGGAACTCAACGCCGCGCCTTGTTTCCAAATCCAGTAAATGAAAATACTAAACTTTTACTTTGCTGGAGTGGGAATCGAAGCCACAACCTGTCGCGTTTACAGTCGAACGCTTGCTCCTCTGCGCCACGACAGGCGTTAATATTTATCATCAAAATAAATTATTCATAAATAACCAAAAAACTAATTAACTTATTCACATGAAAATAGTTATTATCCATACATCAGTCACTTATCGACCGCGACCGCCTGTCCACTCATAATTACTTGCTAATCCCGATCAATCGATGCATAGTGTATGACCTAATTTGATGTCTTTTATTGTTTACGCAATTACTGAATGATATTGGTAGAGACGATAATAAATTCTATATTTTGCATTACTTTGATTTTGTGAGATAGAACGCGGCGTTAAGCGACGCCACTCGTCATGCAATGTGTCAAATTTGGTTTTCCCTATTCTCACCTATCCTTTTCCCATAATGTGGTACCACCACCTTAGGAACCATCCTACTACATTATCTTCTTCCACTCCATCTACCCTCTAGGCTGGCAGCGCATTTATTACTCCTCTGGTTTTTTACAACGTCTATGAGCGAAACGTATATACCATCAGGTAGTTCTTTTGCTCGTTTGTCTCTTTTGATCAATAAAAAAAAGAAAAAAAAGAAAATTGAATAACGGAGGATTCGATACTAGATTATCCCTGACTATCCTTCTGTAAGGTAATGTATGTAGCTGCTTTTTATTTAAAATATTTGCATTTTCCCTTTTTGCGTTTCATCTCGCAATTACTCGACTTCCAGCGAAAATTGCTAAACGGAGTGTCTTGACACAGAGTTCGCTCTGACTACCCTGCTATGCCGGATTAATTGTGAAGCTGCTTTATGTTTAAATTATATGCATTTCTTCGCTTTGTTAAAAATCGCGGCGTTAAGTTCCGGATAGTAATATAGAAAACGGCAATCTAAGCGTATTATCTGCAAAAAGCGTGAAAACTAAAAAAAATAATGTGCTTCACTGAAAAAGAGAAACATTGTTATGACTTGTAAAAGTTTAAAAGTGTAGAGACAAAAGATTATGTAAATATGTATATAAGTTTTCATGTTTTTACAGTCAGTACTAAACTTTAACTTGCGCTACTTTGTTCCTTATATTGTACTATTTGAGCTTTTTATAAGAATATATGTCAAGTCTGCTTAACGTATATTTTTTATTTATTTATTTATTTGATTTTATTCGAGATGCCAATAAGAAAATGTAACATTTTAGAGTAGTTATAACATAGTTTGTGAGTAGGATCAACTAAGGTGGACTTTCCTTTTAAAGGTAATCATCAATATCGATATTTATTATCTTATTATTTTTTTCTAAGTTAAAGAAGAAAAAAATTAGTGTTAAGACACTTTATTCTCTACTATCTGCCCGATATAGACACTGTGTTGAGTGGTGAAACTCAACACCGCGTTTTGCCTATTGGAATATATTCAGATATCACTACGCTGAGTCGAACCTGAATCGAACCCATAAACACTCACGTTTACGCGTCATCTGCTGATCCATTTATTACTGAAATCACGGAATAACAGTTGTATTTTTAAAACTTATTTTTAAGTCGCTTCAGGACATTATAAAGCTTTATATTTTTTATGTGCTCTCGTATTTTAATATTTCATAACTAAGCCTCTATTAACATTTTTACTATATTTAAGATTTAAAAAAAAAATAATAAAGAAATCCTTCAAATTAAATGCACTAAAAAGTAAAATTATTACGGATAACTCAAAAACTATTTATGATCAAAAGCACTTGCTGTCATACAAATAAATAATAATTACAATTTAACAATTAAGAAAAAAACATTCTAATTGTGAAAATTCTTTGCGGCAGTTGCTTAAAAATGAAGATTATATTATGTATAAGTAGTGACGAATTTCTCTATTTTCCCCTTTTTTTAGCTTCTCGCTGTATCCCGCTTATAGCAGGATAGGCAGAGGGAATCCGAGAACCTAGTGTTAAGACACTCCGTTCCCCACTTTCCACCGAATCGAGGCATTGCGTGCCTAGTGGTGGAACTAAACGCCGCGAAAACCCAGGAAATGAAAATATTGAATTTTTACATTTCCTGAAGTGGGAATCGAACCCACATCCTGTCGCATTTACAGTCGCGCACTTGTGCCTCTGCACCACTTCTGGCGCCCTTTTTTTAACATCTTTACTAATATTATAAATTCGAAAGTAACTCTGTCTGCCTGTCTGTCTGTTACGCTTTCACGCCTAAACCACTGATTTTGATGAAATTCGGTATGAAGATAGAACGAACTTCGGAAAGGACGTATTCTATGTCCTTTCCGAAGTTCAGTTCTTTTTTATTGCGAAAAAAATGGTAGAAGAGGTTGAAATAGGGGATGAAAGTTTGTATGGAAGTTCCTTATTGTCAAACATGAAATCATGTAAGATAGTTCAACTGTTTACAACTTTCACACCTAATCCACTTAACCAATTTTGACAAATAGTCTAGACCTTGGGAAATACTATAGGCTATTACCAAGTCGCGGGATATAACCGAATTCCACGGGGGCGAAGCCGCGGGCGGAAAGCTAGTTTATTATAAAATAAGTAGCATTCAAATTGAAAACTTTATTTTAAACGAACCGGAACAAATATAAGCATACACACATCTGCCTAACTAAATACAGCAAACGCAAATACAAGTATTAATAACGTAACGTAATCAAATAATATAACTCAATTCAAATTTAATTTGAACGAAAACAAATAATAGCTTCTATCTATTGTAATAACGTGAATATGATTCTAAACTTGAAAATTTACTTATCTATGTAGCAGCGGTGAGGTGTCCATACAACACGGTTTCCATCGGCTTATCTTTTGTAAATGACAATAAACTTTATTTGGGAGTGACTTAAATCATTTATCTTATCAGTAAAAAAAACAAGTTCTGACATCTAAAGCCACCTAAAAAAAAGGTCATCAGCAAAATTCTATAGTGATATTACTAAATAACTTTACATCCTATATCGGCTTCCCTAAATGTATGCCGGCTTCCCTTATTATATATACCGGCTTTTCTAAATTAACCGGTTTACCTTTTCAAAATTTTCACCTCTCGCCACTGGTATGTAGAGACGTATGTATATCATTATACTACCTTTTTTCCGTACTATTACATTTGGTGGCTTTGAAGTAGCTACATTTTCAAATTTTTTGACCAACAACAAGTCAAGTTTTTGCAAATAGTCTGTAATATTTTTATACAAATATTTTTTGTATATAAAAAGCATCCTTTGTCCTTTTTAATATTTCTAAGATTATGTGTCCAAAGTTTCATGATAATCGGTTAAGTAATTTTGGAGTAAAAGCGTAACATATAAACTTACATTCATATTTATATTATCAGTAGGGATATAAAGTACACTTTATTACATCAGCTACCTGCCAATAAAAGTCCCGTCAAAATCGGTCTAGCCATTTCAGAGATTAGCCGGAACAAATAAACAGACAGACAAGAATTGTAAAAAATTCTATTTTGGTACATATACCTTAGATACATACATACATATGGATATAGTAAAAAGCGGTTATTTTAACATTATAAACAGGCACTCCACTTTAATTTATATCTATAAATGTACAGATGTAGAGACATATTGTGTACATATCATTTTATATTACTACCTGAAGGAAAAACCTTGGCTCCTTTTTTATGAAAACTGTGCAGACGGAGTATGAAAATTGGCACACATATAGTGTACATGGAGAAGAAGTGCGTAACACTAATATTTTGTTTATTTTATAGTCATTTATCAAATATAGATTAAATTTAAAAAAATATATATTACTCTGGCAAATTAAATACTTCGTTCTAGTAAAACAAACCACAGCGTTGAGTTCCGCCACCTAACACGCAATGACTCAAGTTCGAGCAAAAAGTGAAAAAAGGGAGTGTCTTGACATTTCATTCTCTCTAACTACCCTGCTATACAAGATAAAGTATAATGCTAGAAAAATACTTACACTACCATATGTTTGACATAAGCTTTTGTATAAAGTGACATACACGTTGCTATGGAAACGTATATTTTTCACGTCAATAGGGATATTAGTATATATATAAAATTGTATTTATAAAGTTCTTTATACATAGAGTTCTATTGACACTATACATATACATATATTAATATGAATGAAATACAGTTTTACAATATACTCTATAATACTCGTATAGAAGCCAGAAGAGAAGAAGAAGAAGAGAAGAGAAGAAGAAGCCTGCTTCCGGCATCAAGATAATGATGAGTGAGATTAATGTTTGTAAAACGGTTATGTCGAGCTTTATAATATAAAGTAGTGTTAACTTAAGTAAAGAATTTATGTGTATAGTTTTCAGAAAACTGCAAGAAGTTGAATTATTTATTTTTTATTTTTATAGAATCTAATTTCAAGATACTCCGTTTACCACTTTCTATCCAAATTCCAGACATTACGTGTTAGATGGCGGATCTTAACGCCGCGTTTTATCTTTCCAAAATAGAAAAATCAAAATAATTTAAAATAAAATCATTCACCTCGAGTGTGAATCGAATTCCCAACCAATCGCGTTTACAATCAAACGCTCTCCTAAGCCACTATGGCCTATAAATCTAAATAATATTGTTTGAAAATTACCTGTAAACAATAACCCATGGTGGTATTTTATCTTTTTTCTCAACTCTATAAAGAAGTAGGTCTCCAAGGAAGCTGAACGGTCCAGCTGAGAACGTCAAAGTGACATCTCGATTACTTCTGCTTAACACTTCAGGTGGTGATGGTTTCCATGTGTTGAAGTTGTTCAGTATAACTTCTTGGAAAGACATTTTTCCTGCAATTTTCTTTTTATATTCTTTAATATTCAAAAATTATAACTCTGTTATCATTCTGTTTTTAGTTATTTTGGTAGGACGATAATATTGTATATGCACAGAGTTCATTTAAAACTAAAAATTCAATAATTAAAAATTCTATTATTGTTGATTTTTTGCAACAGTAGTAAAGTTTTCTTTGAAGATATGTCTTCAATATAACTGTCATAACATAAAGATTTTATTTCCATCTTTTGATAAACATAATAGCAGCATTGTGTGCCGTCACTCAACATAGAATATCTCAATCTTCATAGAAATTAGAGAAAGGAGAGTCTTGATACAAAGTCCTCCCTGTATATGTCCTGCTATGGTGAAAAATGTAAAGTTGTATAAAAAAACGCCTGTCGTGGCGCGAAACTATGTATGTGTGTATGTATATAATTATTATTACTTTGTTGATATGAAAAGGTAACTAAAATATTTGTACTTTCATAGGAAGTTACATATAGAAAATTATACCATAGCTTCTGAATCTCATGTAAAAAATAAAACAAAAAGGAAACTAAACATTAAAAACAGGTAAAAAACTGACTAAATGTCTGTAATGATCAGAAAAACCATTATCAAAAAGAGTTTGTAGATAAATTAGAGCAAAGTTCATCCCAGGAAAGTGACCGATCTATAAACTAGAGGTGGAACTTAAGTTATATATTGCTGGCAAGCACCGAGCATGTCTCGATATACTGGCGAATTGTTTCTTCTTTGAACTTTGTTGAAAATTTTAACTATAGTACAACTATTTACTTCTACATAGTTGTTATGTGCAATTAATTTGTATAGTAATAAATATGTTTGAATATTAGGTTTATATGAGGTAGAGGTTTCGATATAGGTCTAAAATGAAGGCTATCGTGTCACTGTGGGACTTCTGACTGTAAGCGCCATTGGTTGTAGATTCGATTTCACTAAAGGAAATGATAATATTTAAACTACTTACATCTCATCGCTTTGGTCAGGCAAAGGGCGATGTAGAGTTTCGTCACTTAACAGGCAATGTGTTGAATTTGCCGAAAAGCAACGAACGGAGTGTCTTAATACTAGGTTCATTTCGGTTACCGTGCTAAGCGGGATAAAGCGGGAACCTGCTTTTTTTGTAAAATGTTGTAAAAGCTGCGGCGTGGTTAAGTTACGATTCTCTAGGTTTTGGATTTTTTTTTTATTGTACAAGTATGCATTTTTCTATTTAGTTTAAATACTTTATGTGGCATTGAGTTTCACAATTCAACACATAATGTCTCGATTTACGGCGAAAAGTGGAGAATGGAGACTATTGACACTAGATTCTTTCTGGCTATCCGTCTATGCGGAAACAAGCAAATTGATAATAGTATAGTTGGACACTTACCTGCCTCTGTCAATACTTTCAAATGGTAATAACAAAAGAATGTAATGTCATTCAAAATACACCAAATACACTATTTGTACACTTGTAATTCTAAATATATTTTGAAACAAAATATCAAAATTAATATAAAATTTGCAATTATCACACAAAATCTAAAATTTTTAAATATACGTATTGGTTACTTACACTATAATAATAAAATACAATTCAAATTCCAAATGTGTGTGTGAACGTAGTGTTTCGACACTAGGTTCTCTTTGACCACCCTGCTATACGCGACGAAACAAGAGGCTGCTTTTTTTAATTATAAATATTTATCCGCTAATTTAATTAAACATTTATTTCAAAAAGTACTTAAATGTTAATTTAAATGCACTTACTTGTAATAAGACAGTTATCCCAAAATAAGTTAACCAACTAACGCAGAGTAAGGCTTTTGCTGAGTTTTCTTTAATATTACATCAATAGCGTTACTAAGTTACTATGTTGTTACTGTATACATATATTATGATATTTTTTTTGCAGATTTACATTTTTCACCGCATAGCAGGAGAGTTAGAGAGAATTTAGCGTCCGCTCCGTTTTCTACTTTCTGCCCAAAGTCGAGAAATTCATTTCATTTCTCTTATTGTTCATGTGTTGAGTGGCGGAACTCAGCATTATGTTTTACCAGAGTGGAGAAATGAAAATATTTCAAATACAATCATTCCTCTCAGTTAGAATCGAATCTATAACCAATCGTGTTTACAGTCGGACTGTGCTTTCATATTACTTTAACAAAAAAAATCTTGAAGACTATTTCAGAGTATAGTTATAAATTCAATTTCTAACCGATTTCAAAAAAGGTGGAGACGATTTTCGATTCTATTTTTGGTGTCTTACCGTATAACTTTTTACTAGCAGAACCAATTTTAATGATTCTTTTTTGTATTATAGGTTATTTTTTTTGTAATGCTTCGGATGTAGTCTCATTTAAATTTAGTTAAAATGGGACAAGTAGTTTTTAAGTTACTCGTAATGATGATACTTTTTAAGTGGATTTGTTTTAGTGGGTATTCTTTTTTTTGTTAAAATCAATCAACATTTTTCAATTCTGATATGACAATAATATTAATTAAATTATTAAATATTGCATTTATTTGGCGGATTTCCTTCTTTACGTTTAAGACCGTGGAACACTAAAAAGAAACAGTTAACTTAATCAAATCTTTTACTTCGAACTCTACAAAAATCCTAGTTTATTTAGAAGAGAGAAACCTTCAGAATAACAATATAGACGATAGTTTACGGACTCCATCGTAAAAAATAAAACTGCAAATCTGCGGTTCGCAGGAATTGCTGAATACATGTTAGG
Organism: Philaethria dido; assembly: GCA_033558755.1. NCBI lineage: Eukaryota > Metazoa > Arthropoda > Insecta > Lepidoptera > Nymphalidae > Philaethria > Philaethria dido. The sequence continues at coordinate 134,601 of JAKGSA010000617.1, forward strand.
TAGATGGTAGAGCTCTGGTCCAATTTCAATTCGGATTATGTAACTGTTCTAACAAGAATACGGTTTCAATATAACATTCGTGATACTGGGAGGAATTTTTAAATATTTTGTATATATTTACGTATTTCTTCGGAGAGATTATGTGGTACAGTGGACAGAGAAAATGTAGAGACATGACACTATTCTAGATCATGCAATGGGACAGTGTCTGACTGTAAACGTGAGAGGTTGTAGGTTTTATTCCCACTTGAAGCTATGTTCACTCAACACACAATGTCTAGAGTTCAGGCGGAGTGGACAATGGAGTATCTTGACACTGGATTCTATTCTGCTATGCAAGGAAAAGCACAAGCTGCAATGACGGTATTCTTTTGAAACTGGTCTAGGTATAAATTTAGATATTCCTTAATTTTAGCTCCTAAATATTTAAGCATACTTTCCTACTTATGTTATAAATGAGAAAGTTTTGTGAGGATGGATGGATCTTTGTCATGTCATGCAGAAACTTCTGAATGGATTTAGATTAAACTTTACAACAATACAGCTTATATGTATATCAGAATAACACATAGGTTTCAATTTAATGATAATATAATGATAAGTAGTAATTATAATGATAAGTAGTAATTTAATGATAATATAATGATAAGTAGGGGGACCTCCATGACAGGGCAGTTAGAGAGAACCTAGTGTCAAGACACTCAGTTGTCAGTCGTCGCTTTCCACCTAAATTCGAGATATTTCCTGTAGAGAGGCGGTACTCAACGCCGCGCCTTGTCTTACTAGATCTGAACAATAAAAATAATTTAAATATAATCATTCTCCGAGTGGGAATCGAATCATTGCGTTTACAGTCAGAAACTCCCATTGCGACATTTGGGCCTCTAAGTTAGGCTATTTTAATAATAGTATAAAATATATTACAAAATGTAACAAGAACATCTTTTTTCATGATACACATAAAATAAGAACATAAGCTAAAATTTAAAGTCGCTAGTACTTTTAGTGTAAAAACTTGAATAGATAAGAGACAATGCAACGCGTAGAGTGGAGACATTGTTGCCGAAATTAATAAATTACGTCATCGCAGACTACTTCGCACTTCGCACTTCGCAGTTCGCCTTCGCAAAGTTATTGTTCCACGAGTGTCTTTGTATAGCGAGTAAATAAGATGGGATGCATATCATCATATAAAATTGTAGAGTTTGAAAATTTAATTTTCATCTAGTTTTTGTTAATTGCTTTTAGTTTATTTCAGGTTCACGCTTTTCTCCGCATATAAGGGTAAACAGACAGACTAGTGTCAAGACACTCCGTTTTCTGCTTTGTATTTTAGGTATAAGTATCATTCGTATAAACCTACTTGTCAGTCATATGTTTAAAATAAATATCTTCATATTATCAGGTTATTAAAAATAAAAAAAAAACGTTTGGTACCAAGGTAAAGCACGGCGTTGAGTTCCGCCACTCAGCACGCAATGCCTCAATTCGGCGGAAACTGAAGAGCATCTTAACACTAGGTTCCCTCTGCCGACCCTGCTATATGCGGGATACAGCGTGAAGCTACTTATGTTTGTAAAAATAAAAAAATATATTCATATACTTAATGCAGTACTTAGTTCGGAATAGCAATTTTAACATAAACAATACAATTTTAACACAAAAATAATTCAATTCAGTTCTTTAATTATGGTGCTTCGAAAAATAGAGTCTATAGTGGCTGAAAAAAAAAAATATAAGAAGAAAGACGAATTTGTCACTATTTTTGGAGTGTTTTCAATTGCAAATATGCAGTATTGAATATTATCATATTTAAAGTTTAAAAGTAAAGAGTACTGATTACAATAGAAAAAGAAAATAGACGTCAACTAAATAAATAAGTAGGTAGAGATGACTGCAAGCAAGTTAACAATATATTATTACATTTTTCATTAGTATAATTACTTTTGTTTTGTTACGACCACTTATAGTACAGGTTAGTATATATACTAAATATAAGATATAAAATTGTAATTTGTACATTTTCATATGTACGTAATGATCGTAATAACTTATTTTAATTAAAAAAGTATATTGCAAAAATACAAATTTTCCATCATAAAGACGCTAAAGTAATATTATAATAATGTCCCAACAGTAAAAGCAAATCACAACCATATTTTCCTTAACCACAGACAACAAAACATCAATACCATTTTAAAAATAGCGCCTCAATAAAAAAAATATATCATAATTTGAAATTGGTGTAAACGGAACGCAAGCTAGCAATGGCCGTGTATCGATCGACGCAGCCAGTCGGCGCCCGACATCCACACGGGGCACACGTGCCGTGGTCGGAAACCCGGTATAACCTAATCAGTTCACCGCGTCTCTACTATCTGTACGCATCTCTACATCCGGTGAGTCTAGTATATATGTTAAAATTTATTATTTCCAGAGAGAATAGAATAAAAAGAGAGTATGAGTCATAATGAGTATTTCCTGCTGCAGCGTCGTCTATTATCAATGTATCTGTCAATATTTGCCGCGATGATGGATTTTACAAGGATAAAGTTAAAAATTCAATAATTTTACATAATTTTACAGTATTTTAATACTAAATACGTATTTTCTGCTAGTGCAGTTATATTTATAATGACATTAGCGCTAAGCAAATATAATCTTGTAAATAACACGGTGAATGTCCACGCAGTCGACCACTTCATTTCGTGTCTCTGTCTGCACTTTTGTAAGTACATCGTTCAGTTTTCCGCGCCATTATAATTTTACTAAAACTGCTCCGACATTTGTCTTTTTTATGACATTTTATGGCTTTTTATGGCCTAATTTTATGTAATGGCTTCTTCTAGGTGAAATATGTTGGTGGGGTAAAACAGCATATTTTCAAAGATATTTTTAAGCTGTACATTGTTCTCTGCATATCATTTTTCTTCATTCTGTATAATTAATATATTATGTACTTATAAATAAATGGCTGGCAAATACACTTAACTATGTAATAGTTGCATAAATATCTTATTTCTTACTGTAATTTAAAAAAAGGGCAATTTTTAACCAATTTGGTAAAAATATTATATAAAAATAAAAAAAAAATCATATTACTAGAGTCCAATACAAAATACTACAAAATTCAGTATCTCCTAAGAAATTTATTAATTGTATCAACTAAACGATTAGTCCGCTGTAAACATCGTTTACTGAAAGGGCCCATTATAGAGACAAAGTTCAAACAAATTGTGGCCCGAATTATATGAATTAAGGGGAATTCTCTTTAGATAACTAAACATTACTAGAACAGTTACCTAACGGTACTATTAAAATATTGAAATAGTTACGTTACGTAACTTTGCCTTGTTTTTACTAGTAGGCGTTTTACGAGACGGCTAATTGTCAGCTTCCTACTGGCTATTTTACATACATACGTAGCTTTACGCTGTATCCCGCATATAGCAGGGTAGGCAGAGGGAACCTAGTGTTAAGACACTCCGTTCCCCACTTTCCGCCGAATTGAGGCATTTTAATATTAAACTGATTATTTTAATTAAAAAAAAACTATTTTATTACTAAAAGGAGAGAAATAGAGTCTACATGAGAATAAAGCAAAAAGTCTCCTTTCCTCTGCAATTCTACTTTAGACACTAAAGGTCATCGTTCCATGACAATACCGCAGCGCTACATTTTAACATGAACGCAATTGGTTACGTCATTTCTTGACCAACAGACGATTTCAAGGGACTAGGCCATAATGTACCGACTAATTAAATACTATATCATAGAGCAACGGTAAAACTACTAATAATGCTAGTAAACTGGTTAAATTGAAGTAGAAAGAAAGTAAAATTAATATTTTTATAAATTCCTTCAATATTATAAATGCGACAGTTTGTGCGTTTGTTTGTTACTCTTTTACGCAAAAAATACTTAACCGATTTAAATGAAATTCTACTTTTATATAGTACATACATACATAGCTTCACGCTGTATCCCGCACATAGCAGGGTAGGCAGAGGGAACAAAGACACTCCGTTCCCAACTTTCCGTCGAATTGAGGCATTGCGTGCTGAGTGGCGAAACTCAACGCCGCGTTTCGCCTTGTTACCAAACCCAGGAAATGAAAAATTCCATTTCGTGGAGTGGGAATCGAACTCACAACCTGTCGCGTTTACAGTCGCACGCTTGTGCCTCTGCGCTACGACATTCTAACAATATTATAAACACTCAGTTTGTGCGTTCGTTTGTTACTCTTTCACGCAAAAAATACTTAACCGATTTAGATGAACTTTTACTGTTATGTAGTTTATATGTCATAGTTAATATGATATATGGAGATTTTAATACTTATCAGGGCGCCACGTGAGTATATTAATAAGATTGTAACTATTTTTATAACAATATGTCATGAACTACCTAGATATACCGACGGTAAAAGAGGAAATACAAAACTGTTGTATCAACTACAAGAAAAGGCTTGAAAAACACCCAAACAAATTAGCCGAACAACTAACTATCCCAATGACAATAAACCGTTTAAAAAGGAAACATATAATGGACGCCACCAACTCAACGTCATGCTAGACAGTGCTTCATGGAGGATGCTTTCCCGATGGGGAAGGTGCTCCTGACAAGTCAAAATTACTATCCACTCATCTGTTTATAGTCACAAGACTGATCGCATGATAAATCTCAAAAAAAAAAAAAAAATATGTCATGAAACGTTTTATGTAACACAAAAGTTCAAACATTTATCATCTCTACATAATTTTTTTTTTGCTTTAATACTAAGAAAAGATTCCCTGAGTGGGAATTGAACCTACAACCGCGTTTTACAGTCATACGAAAATTTAATATGTTGTAGTCTATTTCAATGAATCAAAGTTAAATAATATTAAACGAGTTTTAAAAGTAAAGCATTATATAATAAGCAACTTTTTGTTTCTTTCTCTAGTTTTTCATTACACAAGTTGGCGAGAGCCGGCATGCTCGCTGCCGAATTACTGTCACCCCGTCACATTAACTTGTATCTCTTTTAGACAATTTAAATTAGACAACTTTTAGAAGTAAAAAGTTTACTTAAATATTACTAAATTGTAGAGTCGACTCTATATAGCCATTGTGGTATAGTGGGGTAGTATATGTTAACGAAATTAGTTGTAGGTTCGATTCTGAATCAGGTATAATGATATTCAAAATATATTAATTTCCTCGCTTTGATAAAAAAAGCACGGAATTGAGTTTCGCACACACGCAATATGTCTACTTATTTTCATTTCCTGGGTTTGGTAACAAGGCAAAGCGCGGCGTTGAGTTCCGTCACTCAACACGCAATGCCTTAATTCGGCAGAAAGTGAGGAACGGAGTGCCTTAATACTAAGTTCCCTCTGCCTACCCTGCTATATGCGGGATACAGCGTGAAGCTATGCAATATCTCAACTTCGGGTAGAAAGGGCGGAGAGTCTTAACACTAGATATTAATTTTCTATCCTGCTATGCGCGATAAAGAGTGAAGCTCTGTATAAGATAGGTTTAGGCAGCAGCGATAATATTATATTGCGTTGCTCTTTTAAAGAACTCTACTAGAACTCTACTGTAAATAATAACTATGAAATTGAAGTATAATATAAATAAATAAATTATAATAAGATTAATATTGATTATAATAGGATATTTACAAGTGTAAATAGTAAAAAGTATATTTTCATTATTATCTACTAATCCAAGATTTACATATCTTTTTGATACTGATAAAAAATAATCTAGCTGCATTCCTCGACTTCATTTATATTTCCGTTTTTTTTTCCTATTTTTATAGGAATTTCAAGAAATCCTCCTTTCTACACATTTTCTGGGCAGTAGATTAACCTGTACGTTGTCCGTCAGTCACTCAGTAACGTAAGCGCAAATATACATACATACTCGTACATCTATATACATTCACATTTCAAGTAGAGTTCGTAAAGTAAAAAGAGCCAAGCCATCCTTTTATCTTTTCCTTTATTAATGATACTAAACATAATTAAAGTTAGATAGATTTACTTTAGCTTAGCCTTATAATTTTAATAATATAATATTACCTTAGAAAATTATCAATAGAGTATCTATTCAATTACCGTGTCACTTGACACATATTCCAGGCTTTACCTGCGTCCAATTCTCCTTATCGGCCTTTCTTGACCAGATTGGTCCAATTAATATAGGATTAATTATTATTTAATTGTTATTTTTATAAAAAAAAATAAATAATATTTACATAAATGTCAATGTTAAGAGAGAGTCGAGTGTCTTAACACTAGTTTCTGTGCATTTCCTGCTATATGCGGGATACAGCGCGAAGTAAAAAAAAAACGTTATTGGGTCACGTATTTTTAGGTGTTCTTATTTTAACTTATAATCTAATCTTATATTAAAAGTGAAGATAAACTTCACTTTTAAATTCATTTTGACACTTGACTTAAATAACAAAGTGCCTATTTTTTGTATAAGTCATTCATTGGATAATCAATTACCAAAATTTCCTTCAGAAATAAAAAAAAAACACATTTATATAAAATTCATTTATTTAATACGTTTATAAATATTAAAAAATATACGTACATACATACATACATAGCTTCACGCTGTATCCCGCATATAGTAGGGTAGGCAGAGGGAACCTAGTTTTAAGATACTCCGTTCCCCACTTTCCACCGAATTAAGGCATTGCGTGCCGAGTGGCGGATATCAACGCCGCGCTTTGCCTTGTTAATAAAAAATATACCTATACGTTAATCACTCAACCTAAAATGTCTTGACCCCAGACTATCTCTCCCTACCTCGCTATAAGGTAGAGATATGAAGCTCATCTTTTGCTTCAAATTTTGTTAACTTAATTTAATATAATATTATAAAAAATATTGGTATTTCATGTGATTCATAACTCATAAGTATCGTCGATCACCTGTTCTACTATTGACGCTGATAACAGCTGATAGTATTGTTTATTTACTTATATGATAAAAGATAATGTTAGTCTCTTTTGAATATATTTTATCTGTATTAGGTGTTTTTAATGGCTAAATAATTTAATGAAAGAGACAATGTATTTCAAACCATTATGTAAATAATAGAAAGGCTAGTGCACTAAGTATTTCAAAGTGTAAAAAATGATATAAATAGTCTAGCTTTAATATTCATGTTTCGTGAGGCGGTCATGGTGTAGTGAGGCGATCGAGTTTGTCAGGTAAAAGCTTCTTTTTTACAACAAAAATATCTAAATAAATGCACAAAAACCATCTATTTTCCAAATATTTAGGAATATCTACACACTTATTTTGTCTTTTTCACACAGGAAATTCAAATAAAACACACTAAAAAGTGACATCATTACGAATAACTCAAAAACTATTTGTTAGATCTTAACTAAATTTTAATGGTACAACATCAAAAACATTAGTTATCATGTAATAAAAGAATCATCAAAATGAATTCACTCAGTAAATCATTTAAAAAAACATTCAAATTGAGAACTTTATCTTTTTGGAAGTCGGTTAAAACTTTACAATAGAATACTCTACAACACTTTGTCGGACAGTAGTATTACTGTTACGGTCATTAAGTACGAAAAAAACAATAAAAGATATATAAAAGGTTAAAAGTATCATAATACGAACAAACATCAACTTATTATAACAAAGGTGTGTTAAATAATTTTAATTCTAATCTCTTGAATAAATAATATCGCTCGAAACAAGGCGGCCTTTGTAAAGCCAGGAGGGGAGATGTACTAAAATGTTGTTGCCAAATATATTAGAGGACAGAAGTTCAAATGGAATTAAATGTATAGGAATTTTGTAAAATTACTTATTTAGTATAAAAGTATGTTTTTAAGGAAGTGAACTTTTTGAAAGTTTTGTTTTCGAACCGTATATGGACGTTTTTTTAGCTTCACGCTGTATCCCGCATATAGCAGGGTAGACCAGGGTAGGGTAGAGAACCTAATGCTAAGATATTCCGTTCTCTTAACATTTCCGTTCCCCACTTTCCACTGAATTGAGGCATTGCGTGCTGAGTGGCGGAACTCAACGCCGCACTGTACCTTGTTATCAAAGCGAGAAAATACTAATATTTTTTACTTTTTTTAAACCTGATTTCGCGGACAGATGTAGCAAAATGTTGTTGTCAATCATATTAGACGACAGACGTTCAAAGTCCAAGTCAAAGTCAAATAATTTTATTCAAAATAAGAAGTTACATGCTTCATTTTTTTAAACGAATTAACGAACGAACGTTCAGATGGAATCTAATGTATGTAGATGTATAGGAGTATTGCAGTATTTATTTGGGTAGCAGTGGCGAGCAAAAACAAGCTCAAGAGAACTACGAGAGCTAAAAAAAGTCGCTAGAAAAATTGTGGATATAAAATTGTAAATAAACAAGCTCGACAAAACTAAGAGAGCCAAAAAAAGAAGGTCACCAACAAAAGTTTGGGAGCGACATTGCAAAAAAAATTAGCATCCTATACGGTCCTCCATATATACCGGCTAAATTCTATATACCGGCTTCCCTAAATATACCATCTTTCCCAAAAATACCGTATTCCCCAAATATATCGGCTTCCCTAAATATAACGGCTTACTTTATTCACCCCTCGCCAATGCTAGCTATCATATAAAAAAAGAATCATCAAAATTGGTTCATTCAGTAAAAATCCTTCTTTTTTTAAGTCGGTTATTTATATTCCAAAGTAATTTGTCCCATAATATCCAGACCTCTTAATGAAAAATGAGGTAATAGAGGGCGCGTAACAATAGCTGCATTCAACTCGTTCTCACTGACTGTCACTGCTTGCATTGTATACCGCGACGCGACGCGACGCCACCGCACGCAAATGACTGCTTATTCATTAAAATCTAAATAGTAATTATTTATCAATATGTCTGGCGATGTGTGTTTCTATTTAGTATGTTTCTATTTAGCCTGTCGTGGCGCAAAGGCACAAGCGTACGACTGTAAACGGGACAGGTTGTGGGTTCGATTTCCACTCCAGGAAATGTAAAAGTTATTAAGTAAGTATTTTCATATCCTGGGTCTGGTAATAAGGCAAAGCACGGCGTTGAGTTCCGCCACTCAGCATGCAATGCCTTAATCCAGCGGAAAGTGGGGAGCGGAATAGTTGAAAGAGAACGGAGTTTCTTAACGCTAGATTCGCAGGTTACCTTTGTATACCCTGCTATATGCGGGATACATTGTCAAGTAAAAAAAAAAATTAATAGAAAAACGCATAGATTAATCGGATGTTGTAAACGCAAGATATATTTTTAACTAGCTGTTTCTTATTGCTTTCCTCGCGTGGTCAATGTCAGGACAATGTCTTCGCCATTCCACATACAATATTTCCAATTTAAGCAGAAAGTGGAGGACGGAGTGTCTTAACACTACGTTCTTTTTGACTACGGGATAAAGTGGGTAGCTGCTTATAAAAAACTCGACATATCAGTGGTGAGGCGTCTCGGTTCCCACCGGCTTGCCTAAATTTTCAAAGTTCAAGTATGAAACCTAAAAAAAAGGTCGTCAGGAAAATATTGGGTATAAAATTGTAAAACAAATAGGCTCTGACATCTTAAGCACACTAAATTGTTTTTTGTTAAGTTTTAATAGTAATAAGTTTGGTTTAGGTCATCACCAATATTCGATAGTGAAATTACTAAAAGCCTTCACATCCTATGCCGGCTTCCCTAAATATATCTACCGGCTTCCCTAAATATACATCGGCTTCCCTGAATCTACCGGCTTGCCTAACTAAAATTCTCACCCCTCGCCACAGCTACATATTCTTTACTGAATCATAAATCTCTACAAAAATATAGCAACAATTTGTTGAAATCATTTCAAAAATTTAAACATTCAACGTTAGTTTTTGAAAAATGGGTAGATATTTTGTAACATGCATAAATTACGCTCTACCATATTGCTGTTGCCCTGGTGGTCGGATTTATGATGCACTGTTTTGTTAGGAAACGAGATTTTATATAAAAATGGTATAAACTTAATATAACGCCTGTCGTGGCGCAGAGGCACAAGCGTGCGACTGTAAAGGCGATAGGTTGTGGGTTCGATTTCCACTCTAGAAGGTGTAAAAGTTTAGTATTTTCATTTTCTGGGTTTGGTAACAAGGCCACGTAATACCTCAATTCAGCAGAAAGTGGGGAACGGAGATCTTAACAATAAGTTCTTAGGTTCCCTCTGCCTATCCTGCTATATGCGGGATTTAGCATGAAGTTAAAAAAAAAATAATAATATTTTGCTGTCGTCATATAGTTGAAAGAGACTCACGTGTTTATACTTGTATAGTAGGTATAGTCAGAAAGAACACTCCGCTCTCTGCTTTTCGCAGGAAATCGAGATAATGTGGAATTTGGCGCGCTTTTCTTTACTAGAGCAAAGAAATATAAATAATTTAAATATTCCCCTGAGTGGGAATTGAATCCATAACCAATCGCGTTTACAGATGCTGTCCTACTTACTACGCTACGATACTCACATAAATAAATAACTAGTTGTTAACCGCGGTTATTGCGTGTCAAAGTATTGTGATGTGAAACATCTATTGGCGTGGGTATAAACGGAATAGTTGACGTGGCGACGCTTGCCGTGGCGACACGTCGACATGCTATACTAAGGTATATATAGTCTATCTGTAGTAGAGTATACGGTGTGGCGACGTGTCGTCATGCGTAGTCGACTACACTACTCTCTCTTCACTTAACTCGACGCTGTTGTTTACTACGGTACATATAATCAGTATTTTACTTGAAAAAAAATCTTTATTCGCTATTTTATTTATTTTTTTCATTATGCTATAATTAGCTGGTTAGTAATACTATATTTTATGTTTATTACTTGTATGACTATGATGTTTCACATCTACCAGGCGTCCTGTGACGGCTTACTTTTTTTTTAATAAAAGGTATCCTAATATTTTTAATACCTCTAAAAATATGTGTAGAAAGTTTCATGATGATAATAATAATCAGTTGAGTAGTTTCGGCGTGAAAGCGTAACAAGCATTTATAATATTAGTTTGGATATAAAGTAGCCTAAGTTACTCCTTATTACATCAGCTACCTGGTAGTGAAAGTTCCGTCAGAATTAATCCAGCCATTTTGAGAGATTAGCCGGAACAAAAATAGACAAAAATATAGTTTTGGTATATACAGTACATATATTCATATGCAAGTCGTTAAAAGCGGTTATTATAATATTACAAACAGACACTTCAATTCTATTTATGTGTAAAGATATTTTAAAATGTCAACCATCCATTTAGAGAATTAGTCCACCAAATTATTTTGGAACTAAAAATTAAATATAAAAATAAATCTGTCTTTAAAGCATATCCGAGCTTCTCGTTTACAATGTACTATCTCTGGAACACTTTGACCTACATCAAGTTAGACTTAAATAGTTGAGATGTTTAAATTTGTGTTCACCTTTTTAGTTTTCAGTTTGAAGTCCATTTTTAATTCGTCTATCATTTAAAACCAGAGCTTAGATAATAGTGCAGTGACTGGGGTGTTAAAAAGGAAAGTGTTAAGAATAACATAAATATTAATCTCTACTTAATTAAAAGTTGTGCATTTGATTTTATAATAAAAAAAGTATTATGATTGCGGTATTGAGAGATCCGAAGTAAAATGCTACAGACACTGCACTATAAATAAAAAATCTAATTGTGGAAGCCTCTCAAAGTGCATTACAGGCTTTAAATTACAGCGAATATTGGAGAACGAAATATCTTGACTCTCTTTGAAACCTGATAAAAAAAGCAAATTATGGTTTAAAAAAAGTTATACGACTTATTTTAAATAAACACGAATATCTCAAATTCAT